>VXBT01007375.1:615042-677338 GCA_013400235.1 Oriolus oriolus | reverse complement strand
TAAAAAAGGGGGTGGGGGGGTGGGAATGGGGAAGTTGTTTTTAGATTTTATTTCTCATTACCCTTCTCTGATTGGTAATAAATTATGCTAATTTCCCCAAGTAGAGTTTGTCTTGCCCATAACAGTGACCAGAGATTGATCTCTCTCCCTGTTCTTATCTCGACCCATGAGTCTTTCACTACATTTTCTCTCCCCCGTGCAGCTGAGGAGGGAGTAATAGAGCAGCTGTGGTGAGCACCTGGTGTCTAGCTGGGTCAACACACCACTGCCCAAAGTCAAGAGAGGCTGAGAATATTTCACCTTGAGCCAGTACTACTGAGAAACAGCCACCTCTGCAGAACATCCTTCCCCTAGGTGCTGCACTCTACATAAGAGTCACCACAGTCCTGCTGGATGAGGGCCATGAATTGCAAAGAGGAAGGTAAAAACTTGCTCCTAGAAACCTCACACAGATTCCCAGAAACAACAGAGGAGGGGCTGAAGTTGCAGCTGTTTGACCAGACAGCAGCATCTCTACAGGCAGTGGTGTAAAACCTCCCTTATTTTGTCTGCTCATGATTTCCTGCTGTTCAGCTTGACAAAGTGGCAAAGGTAGGCCTAGGGTTCTTCACAATTTTTCTGCAAGATGAACATTTGCTGAGCACTCTGGCTACTGGTAGGTTTTTGGGACTGGGAATGACAATACGCTGACCTATCTCTGAGGTTTAAAACAGGTATTTTTCTCTACAAACGTAAGATTTGTCAAATCGACAGCATCGACGATGTTTTCCACAGCAGGAATTAGGACCGATTTACAGGTGAATTTTTTCAGAGAAAACAGCCTACCTGCCTCTTTTTACATGGATTTGAAGCACTACAGCGAGACATAGACACAGCAGGAACAGGGAAGGTAGTGGGAGAAAATACACCAATCAGCACAGACCTTGAGCCCCTAAGTAGCACAAGGTATTTATTAGCTTGCAGCTAAGAGCTACAAGCAGTTAACAGAAAAACCTTGTCACCCTCATGAGTCACACAGGGACGTGCTATACTCACTCAAATTCAAAACAAAATCATCCATTTCCTGGAACACTACCAGCACAAAGCCTAAGTGAAGTGACAGGATACAAGAAGAAAGGGCTGGTGGAAGAATAAAGAAGGTCAAGAGTCTCTTTCAATTGGTTTCCTCTCTCTGTAGAGAGACTCTGGCAGGTCCCAAGAGCCACAGGGCTCCTGGGGTCACCCAGAGCCCCCAGCAGAGCTTCCCAGGCCCGTGCCGGCACTGGCAGGGTCCACCCGCACTCATCACCCGGTGCCTCTTAAGTGTCCATCTAACCCATTGCTTCTGAGCCTGGCTTTGTCCCCACTGAGTCAAAGGGGGAAGGATTTGGGTCACTGTGAGCTTTTGTTAGAAAGGTTCCCTAAATTAGCTCCTCTATTTGAAATAAAAGAAGAAAGGGGTCCATCTTTATTTTCCCCATTCACCCACCGTAATTACTCCATCTCATCCCTGTCTGCTATTCACTGGCTCTCAGCAAGGCCCCTGCAGCCAGGTCACAGGTCAGCATGGAGAACAAGCCCCTGCTTCCCTGAAAAGGATTGAAATGTCTTAAGTGCAGCTTCAGCAGCTTCCAGAACATGCCAATCCCTTCTGAAAAAGTGGGCTTGGTGAGCCACACCTGCATTGACACGGCAAGGAGACCACAGGTCTGGAAATCCCTGCTCCTGCACCTCATTCTCTGGTCGTCACTTGGTTTGCTCAGGGTCTCAGAAAAACAGTTAATACATTCCAAGTCTCTTTATAGTGCACTGCTTTATTTCTCCAGATGATATAGCAAGATACTTCCCTTGTGAATTTTCAGAGCTACTCAGCTAGCTTGCTTGTATCTTTATTTTTAATTCAATGTGTAATTTTGCTGTTGTTAATAGTCACAGGGCAGTTGCACTTTTTCTCTAAGGCCTGGGAGAAGATCTTACCTGTACATTTCATATTAGAGCTGGTACTTGACATGTACAGATATGTCTAACAGCCCCTCTAACTTCTTATGAGTTCTTCTATTCTGAGTCGTTTACAGAGAAAGGCTTTCCTGAAACAACTAACTTCAACAATTATAAAAACACTTGGTCTCGAGTTCCCATATAGCAGTACCTGCACCAGAAGTGAAATCCCCAGATTACACTCACACAGCCAACAGGACGTGATTTATTATTCCTGCACTGAGTCACCACCCCTGGGTTTAGATACCTGCTATGAAGAACTAGGAAAATCAGATTACCCACAGAAAGTATTGGTAACAACATATTGCCAGTAGCCCACAGGTTTGGATGCATCAAAACCAGGCTACCAAATAGTCCACAAGTATCAGAGGTGAAACGTGAATCAAGAGCTGAGAGCCCAGGTGCCTCAAGCACAGCTCTAAGGAAAGAGGCTTTGGGGTGGGGGAAATGAGCTCTGTGTCACTGTGTGGCCAGAGCCAGTGCCGAGGCTCTGCTCTCCAGCCCTGTGCTTCCCGAGGCATCGCGGAGTCACAGCAGGAAGAGTAGTCCCTGTGGGATCATCCGTACTTTTCACTCCCACACTTCACGTACATTCCAATACGAGCACTGTACAATTTTTCTCTTCTTTCTGCCGTGCTGGCAGCTTTATCCCTGATGGAATTGGCAATGGATGGAAGAGGACAACTGGTGTTTTCACTCGTGTTTTCATGTAACAACTAATTTAACAAGACCCGTATATTTTTGTATCGCTCTTCCAAATAGCTCCTCTCCCGAACCGCGCCCAGACAGATCTTCTCCACTTCCGCTGAAGCTCAGGGTGGGATCTGCATTCAGCAGTGAAAGTGCCCTTATGGGGCTGAGCCTCACCTGTGGTAGTTACGTCAGTGGCCTTTCTCCTCTGAAAGGGATTCTAAAGTTCCTGTCATGTGTCCAGCCCTGTTCCCTGCGCCCAGTACTGATGGGGTGATGGAATGTGCCCTCAGATGGCATGAAGCTAAAAGGGATGGCTGCAGGCACTTTGGAGGATTGGGTTAGAGGAAGAACATTTAGCAGGGTGAATTTCAGCAATGTCAATCAGGGAGCAGGTACCTTTCCAGAGGACACAGCGTACCTGCAGATTATTTGGCAGCACTGGGATAAAAAAAAAAAATAAAGAAAATTGTGATGGGTCAGCTACTGCATGTGTATTTACTGCATGTAATTTCTGCTGGAAGAAGTTTGTTTGAAAAGATACACATCAAAACATCATAAAAGGAAACATGAGGGAATTTGCTCTGTTCTGGCATCAGTGCCGAGGACCCAGCTGGAGCAGCTTTTGTAGTTGAAGGTATCACACCATAAGGTGACAGCTTCTGGTACGAGAAATAAATGCAAAAAAATGCAGCAATGGGGGTGGGCTGAAAGAAGGAAATGTCTCTCTTTCAGCAGTTTCCTTTTACAGGGAAGGCTGGCTCAAAGGGACTAACAAACAATTGTTCTCCAAGCCCAAAGGAGAGGGAAAAGACCCCAAAACACCAAACCCAGTTTCCTTTAACAACACTTTTAAACAGGTCAGCAGTAGGTGAGCACTGGACACCCACCTCTCTGACCTTACAAGGGCGGAATCCGGGGTTGGTCCAGACAAGCCCAGGAGAAGGGGTTTTATCTTTCCCTGTCCCTTTCTGAAGGGTTGGGGCCATCAGGGAAGAGAAGAGCCAGCTGGAATACTGAATGCCTTAGGACTGCCACAGCAGCAGCTGCAAAAGAGAATCTGCTGCCTCCCTGTTGTACTGCACAATTTACAAAATCCTAGTGAGGCAGATTTTGATGAGAAATATCCCACTTACCTGGCCCTGAGGGTAGCACTCACTTGCTCTCCAAGAGCCATGCTGCAGATGTCAAAAATTTCTCTAAAGCTCAGTAGATATTATCATTTTCCTTTCACAGTGCAGGCCAGAGCTGGGCTTGGGTGTTAGTGCATTACAGCTAATGTACATATCATTCAGTCAACAGACTGAATAAACAAACAGTTCTGGTAAGCAGAACAAAAGGAGTGTAAGAAAGCACATTAGAGGCTTTGTGCATGAGGGCTTGATATTCCAAACTGAAGTGCTTGGAAGTGTCGGCGACTGAAACGGACCCAGCCCGGCAGGGAAAACTAAATCCTCTCTATTCAAAGAACAAGCTGGTTTTATACACTCACATGACCTATCACACATTGCTATGTCAGCAGCACACCCTCTGAAATGTCTCTGTATTGGGTGACCCGCCTGTCAGTTCTTGGCAGCCTCCTCCCCTAGGGTTTGGGAGCAGACAAGCTTCTTTGTGCTAGCACGTGCTTCTTTGTGCTTCTGCAGGCACATCTCACAGCCTGCAGCCCAACTCCATTTTATCTCCCTCACATGGAAGTGCCAGATGACAGTGGAAATTCTCCAGAAACTTTTCCCCCTTTGGAAAAGAAGAATCATTTTTTCCTCACTGCAGGAGCCATTAAAATATTTCCCATAATGTTTATATAGAGCATCTCCCTTTTATTCAGATTGACTCTATTGGGATTTTCCATTAATTTCAGCAGTCAGCACTTTTTAGTGCTTCTAAATGCACTGTATAGCATGACAAAAATGATGCTGGACAAGAGCAGAACTCAGATCAGCTGCTTCAAGACACAAACAGCTGAGCGATCATTCGTTCCATAACATGATTAATTTACTGCACAATTGATTTTTTTCTCCTTGTCTTTCCTCAGTAGGCTCTACTGCACCTATCTCAGAGAGGCAGAGAAAGCATCTCCAAGAGGAAGACAAGAATCAGGAAGAGAGATGTGAGGTTTAAGTTGCACTGTTACCTGTGGTGCACTGTTGCATCTCTGTGCTTCTGTAATGGCAACATCTGTCTGGGAAAGTTGTGCAGGGGCAGTTACAGATCTGCCACGTATCAGCACAATTCTGTTCACTTTAGTAGATTCCCCCAAAAGTCTGTGGTCACAGCTATGCTCAAGCACCCGAGCCTAGGGCAAGTCTGCCTTCATTGGTTACTTTGGCAGCAGAAGACCTACTCTAAGCTCATCTGGCTCATCCCCAAGCCTGAAGCTTGGATACACTACCACAGTCTTTGCCAAATCCGTGCCTTTATAATTGTTTGGTTTTTTTCTTTTGGCTTCCCCACTGATATTGACAGCATTTGCAAAAAGCACGGGAAGTTTCTCCCCAGCAGAGGCTGCTGTTCGTCTGCATTCTTGTCTTCCAACAAGAGCAATTTTAAAGATTTGTCCTCTGATGAGCAAAACAGCACAGATTCCGGGGTGCTCTTGCACACAATTCATTTCTATTACAGTGACTGACAGTCAGTCAGAGCTCACCTGCGTTCGTGCCATCGGGCTGCACTGGAAGAAACACTTGTGCTGGCTGAGTGCACTCTAGAAGCAGTTTAGGGACAGGCTCGGCCACTCTACAGCCTCCCGACTTCACCTTCCCTGACCCTGGCAAGGTAACTGCAGCAGAGAAAAGGTACCAATTCAGTTCTCTTTGCTGCTTCCCTTTTTAAGGCAACATTCAGAAAGCAATTAGTTTTCTGAGCGGTTTGCGATGAGTGGAGATACAATTTAAAAGCAGGCTCCATCCATTAAGATAGTCAATGTAAAAAGAAGCTGGTTTGAGCTGAATGCAATGAAAACAACTTGTGGGCAAACTGTAATTAGCTCCAACTGCCTGATTTAAATGGATATCACAGAAAAATTCCGTGGTAATAACCCACGGATAGATTCCACCTATGTGTTCATGTGACATTTAGGATACAAACTAAATACGCTGAACCCAAAATGTTGTTTCTTCTGCAAAGAAAACCAGGGTTCTCAGCCCACTAAAACATGAAAACAAACCCCACTCATCTTGTTACAGATTTGCTGTCAGAGGTTATTTTAGGGGCCTTTATTCATCTGTTGGTTTTTCACCTGCAAAAAATCAGATCCCCTTTTCTAGGAAAAGGCAGCAGAGGGAGCAGACATTTGCTGCAGTGTTAAGAATCTCAAGTTCTCCAGAAATTACTTATTAAAAGTGTATTTTCTTGGTCTTTTACTTGTCCCACCCTCTTCAAATAGAGCTTGCAGTACTAGGTTTAAGCAATTAAAGGATGTCCAAGACACACTAGAAGAGGAGCCTTTTTTTCCCTCAAAACAAACCCACAGCTTTTTAACAAACTCTGCTTTTTTGAACGTTTTCTATATAAGTAATATGATGTCCCCTTTGACATTCAAGTATGGATTTGTATTTAAGCTTTCACATTCTGAAAGATGTTCTACAACACAACCTGTGCACATATAAAACATTTTCTATTCAACACACTCTAAGTCAAAGAAGCAGTAATTTGTTAGGCACTTAGTCCTCCAAATATAATGATAATTTATGTCAGTACAACTCGTTTTTTCCTGTTGCTACAGTTTAGTGGCGAGCACATAAAGGCTACAAATGAATGTAATCAAGTTTCCTTTGATAACTGTCCCTGCTGCCAGGTGTGTTCAAAGAAGGAAAGAAGGAAGGCAGCAGGAAAGACACAGGAGCCAGATAACCCCCACAATGCTTGCATGGGCTTCATTTCTCTATAGGACTTCCAGAAGAGCAATTCCAATTTTGCACCCTCTCCACAAGCACCTTTGGATTTTGCACAAAATTGTGTGAATCCTTCATATGCTTGCAAAGATGAAATAACAGCTGGAACACAAGAATAAACCTGCCTTAATTCTTGGGAGAACAAAAACCCTGTGGAGGTGTAAGGTGCAGGAAGCATGCAGACTCTTTGCCCTGCATTTAAGACCACTTACCTCCCCTCAGCTGGCAGATGACAACCACGTGCACCACTGCAGCAGCTTGAGTACATCCCAGAAATGCATTTCAGCGGACTTTCCCGAGCACAGAGAACAATCTCACGCAACTCCAAGAAAACAGAGATTGTCTCTTACACACCTGTATTTTATCCTTCTGGCTGATTTTATCCTGCTGACTCTCACTCTTCTTTCCTCCCACCCAGCTGAATGAACCAGCCATCTCCACCTGGGTTTCCCTGTTGCCACTGGTCCTAGTACAATCCCAATGCTGAGATAGAAACCTTGTTTCCTCAGTCCAGCTCAGAGCTCAGTCCTGACTGTTCTTGGGCACAGGCCAATGGTGATGTGCTCCAGGAAAGGGAAACGGTGGAGGTGTGATGGGAAAATGCCCACAAAACAATAATGCTGTCATCTTAACATTTACTAACATTTAAAAAGATGCCTTTGAAGTCCTCCCTCTGAGCACTCTCTCCTGAAAGTGACTGCGTGCCTCATGCCTCCACACTCATCCCAAAGCCCTTAGAGATCAGGACAAGTCCAGTTTAGCCAGGAGCAGTTTATGTTAGCTGCCGTTTCTAAGGCTTAAGCTGGCAACCCAGCCAAAGAACAGTGTCTCTGCCAGCTCTCCTAAGTACACCTGCACAGAGAAGTAGCTAAAAGAACCAGGTTGTGGACTTGACAGAAAGATAAAATTTGCAGCCTTTTGAAATGGATTCCCTCCTCTCTTGTCTCTTCGTGGACCTATGTCAGCTTTTGAAAAATTAAACAACGAGGAAATGCAGAGAAAAACGTAGATCCTTGTTTGGTTTTCTAAGTGAGTTGTAGTCCTCATAAAGTGTCCCTTGAAAGCCTAACAAAGTACTTGTAGACAATTTCTGGCCACAAAAAGTTTTTATAGAAAAAGCTTTTCATAAAGATCTGGAGAGAAGCCCAAGAACACTGAAAGATAAAAAAAAGAAGTACAAAGTAAAACTCCAGAAAGTGGTGTGATCAGGGAAATTATTTTGAAAAAAACTGCAGGAGAACAGGCATTTAGAACCTTAGAAGATTCGTATTTCTTCACAGTATTTTGGCAGACAATGACTATACTATTATTAAATTCCTTAGTTTTCTGGAACAGGATGGAGCACTGAGTGACAGCAAATACAAGAGTGTTGATGGAATAGCATACAAGTGGATGCATGTCAGGAGGCACTGCCTTTGATCTGTTCTTTGCTGTGAAAGATGACAGGGTGTTGTAATCCAAAAAGCACTTTGAACAGGAAATCAGGATGTGGCTGTAACAGATATTAATCCCCCAGGAGAAAGCAAAGGAGTAATTCAAGCACAGTAAATTACAGTGACTGAGCAGTATTCAGCTACAGTAGGTGTAATACTGGAGGTTGTAATAATACTTACACTCATCCCTATGCAAAGCCCTAAGATCCACTTTACCTCTGACTTAGGAGTCTTAAAGAGTTTTCTGGAAAAGAAAGTTCTCAAGGTTTCTAAAAGGTATTTAACAAACACACAGGCACGACGTGGCACAGCTGTAACTTAGATTTGTAACTTATTTTATGTGCATTAAATGCTAAGTAAATATTCATGTGAATTAAAATCCAGCTAATATTTAAGCTCACTGAGAATGCTTTGTTCTACCTGTAGTCATAATAACTTTATCAACTGAAAAGTATTTTGTCCTGTTAAATGGCCCAAAAAGAGCTCGTCAGCTTTTGCAGTGTGGTTAAGCCACTCCACATTGCTCTCCTTATGGACGAAAGAGTACAGAGACCATATTGCAATCAATACCAAGTGATCCCACAACTTTTGCTTTGTATTGCATCTCTGCACTCTCTAATGACTTTCATATTATCATCAGCATGCTCTCAGGAAGTTTACATGTCAGGGCTAATTAACTAGGGTGGTTTGTCTTCCCTTATTAATCCCCTAAGTACTGAAAACCCATTCCCCTTTAAGCGGGAGCAGCTGTGACCAACGGGGCATCAGCGATGCAAAGCCAGCATTTTATTCAGAAGCACTTGCTACAACATTTCTGAGAGAATAATTAAAGTAACTGTTGTTGTAATGCCAATAATAAGGTTAAAATGTGTCTTCACAATTTGGCTTCCTGAAACACCATCCAAACGGTTTGTGAATGTACATATGATAGCCTGTCATGCACAATGTTGCTCTTGAAATTGCTGCAAAGATACTTTCCAAGCCAGTACTTTTGCAATTAGGCTCCACCTAGAAGCCAAAAATTTACTGAAGAACCAAGCCCTCGCCTTTTTATTGTATCAGTATTGCTATTCTTTCTTTTCTTTTATTTTCTTTTACTAAATCACTTCTTTTGTTAGATCTTTCTTTTGGTTACTAATGCATATATCAAGTAAAGTAGCCTATTTCCCATGAGAAGATTATAATTCTGTTGTCCTCATTCTTGAAGGGAAATAGTATAGGAAAAAAAGAAGGCGGCATTTAGTATTTGCATACCAGTCCAATACATTATGGTTTTTGAATTTAAATACCTTGGGCTTGTTTGTAAAACGACTGTTTCAAAACGAGGGTTATCTAAAATATGTTCACATTATTGAAAGAGTTTTGGCTGTTAATTAACCTTTTCTACACTTGCCATTTACTGAAATATCCATCATGGACTAGAACCAGAGAGCTGTTTTTCAGCCTGTAGAAACATCATGTAGATCACGGCTAGCACGTTTTTTTACATTAATTGAGGTCTAGTGGTTCACCAGCTCTGCCACTACACACCTGACTACCTGAGCGCTGTGCTACAGCTGATTTTCTGATTTCTCTCTAAATGCCCAAATTAATTTTTTTCCAGCTTTGGCCAATTTCTCTGAAGCAGATTTACCTCCTGGGGTAGGAGCACACAGGCTCCTGTGTGTTTCAGTTACAGCTCAGTCAGCTCCACGTGAAGTTCATTCCACACAATTTAGGAGTGAGACAAACAGTACTTTGCTATGGGAATGGGACAGAGCCTTAAGTGTATCTCTAAGACAATTTTTGATAGAGCTAGTTGATATATTTTAGTTCAGTCTCCCTGACACACGTGGTACTCAAGATACCACGTGTATTCATTGAAATTCACTGAAATCACAGAATTCTCAAAAAAAAATTAATTTTTGGTGAACTACCTTTCATTTTTTCCCCACAGGCATTCTGGCTAGCAAAACCAAAAAATTTGCTACTATAGTTCAGATCTGCTGCTTAGTTACAGTTATGGCCAACAGAACATGATGTTCTGATTTTAAAATATATGTTGTTTTATGTTTGATTTAGTAATTGAAATTAGTATTACCTTCAAGTGAGTGACCCATGCATTTACAGCACATCTACACCTGTACACAAACCCTCCTTTAAATCTAATGGTTACATGACGCTTTTTCTTACCTTCTGCAGCATCAGTGGAAAGGGGTACCTCATTCAACACAGAAAATCTGTTTACAGTTATTTTAACATCTGTTGTCTGAGAACAACTCTATTTGAAACAGCAGGGACAGAAGCAAACAGACTCTGCAAGCAGTGGTTTTTAAGTAATCTTATTTCCTATTAATTTTACCCATTTATCAGGAATTAAAAAAAAATTCAGTTACGCATTTTCAGGTAGTAAAATGTATCACTTTTGGTAAACTAACATAGTTCTTTATCATTATTTGCAGTGTTACTGCTGTAGCATCCTTAGCCTGTGTGATAAGATAACTTGGATTGTGTTCCCAGGCGCCAGACAAGGGTTCATGGTCCTGAGCCAGGGATGTGCAGCGGGTACGCAGAGCTCAGCTCCTTCAGGACCTCCCTGATTCTTAGCACACTTTCTATAATAATGCAGGAGAAGCAGTCTCTCCAGGCATTGCATAGTAATTGATTTGGTAACAAAACACAAGAAATTGTTCCGGTGGAGAAGGAGATGTAGGAACTGCTATTTTTACTTCAGACGCTCTGTGTTTTCTGGTTACTGCTAAACTGCATGAGCTCTACTCCACCAGCCTGGCTTTCCTCTTTAAAGGAATTTGAACGTGAGCAGAAGTTCGGGAAAATTACATGAGGGCAAGGACATGACTCCCTGAATCTCCTCAAAAGTAAAATAGTTCCCATTTCCTCACTTACTCTCCCAGTAGCCAAGGGGCAGCCTCAGAGATACGGCCACTGTCCCTGAGACATTGCCCTAACGATGCTCTTAAATTACTTCACCACCTCCACCAAAGTCAATGTTCTACCTTTTGCCTATGTGCTCCAAAGATATTTTGCATCTATTTGCATATGTCTCAGTTCTGTGTGCCATTTTCAATAACACAGAACTGTTGGAAGCACAACGCACAATGGTGTAATATTAAACACCAGATTTAAATTCCCAGAAGCAGGAATGCTGACAACCTGGGTCAAACTTCCAATCACTTAATGTGTGTCTTGATATTGCATGAGCTTTTAAGAAGTGATAAAGTGGGTTATATAACTTGGATGCGGGCTGATTCAAGGATGTTCTCTCAGGATAAATTTTAGAAATAACATGGAATGACACAAACAAAAAAACCCAGACAACTGCTTGAGAGTTGGCACCAAACTTCTATTATTCTATGTACCAGTTTTCTGCAATTCAATAAATGGAAGAGTAGATGTTTTCTGTTACATTTAGTTAAAATACATTATTTGTTCCACGATTTTCAAGAGCTGTCGAAGCTGAGTAGTACAGCAACACATCACAGACAGGACTGCTACAAGTGCCTCTTATAAAAGCTTCCCGATGTCTCCTTTATGAGACTGTGCTTTACTAAACTTGCAGCTACCCAGTTTTGGGGTTTGAACAGAATTTCCTACATCAAGTGTCATTTGTTTGTTACTTTGGGGGAAGGTTAACTCAAAACAGCACAGTCAGTCCATAGATAAGGCTAAGGAAAATCATGGAGTCCAGTATAATACAGTTGCCTAAAGAAGAAAAAGTTAAGGCTGAAAAGGCCACATTAAATTTAAATCTTTGGCCAGGACAAACTAACACTGAAGTCATTATTACAACTGTAGAGTCAAGCAGTGAGACTGGGAAACACTAGAGGCAAATACCTAAAAAAAAACTTAGAGGCAGAAGATTGTGTGTTTTTCACATGAGACTGTCACAACAATGATGGTTGGTAACAGCAACATGGCTTTGGAAACAGAGTTTCAAAATCTCCCACTAAAAACACTAAAATACAGACTTCAAAGAAACATAGGTAAATGAAACTGGGGATATTCTCCACCAAGCAAGTCTAGAAATTTCTGGCTAGTCAGCAACATAATACTAAATTTATAATGGCAAAAGTCAAAGTAGAAATGAAACAACCAAAAAAAGCGACAAAAAACCCACACAAGGTTTTATTTATTTTATTTAGAAGTAAAATAAAACATGACATTTCCATCTAGAAGCCACTGGCATATGCTGCAGTAAATTCAAACATGGAGAGGTGGGCTTAGCTTTCAGATGCCTCCCAAATTCAACTCCTTCCTTTTGCTCTGGAGCTTTGTGCAAGCTCTGATACACCTGAGGACACAACTGTTTAAGGCAGCCGCTGGAGTTCAAGCTTATCAGCAGACGGTGCTTCAAAGACATCATCTTCAACACTTTCTTCTATCGGCTTCATCTTCGCCGAAGTTCTCAGGTAAGGAGATGTCCGGCCTGGGCCTGTCACAGTTACAAAGAAACTACAGATTAATTTAACAGCACACACCTGCTACATACACCTATTTGTGACAAAGTGGACACAATCCGGTGATCCTGCCCTGGTTTCTTCACGAGAGGATTTTCTAAGTGAAGGTTTCTTTGTTATCTGGCCATGGGCACCAGGAAATTCTAGACATGGGACAGCCGTGCTGCTATGAGCCAGCAATGCCTGCTGCTAACCACAGACACAGCACTCTCCCCAAGCTCAGTGCAATCCCCGACTGCACAAGGTGCCCACCGCTTGTTCCCTGGAGATCATCTTCTCACCATTACACCCACCCACTGACTCATCTCCATTCAATTACAGCACCATGAATGGCTGCCCCAGGTACAGAAGGTGTGTACATCTGCACACTTGCCTGGCTGCGGGGAAAGTGCCTCAGTGCACTGAGCAAACCTCAGGTGGGCACATGATCAAAGCCAGAACTGCCTCTAAAGCATAAAATCATAGAATATGCTGAGTTGGAAGGGACTCATCAGGGTCAAGTCCAGCTCCTGGCTCTGCACAGGACATGCCAAGAGTCACACCACATGCCTGAAAGCATTGTCCAAACACTTAGACACAACACTCTTGAACTCTGCCAGGCTTGATGCTGTGACCACTACCCTGGAGAGCCTGTGCCAGTGCCCAACCACCTTCTGGGTGAAGAGCCTTATTCTAATATCCAATCTAAACCTACCCTGACACATCTTCATAAGTTTTACACAGCATGATAATGTAAAACTTACACAAGATTTATACCCCCATAAACAACCACAGAGAAAACAAGATTTACAGGCAAAGGCCACATAACTTTCAATTGACAGTGATTTCACTGCAACAAAACTGCCTTTTAGAAAAGCAGCAACTTGTCTGCCAGAGCAGAGCTCACACCACAGCTATTACTGGCAGGATATTAAATGAAGTTTTTGTGCCAGTTACCGCTGCAAACTACCTCTATTGCAGTTAAATTTTCAGCATGAGGGTCAAACCAGAGAACTCCTTTGACATCAAGTGAACAGTTCTATTTTCCATTGTTCACTCTGACATTGCATCTACAGTGGACACATTTTTCTCTCAGTACCCTCTTCTACAGTTAGACCACCACAACGGTATGAGGTTGTAAACAGCGAGTATACGATAACCATAATGATTATGGAAATCTTTGAAATACCATTTGAGAAGAAAACAGCAAGAGATACAAGTCCTGCTAACAGACTGTTTGCATGCAAGCTAAAAATTTAAATATTCTTGAAAAAAACACTGATAGCCATAACCCACTCTTATTTTAAGAAAAGTTTATCAGATATACAGTAATGTGCTCTGTTAAGGAAGCCCACTTACGAGGAAAGACTCATTTGCACCGTATGTGTTACACACAGAGAACAAAATACAGTTGCAGGCAACACCAGCAAGTTATGATATTACTGCATTTTTAAGTCACATTCACAAAGACACTGTTTGGAATTGGCATTTTAGAACTTTTTATGTTAAAAATGTATTAGTATTTTCTTTTGAGATTCAAAAACGACTTAAACTGCTATGATACAGGGTTACTCAAACACATTTTTAGATACCGAAATTGTTAAACATTTCTTTCCACACAGATGTGTTTTATGGCCTAAGCAAAGGATAACTAGATCAATTAATTGGCTGATGTGCCCCATTCATCCAAAGTCTGTGGGTATATTTGGATATAAAATTGACTTTGCTGGGGCACCAAAGGTGAAAAGGTACCTGAAAATGCTGAGTTACAGTTCCAGCTTATTTTTTAATAGATTTGTGTTTTAGTGTAGTTTATTGCTATTTTTAAAATGGTTTTCTTCTGTTCAAAAGTACTTAACTCTCTCCAGAAAACAGAAGTATGCAGCCATAAATTTGTACAACAGCATCCAGTATAAGGTATAATTCTCTCAGCCTGTTTGTTTCAAAGACATGCTCTTATTTGCTCCAAATACAAAATTTTGTCTACTGATGCCATTATCCAATGTTGGACAGGTGTTCAAGTGACTGAGTCAGATCTTCCTTTCGCTACATTTTGTTGCCCTTTCTTGAGGACCTAAACCAAAATACATATTAAAAAGCCCGTGAAACCCAATCCTACTTTTAACCACAAAGTGGGAGCATATAATTTGATAATACCACTAAAAGCATTACCAAACCAAAACCTTTCTACATTCCTGCTCAGCTTAGAAGTTAACAAATACAGATGCATAGACCAGAAAGCCTGAGCTTTGTGCTAAAACAAGCACCACAGAAAAAGAGACTGTATCTAATAAATATGTGAATGGATGTCAAGTAACAGAATTACAGAATAGAAACTAATATCAAAATATTATCTAAAGGACTGAAAGTCAGGTGAAACTAGGCTTGCGATCAGGTTGAACTATTTTCGCTTAACTCAAATTCTGGAAAAAGAGATACATCTATTTCACTTACTAATGAATTACATAGAGATGGACCATGGATGTCAAGCACAAGTGTCACATGATAAACAAACCCCACTTTAGTACCTTTTTGAGGATGCCTGCTGAGTTAATGTGATGTTATCAACAGAAAACATCATGCTGCAAACGACTCACTCCGTAAGCATTATAGAACTCTTGTTGGTTATTTCCTTAATATAAAAGCAAACAGTTAGTTGGGTTTCTTAGTTAAGTAAATTCAAAACATACTTTTGTTAGTAATTGTAGTTTGGGACCTACTAATTAGTAATTTTAACCCTTTTATTACTAAACACTTTGAAAAAGGCTTAGTATTAATCCCTTGAGAAAATGAGCCAAAGCTTATCATTTATAGCACTGATAAAAGAATAATTTCAAAAGCTGTGATTATCCAAAAATATAACTGCTCATTTTTTCAAGAATATGGAAATTAGGAGGTGGTAGTTTTTATTGTGGTAGTTAAAGATTGTATTTGTAATGGGAGGCTTCTGTCCACAAACCAATAGCCTCGCAATGACAAAACAGTATTCCCGTAGAGTTCCTGTACAGGTAAGTTCCTTTCATTCATTTTTTTATTCTAATTTAAAAAAAAAAAGCTTTTCGTTCCCATGTTTCTCACAAAATCTCCTCAGAATTTTGGATTGTGTTTGTTTGCTCTAAATAAACAAATACGTGATTGTAGAAAGAGCGTCCAGGGAATAGCACTGGGACTGTAAGCCTCAGCATGTGCCTTATACTAAATCTTAAAAAGACAGACAAAAAAATACCCCAACCGTTGCACTGAGAGCACCCAGGAGAAGATTTTTGAAAACACATCAGTGGCAAGGTAAATGGCAGACTTTTTTGTTCAGTTTTCCCTGTGATCTGAAAAAAAGTGCATACATGGCCATAATCCACACTGAATACAAATCTTTAAGCAGAGCTCACCTTGGTAGCAACCCCATCACTGGCAATGACTGTACCCGGGAATAACTAACAAGCTATCTTTGCAAAAACAAAGATTGAAGCATTACAGTTCAAGGAGATAAACAAACCTTTTACAGAAGTCAGAAATTTCACAATCAAAATGCAAAGAAGAAATAAATAACAATACCTCCCGAGGTGGACGTTGCACTGATGTAGGGGCAGCCCCTCTGCCTCCCCAAAAGTAAGGGAAAGTGTTGGACTTGGGCGGCTGCTGCCTCAGCTGGGCTGAGGAATTTCAGAACATAAAAGACACATAAACCCCTCTCTTGGGGAAAGCACACCCTTGTATACCAAAAAAAAGGTACACAAACCAAGGAAAAGTACAACAGAGAAAAGTGTATTTATCAAGTATGTGCTAAGCAGAAATGCATCTTGGGGATTACATAATTACAACTGAACTTGTCATGCATTTCAATTACTTTCTCCCGAAGCTGAAATACTGGTGTAAGAGTTTTGCTGTTAAGCTCAAAAGAGATATTTTAATTCTAACTAATCACACAAACACAGTTTTACAATTTCTTTCTGAGTGTGCGAATTCACCCAAAGGCTCTCTGTGCAAAGGAGTGGCTTCAATTTCACGGAGCTTTGCTGTGTGTGGAACAGGTGAAAAACCACTCAAGGGTTTAAAGGTAAAGATCAGAGAACACACCAACACAGGAGACTTCGTGGCAGGATCTGCTACAGGCTGCCTGACCAAGAAGAGCAAGTAGAAGGAAGCCTTCTTTCAACAACTGGATCACAGGCCTTGGGAGCCATGGGGAGTTTTAACCACCCCAGTATGTGGTGGCAAGGCAACAGGGCTGAGAGCAGGCAGTCCAGGAGACTTCTGGAATGTAGCAGACCATTTCTTCACGCAAGTGATCCATGAGTCAACTAGGGAAGGCGCTCTGCTGGACCTGTCACTGATGAACAAGGAAGAAGTCGTCAGGGAGCTGAAGGCAGCTGGTAATCTTGGCTGCAGCGTCCAGGAACTGGTGGAGTTTAAGATACTGACCGGTGTGCAAGACAAATAGTGGAATTACAACCTTACAGGACAGGGGACTGTGGCTTGCTCAGGGTTTTTTTTGGCAGGAACCCACAGGACATGGCCTGCAAAGGGACCCAAGGACAGATGGTTGATCTTCGAGGACACCTTCCTCAAAACAGAAGGATAGTCCATTCCAGTGCACAGAAAATTGAGCAAACATGGTAGAAGACTGGCACAGAGGAACAGGAAAGTTCTGACAGATCTCAAACACACACACACAAAGTGTAAGTGGGGATGAGCTCCTTGGAGGGAATATAGAACCATGGCTCAAGCATGCGGTGATGAAATGAGGGAAGCCAAAGCTCAGCTAGACCTGGATCTAGTGAAGGGCAACAAGAAAGCCATCTACAAATAAATCAGCGACAAAAGAAAGACCAAGGAAACTGCGAGGCCAGAGCTCAGTGATGCACAGGACACAGGTATATGAAAAAGTCTGAGATATTCAATAACTTTTTTGTTTTAGGGGTTTTTTTTGTTTTAGAGGCTTGTCCTGAGGCCTGCTAGGGCTCTGCATCCAGTGGTAGAGAAAGAGAGTGATGCTTGGCTGACAGGAAACCTGGACTGAGTTAAGAACAACTTAAGTTGACAGGGTGAACACAAGACTGTGGAACCACGTGGGCTGCATCCAAGGGTGCCAAGTGTTGGCTGACACAATTGCAAGGCCCCTCTCTCTCATCTTGGAAAGATGAGTGCAGTCAGGGGACACAAATGAAAATGCCAACACCACAGCCATTTTTATGAAGGGCAAGATGGAACACTCAAGGAGCTACTGGCCTATGAGTCTAAACTCAGTTCCCGGGAAGATTACGGAGCTTGTCTTCCTGGAAGCAATGTCCAAGCACACAAGGGATGGAAAAGTGACTGGGAAAGCCATTATGGATGCTGATTGCATCTGACCACCTTTGGTGGTGAGATCATGGGCTTTTTGGATGAATGGAGTATAGTGGATGTTGTTTACACGGATGGTAGCACAGCCCTCCACAGTCTGCCACTGAATCCTCTCAGACAAATGGGTAAGAAACAGAGTGGATAGATGGACTACAGCGTGGGTGGAAAATGTGCTGTACTGCCAAGTTCACAGAGTGATGAAAAGCAGTACAAAATCCAGCTGTCAGGTAGTTACCAGCAGTGTCCTCAAGGGCCAGTGCCAAGGCCTACAATATTCAAAATACGAATGACCTGGATGATGGGATGGAATGCACTCCCGCCAAGTTCACAGACAAGAGCCAGGCAGCGAGGGAAACTGCTGACAGGGTAGGGCAGTGAGTCTGGACAGGCCATTGGAAAAAGAGAAAAGAACTGACAGAAACTACAAGTTCAAGAAAGGCAAATCCCTGCACCTGGGACACAACACACCTACAGAGCATTACAGCCTAGGCCCCAACTGGTTGGAAAGCAGCTCTGCAGAAACAGACCTGGGGGTCCTGGTGGACACAAAATAGAACAGGACTCAGCAGAGTGCCCCTGCAGTGAAGAGTGCCATCCATACACTGGGCCACATTAGCAGCATGTACTGAGCCATGTAAGCAAGAGCGTAGCCAGCAGGTCAGTGAAAGAGATTAATTCCCTCCATCTGGCATTTGTGAGAGAGGATCTGGAGTGCAGTGCCCTGTTTTGTGCCTCCCTGTATAAGGAAGACATGAACATACTGGAGTGAGAGCAGTGGAGTGCAACCGAGATGGCCAGAGTCTGGAGCAGTGAGGGACAGGCTTCAAGAGCTGGGTGTGTTCAGCCTCAGGAACAGAAGACTCCCAGGGGATCTGATTCTTTTCTTTGGCTATCTAATGAAAGGCAACATAGAAGAGAGAGCCAGACTCTTCTCAGAGGCATGCACTAAAGAAAGAAGGGAAACAAGCATGAGTTGCAATGAGGGAAATTTTTTTCACTGTGAGGGTGATAAGTCCCCAGAGCAGGTTGCCCAGGGAAGCTGTGAAATCTTCCAGTTTGGAAATATTCAGAGCTTGACTGGACATGGCCCTGCTCTGGCTGATCTTGCTTTGTACGTGAGGATGGACCTGATGATCTCCAGAGGTCCCTTACTGCCTCAACTGTACTGTGATTCTGAATGTCCTTGTAGGGAATGGAGGAGAAAAAGAAAACAATACTGGATTTTTCATCAAACTATATCCCAGGTGTCACCCTTGATGTTGTAGTAGGGTGAAGCACTAGCAGGGCTTTTGCTTCCATCTATCTGGGCATGCAGACTACACCAATGTTAAGGAGTAAAACCAGATAGGCCCTCCAAGTCTGAAGGTGTTCCTGGATGAGAACTGTGAGGAACACAATGGAAAACAGATAATTAAACAGAAAAATGCAAGTATTTGAAAACATTTCCTCTTCTTAGCAGAGACTTTAACCATAACAAATAACTGGTAGTGATTTTTTTTCTCGTATATTTGAATTCCAATCACTAAAAAGTAATATTTCCAAAATCAAAATAAATAATCCTATGTGATCCTTTTAAATGCTGTTAAACTACCAGCTTTTGCCAAATGCAAAAATTGAGCATCCTCTGTGGCTTTTTTATTCAAAGGCTGCCTTCAGAATTCAGGCTAATGCTGACGTTTAGATTCAGGTGAACTAAAAACAAACAACAGCAAAAGCCTAGAAAGAATAATTTAGAATGTTTCCATAAAGGAATAAATTACAAGAATAGAAGCAAAAAGGTCAGATGTGGTTTCTTCTCTCACTTCATCTGTTCTCTACTACTTCTGTTGTACAAAGCACTGGAGAGGAGAGCCTGACAGGATACTTGGAGATTTCCCAGGTGACATCAAAATATTTGTTGTATACCACATTTCTCCAGACCCTGCCGATACAAACTATCTCAGGAGGAAGAGCAGAACACCAAGTTGCTGAGAGGAAATGTTTTGTTTGGGTTTTTAATTTCTACAAGCACCAGTCACAGACGAAAGGACATACCACTGTGACAGGCACTGTACATTCAGCTTTGCCCCATTACTATAAACATTCCATACTATGTCTAAACATAAACATTATGCCAAAGATTATTACCACACATGTCGGGTTCTTTTTCCAGTATGTACATGAGGTATCTTCATTCAGCACACAAAGCTTCATGCATCTAATGACTGCCCTATAGTTAGGTCCCTTCATTTAGCCAATGTACAGCAGCACCCAAAAAGCTACAGTCTGCTCCCACAGAGGGCAACAGGAATTGTGGAGCAGTCTCCAATGGTCAACCCAAGCCGTGTTCAAAACAGGCACAAACTATTCTGAGCACTCACGAAGAGAGGATGCAGAGGAAGTCCCACGAAGAAACATCTGCAAGCCATCCTCGCTGTCACTGGTACTGGCCATGCTGTTCCTCATCTGCATCACAGAGAGCTGAGAGCAAAGGCTGGGCTGTCGATCAATCTTCTTTGAAGCCTAAAAAAGAAAACAATAGTTGTTTTAAAAAAAGATATCAAGCAAATTAAAATAAAAATGGGAAGTTACTATTTCCCTTGTAATAGATGCTCTGGTATCAGCTATGATTATACAAGAATGTTGTTTTAGGAGAAGATTCTATGCAGTGTAAATAAATTTAAATGACAATAGAAAATGCCAGCAATAAACTGGAATTGGAACATTGACAAGTATGAAACTGCACATTAATTATTCAATTTCAATTCGCTTTTGTACTGAAATTTTCATGTATTTTCTTACAGAAAGCTTGGGGTTTATTATCTGGTAATTCATTATTTAAGTATGATGCTCTGCAATTAAATGTAGCCTTTATGATGAACCTGGTTCTCTGTGCTAAACAAAACAGCATGCTATATCTAGAGGCAATTTATACCTTGACAGAAACATGTTCATTTTCCTGGCTTTTCATTTCATCATGTTAGAAAAGTGGTGAATGTCTTTCCTTCCCGGTAGATGGCCATTTGGCTCTTGATTCTACTGCAGACTAAATGCATCAGGTGAACATTATCCTCTGCCTGTCAGATGGTCTGAGGAGCTTCCATTTTGCTTTGAATAGCCTTCCTGAGAAGCCTTTGCACTATAACATTTATATGAAGCCATACATTGTACCTCGTTAGGCATTACTGCAAGCCAGAATGCTACTTTAGGAATATGTAAAAGGTGGCGATCAATGACAAGACTATAATGGATAACTCCACTTTTCTGAATCTTAAAAGTCAGGGACTAGTATCCCATTTCACGCAGAAAGGAATGACTACTTTCCCAACCCTAGTGAAAGTCTCATGAGGTAAGAGGAAATCACAAGCTTCCTTAAAAACAAATTAATACTTTTCTGTTTTCCAACAAATAATGATTTGATAGTTTCACCTTCTTACTACCATCTTGAATATGAATAATCAATACTACATTTATTTCCATTGTCCTCTATGTACAGAAGTCAACCACAACATTTTCTGATGAGATTGACACCAGTTAAAAGGCATTAAAGACACCAATAATATTTATATTTGACAGTGAAGCTTGTGAGAGGTGACACAGAGTGCTGGCAATGGGAAAATTAAGAATTTATTTAATAGTTCTCATCCTAATTTATGTAGGAAGAGCTCGTGCATCAGGATTTTTATTTTAGGAAGAATAAAAAGATACTACAAATTTCCCAAGTGCTCACTCAATATTTACAACATACATTTTCAAAACTTACTATAATAAACCAGCTACAACAATCTTGAATTTATGTGGCTATTGCGACTAAAAACAGACTCAGTACAAACTGAAGTTAAAGTGTGCAGATGTTAAGTCAAAGGAGGGGCAAAATTTGTTGGATTTTTAAATTCTTCGAAGTTATGATAAGGAGACAAAATGAAAGTAAACCAAGGTGTTTCATATATCCATGAGTATATCCAAACCACCTACCAGGACACCTAAAACACACTCCCTCTACAGGCAAAGAATGAGTTATTCTCAGACCACTTAATGTTTTATATGTAATTATATTTATTCATATTTTATATGTGTTTCATGATTCCTTCCACTAGCTGCATCATATCAACATAATGTTTGCTTTTTTTTGCATTTGCAACCCTCAAAAACATGTTGAAATTATTCTTACTAGCAATCAAACAATTACATAATTTTTTGCCCCCAGTAAGAAATGTTTTAAAGAAAAAAACTCTGAAGCCTATTTTTACAAAGGCACTCATTTGTTACTGAGAAAGGATATCCAGGGAGAAGCATCTTTTTAGCTACTGGCCATCATTGTCTAATAGTTAGCTAGAAATATTTCCACCAGCGGATCAGTTCTGAATCTCAGTTACTCATCTTTCTTGTACATTACTGTGCCAACTTTAACCAATATTGCTTCTGGCAGAAACGTTGCACTGATGCACACCTTGGCACTAAAAGGCCACGCGTGTGCATTCGGCAGCTGATGGAGGCAGGTTAAAATAAGGTGCTTTAAGAGCATTTAAAATCGAAGTGAAAACACTTTTATGCGTGGGAGGAAAATTCCCAACCAAAACTTAAACTGCTTACCTTGTCATTTAAGGTTGGGTCATTCAACGAATAAAGTTTATTTGTAATATCTTTGCCAATAAGGTACTTAAAGATCTCATAAAGAAATGGCTCAGACTCCAGAAAGTAAGTCAGCCTTTCCCTGGACCAGCACAGGAACTTGCAGTTATCATCCGCAATAATAGTGACCTGAAAAAAAAATACATGCCCAGATTTAGCACATTTAAACAGGCTTTTAAATAAGTGATACCATTTTATTTGTGCCTCCAATTAAAATAACTCTTAAAGCCGTAAAGCTTTTTGGTATCCATTTGTTATGAATGTGATATTTACAAATGTAAAAAATTCTCAGCTATTTATTATCATTATATTTTTAACTAATACGTGTAGCCAGTTTGTTTTTCAGAAAACCTAGGGGACAACAAAAGGGGAAAATCTCTCATGAGTTCCCAAACCTTAAAAGCATTTATGTAAGAGGAAATTTATATATGAAGTCAGTCCCATAGTGATAACAGTACTTGCAATAGCCCTATATGTAGCTTGGTTTTATTTTACAGCACCGTCACCAATCAGGAACAACTAGTATCACCCAAAGGTCTCCACCAAAGAATTTTTAGTGATTTAAAATAAATATTTCCATCCTCCTCTCATAACCATCAGCCCTGCTGATCCCACAAGTACTACCTTGTAGCAGCTGAGCCAAGGCTCTGTTTGCTCAGTTATTGATAACCCGGTTCTGGGTAGTTACAGGGGAGCTTGCCCCCTCTCATGGGAGGCCAGACCTGCCAGGTTCATCCCCCCGTGCCAGCAGAGGGCAATGACACACCAAAACCCACGCTGGTAATACCCAGGGGCATGTTTTGCAAAGGGAAGTCAGGCATCTATGAATAAATCAAAATCAGGTGCCCTCTGCTTTTACAAGATAACATCACGTCCTGAAAAAATTAAAAACCTATTAAGTCCTAAAAATAATGGAAAACTGCCATATATACATGGATTTTTAACTCCATATATTGTAATGTAAGCCCACAGGCTGAGGAAGAATTCGCCAGCACTGCCAGCAGATGGGGTCCTTAAGACTGAATCCGTGTGCTCCTGAAACAGCAAGGCTGTCGGTGTTTGCGTGGCAGCAACAAGCAGAACTCACGGGTTAAGGATGTACACTGCTCCAGATTACAGTAACTTCCAAGGCAGGCAGAACTTGAGGCATGACCCTTTTGCCCTGAGAGGGACTGATTCGTATCCAGTTGCTTCCCAGAGAAAGGGGCTGTGCCAAGCTGTGGGAGGCTTCACTGCTGCAAAATGAATGCATCTGGACAAGCCTCTCTCCCTGGCACTAAGCCTAATGTTTGACTGGAACATATGACATCAACCACTGATTTTGGAGTCTACACTGCTCTGCCTCTCTCCCCTTCTGCCACGGTATCAGTGTGGACGTATCAGTCAGTCACAGTCGGGTCATTATTACACACACCCCGCTAAAGAACATCACGTAAGAGGTAGCAGAATAGCCATTTCTGTGGGGAAAAAAAACCTTCTCTAACAGTATTCCACCCCCCCAAACTATAATAAAATATATTTAATATACCAGCATAATCACACCGCTAGAGATATATACCCTTATTGTTCCCCATATGAATATTTTTATTCAAAATACTGAGATAATTTTCAGCTTATGTTGCTTGAACAAATTGCAAAATGACAGAAGTATTAATACACTTTTATAAATACCAGTTTCTAATTCCTACTGCCTGAACTCCTCGACTTTCATTATTACAATAATTATTTTTCCCTTTTCTTTTTTTGAACCAGTGATGAGACCTGTTCACATAATCCCTTTTTCCATCAGAACTGCCTCTTTAATTATTCATCCCAAACGATCTCTTAACACAAAATAAACTTGGAAACAGTAAAAGAGAACAGAATAGCAAAAGCCATACTGCTCATTACACACCATCATAATCTTGTTTTGCAGCATTTAATTTTAAAAATTATTCTTGATATGGTCCATCTTCAAACACCTGTACTAGAAGGTTAGCAAAATTATGCGAATCAAATAGTTCACTGTTGATCAAATTTATACTCTATTTATTTAATGGTCTCACCAGCTCATATGCAGTGACATTTAAAACAAAATGTACCTGGAATTTCTCACCCCGATTCATCTGTGTTGATCGAAATTCAGGAGAATCTATAAAGGCACAGGGGTAAATATTATGCAGAAAATGCCCTCGATAAGACACCTTCATTCTGGAAATAAAAATGTATGAAATAATATTTTAAAATCGTGGAGGCTGATTAATTTAATCTAAACTCGGGTAGGACTACTGACAATGGTAAAGCAGTAGGTAACAGGAAAAACTGTGTTCATCTTCCAGAATATCGCTCCCAGAGCTATCCTGTTTTCTGCCTAAACCCCCACTGATTCCAAGCAGAACAGGCTGCCAGACAAACAGAGAATTGACGAACGTGGCGTGCATCCACGAAACCTCGTTACTCAATATGAGAGAGGTTGTGTTATGCAGCCAGACCAGAGTCAGGCTGCCCTTAGGTAAGCAGCTTTGTGGTAATGAGCAAGAAACACAATGAAGCCTGACATCACTCTTGCTGTCAATAGAAACTGGTTAAAATTTCGGCCAGAATTCAGTATAAGTTTCAAGACTACAGCTTGGCCATGGGCAAGTATTTTACCCTTTCTCACCTGGGTTCTGTCTGCCCCTGAGCAGTGCACCTGCTCCTCTCTACTTACACGTACAGGCACAATGAATCAATTCCAAAGGCCTGCTGTTTTAAAGCCCACCAGAGGCATACTTTTCCTTCCCTCATGCACCGTATCTTTTAACCTTAAACCCTGAGAATGGACTGAGAAGATGACTCAGACTCAAACAAATCTCGTGCTTGTTTTGCAAGACACTGCCTTTGGTATTACACAAATATAATTCCCACTAAAATCACCCACACAGAATCACGGGGTTGGAAGAGACCTCCAAGATCACAGAGTCCAACCCATGCCCTAACACCACCTCAACTAAGCCATGGCACTGAGTGCCACATCCATGCAGCTGCACACGTAAGTGGATACACAATATGCTCCCAGTAAGAGATATCACTGTCACCTGAAAATGGTGTCATAAAATAATCTATAAGCATAGACTATTTGACTGTAGACCATAACATGGTACAAACAATTACAACCTCAGTAATTTTCTAATTTATTCAGCCATGACACAAAGCATACGACTGTTCCCAAGCTTTTATAGAACCTACTTCCCCTTCAGCAGGATGCTTAGCCTATCATCAACTGATGTTTTATCTTCTGCTGCATAGGCTTGACCTGTCTTTAAAGTCTGAATGTTGCAGAATTGTCCAGTTAGTCTTTGGAAGAGCTCTGGAGGCACATGGAGAGGTTCAAACATTCTCTTGTAGAGGCTGCTAAGCTCCTTCTCTATCTTGATCTAGATTGGGAAAACAAGAGACATCAATAAACACAGATGAATTAGTTAAAAACAGGTAAGACTGCACACATGCTTTAGCTTGAGGAACATCTTTGGCTCCATTATGCTTAAGCAAGGAAAGAAGTGGTAAAGGTGTGATGTCTATCCACAAACATTGCCTATGACAGGGTGACCAAAACCTCATCTAAAATTAGCCAGGCTGGCACACAGGTGCTTTAGAACGTTGTTCCATCCAAGTGGCACATTAAATCACACACAAGGAGCCTTCTGAGATTTCTGTTGATGCAATAGCAAATAGAACTTGGGCAAGAATTATACAGAGAAAAAAAAATGAGGTTGTCTTTCACACCGCATGCACGCGTCACTCTGGCTATCTCTCAGACTCTCCTGGGAGCCCCTCTCATCCCTGAGCTTCTTGGCTTACTTGCAGTAGAAAAGCAAGTTCTGAAAAACAAACCAAATATATTGAAACCACATGTGATGAGGGAGGGGAAAAAAACCCCAAAAACATTGTCAGCTGAACATCCCACATCTAAGAGCCCACCCAAACTCAGGCAGCAGCGATGAGGGAAAGGATTTTGGCTGAAATCCCAAGCCTGGAAATCTTCCCTGAATGAAGGAAGCAGGGGACGAGACAATATTACAGCCTTCCTGAAAGCAGAGGCAGCCTGAATAAAGCCTGCATATTTGCCGTAAGACAAATTAGAACAGTAAGTATCAGATAATGAATAAAATAAAATATACATAGAACAGAGAATAAGGAAGAGCAACCACAAAGAAAAGGCAGAAAAGAAGAGAGAGAGGCAAGTTCAACTCATGTTCAACTCTTCCTCCAGGACCTGCAGGTTCTTTTCTGCAAATCTGCTTTCCAGATGGTCAGTCCATGGCACGTGCTGATGCACGAGATTATTCCTCCCCTGGTGCAGTACTCCACACTTTCTGCTGAACTCCATGAAGTTCCTGTTGGCCCATTTCTCCAGCCTGCTGAGGCCCCTCCAGATGGTTTCCAGCCCTCTGGCCTATCAGCCACTCCTCACAGTTTTGTGTCATCAGGGCATACATCTTCCCCACCACCCAGATCATGAATGAAGTTGTCAAACAGCACTGGGACTGGCACTGGCCCCGAGGTCACACACCACGCCCTAGTGTATGTGTAGTACACACCTCCGACTAGACTGCTTACCTCCGATTGCCACACTCAGCCCAGCCATTCACCCAGATTTCAACACATCTCACTGTGTCCTCATCCAGGCCACACTTCTGCAGATTCCTTATTGGGATTTTACACGAGACAGTGTTGAAAACCCTACTGAAATTAGGGTAGAGGACGGTCACCGTTCCCAGCTATCTGGTCAGTCATTTCATCATAGAAGGTTATCACAGAATGGCTTGGGTTGGAAGGGACCTTAAATATCAGCTGGTTCCAGCCCTTCTGCCATGGGCAGGGACATCTTCCACTAGACCAGGTAGCATCAGAGCTTCAACCTGACCTTGAACACTTCCAGGGATCGTGCATCTACAACTTCTCTGGGCAACCTGCTCCAGTGCCTCACCACCCTCACAGTAAAGAATTTATTCCTAATATCTCATCTAAACCTACTCTCAGTTTGAAGCCATTCCCCCTTGTCCTGTCACTACATGTGCTTGTAAAATGTCCCTCTCCATCCTTCTTTTAGGCTCCCTTCAAGTACTGGAAGGCCACAATCTGGCCACTCCAAAGCCTTCTCTTCTCCAAGCCAAACAACCCCAATTATCTCAGCCTTTCCTCACAGCTCTGTCTCTGCACTTGGGATCCCAGAGCACACCAGGTGGGATCTCATGAAAGCAGTCTCTTCCCTCACCCTGCCAGCCATACTGCTTCGGATGCAGCTCAGGATACAGTTGGATTTCTGTGTCTGTGAGTGCACATTGCTGGGTCAAGTCCAGCCTCTCATCCACTCCCAAGTCCTCCTCAGCAGGGCTGGTCTCAATCTGTCCATCCCTCAGCCTGTGTTGATACTGGGGGTTGCCTCAACCCAGGTGCAGCACCTTGCACTTGGTAATGTTACATTTCATGAGGTTTCCACTGGCCCACTTCTTAAGCCTGTCCAAGTCCCTCTGGATGGTATCCCGTCCTTCAAGTGTGTCAAACAACTCAGCTTGGTGTCATCTGTAAACTTGTTGAAGGTGCACTCAATCCCTTTGTCTACGTCATTAACAAAGATAGTAAATAGCACTGGTTCCAATACAGACCCAAAAGGGACATCACTTTACACTGATGTCCATCAGGACTCAGCCTTTGACCATTAGCCTCTGGATGCGACCATTCAATCAGTTTCTTTTCCATCTACTATCAGGCTGGTTAAGCATGACTTGCCCTTGGTAAATCCTTGCTGACCACTCCTCATTACCTTCTTGCGCTTCATGTGCATAGAAATGGTTTCCAGGACTATCTCTTCCTTCTTTCCAGAGACCAAGTGGAGACTGACCATGCTGCAGGTCCCTGGGTTCTCCTTCTTGCCCTTTTTGAGGAAAGGAGTGGCATTTGCTTCCTCCATTCCTCATGCGCTTCTCTTGGTCACCAACATTATTCCAAGACTATCAGAAATGGCCTCACAGTGACATCAGCTCTTGTGGGTGTGTGACACCAGGGCTCATGGACTTACTATGTCCAGTGCATCACCTGACCTGAAGTTACACTGGTTTCACACAATCAGTTACTGGCTAAATATTCCACCAGAAACTACATTAATGTGAAATCCAGGTTTTGAATTTCCTGTATGTTCCTTTTGCCACAATCTTTAACACCTCAGAGGACATCTACACAGACAAAACAAGGATTAAAAGCAAACCTGCAAGAGAAACTTTATTATGTAAAGGATTATCCTCAGCTGTTTGATTTCAATATATATTCCATATACCCACAAAGCTAGATGACTATTTGTTTTACCAACAACATGTTCTCCAGGAACTCTTCCATTTTTAGCAGCTGTACCGATTTAATCTGCACTTCTTTCTATGCATCACCACTGCAACTTAAAGAAATATATTTTCATCTGAAAAAGGAATTTAAGTAGCTCCCAAGACTCCTGAAGCCAAAACCACGCACACAGACATGAAGGCAAGTTTGGGCCTTGGACTGTTAATCCAATCCCTTAACTAGCACATGGTTCATGTTTCATGATCTTCCTCTCATGTGTGGAAGGATGAAGGAGTGCATCTGTGAGGAGGAAGCAAGTGCAGCCCCTTTCTTAAAGGCCGATCAGATTGCAGACTGGAGTTGTGCTTTAGATGGGCTCCCTTGTAACAGACTATTCCCCCTTCCCAAGCACAGCTGACTGCTCCTACAGTCATGCTTGTGGGTCATATTCCAAACAAGCCATATGGGTAGGTGTAATATTTTGTTCAGCAGGGGTTGAAATATTCTGGGATGCTGCCAGAACTCCGGGTCAGACACTGATTAGACACAGCTTCCGCTCAGACTGAAAAAGCGAAATTTGTAAAGCTCCAAGGAATCAAAACCACAGAAATAGTCTTCTGGTCAGAAAAGAAACTCACTGTGATTTTGCATCCTCCATTTAATAAAATAAATATTTAACAACTGAACATATCAATTATTCATTTTGTAATACGACTAACTTGTAATTATTCTGCCATTCCTTTCTTTCCTTGGAAAGATCTTTTGTGAGAATGACCAAAACTGATTGAAATGGGCAATACAATAGCTGCAGAGAGAAAATCTCATTCAAAAATGAGTTCCTGAGAGTTTTAATTTTTTTCCCTATTCTTTATCTTCCTACAGAAAAAACACTTAAAACAGCCTTTAGGTTCATAATAAACATGTTAAACAGGTAAAAAGACGTGCGTGACTATCAGGCATCACTTTGAGTATGCTTGCTGATCATAGTTTGCAACAAAGATTCGTATATTTTTTAATAATTACTAAAAATATTATGTATTGCAACAATTGAAATAGCATAATATTTTCCATGTGATGTTCATAAATACTGTAATTTCTTAATGGAAAGAAGACTATTGAAATTGAATTGTAATACACAAAGAAACAGCACTACCTGGCTAGCCCATCAGATCTAATTTTTGGCTAAGCTTTTAAGCTGCACAGGTCACATAGCCCTGTTGATAGTAACCTTTGGGTGAATCTGTGCTCCATACTGGAGGAACACTGCTGTAGGTAGAGCCTCTTCCTTTTTTAACACGTGTACTCAATTTATCAACTTGTTGTAGACAGATGCAATTTAACCTTCAGCCTCTTTTTATATGCTGTGGTTGCCTGCCAGAGTGTGAACAGTGCGGAGTTTATGGGAGCGCCAAGCACCTCAGTTCTGCTGTGGTTACACTGCCAGGGGGAAAGGGCTACAGAAAGAGAAAGCAAAGTTAAAGGCAGGTGCTCCAGGCCTTTCTCTCCCAGAAGCAATTTTTTACCAACCTTGGTGACTGAGTTTATCAGTCGAGTTTCATGTTCTTATACAATTCCTTCTTTTTATATCCACCTACAGAGTACTTCAATCACTTCTACCACTTAACTCCTACAAATAATTCTGCTAACAAATTTACTAGAGGATTTAGTGAAAATAGCTGGCTCTTCAATAAGGTGAAATCTATTCCATGATGCACAAAATATCCCAACCTATAACAATATACTTTTTATTAGGCAACCAAAATTACAAAAGAATGTTTTTCTTTCTTCATTCAGTATTGATTTACACATTGCAGGGTGATTTTTTGTTTGTATTTTGTTTGGTTGGATTTTTTACTCAAGCCCAAACCAGCACATCATCCTCCCAGGATGCTTTTTCCCTCTCCAGTAACATTTTATTTAGATTTTTGGAAAGGGTTTGACAGGTAAAAACCCAACGACCATTACCTATGTTTAAGGATGCCATAATTCACTTTTAAAATACAGGTAAGTTTTGAGGCTTGATTTCCTAGGGAAATGGGTTTCTATCAGCTGTGCACTCCTGCCTTTTGCAGTAATTTCTGACTTCGTTGGCTATTTCCTGTCCCACCTGACAGAAGATTGGAAGCCTCAAGATTTTATTAAAAGGCTTAATTGGTGGGTGGGTTGGAGGAAAGCAGAACATGCTGACTTGGTTGAGCGAAAAGACTGTAACATGATTTCATCCCACACTACAGACCATAGTACCTGCATGGGATATTTAACTGTGGACACCTACAGAGTAGGTAGAATCTGGCCTCACTGGCTCTCTATTATCACAGCTGCTATTTTGTGTGTGTGTGTGCTGGACAGCATGGCCGTGGCTAGCTAGCAGAAAAGCAAAGAAGTTTCATCATATGCTGCATCTTGATGGTGACATAAATGGATTGAATAGGCTGAAAAATAGCGTTAGTAATACTAACCAGAGAGGAACTTGCTCCTTTAAGTAGCAAGATGACTCTTCAAGAGCAATTTGAACTAGAAATATTTACTACACGTCTACAATTGTCTAGTAAAAAATCAGTCTAGTTAGTTTTAAGCTACTTCCTAGGCAAGATAGAAGTCAAGCTTTATGCTGCCTGGCCAGGAAAGGAAGAAGTAGCTCATTTCTTAGCTGCTTTCTTGCACAGGCTGTGTTGACTTGATGAAGAGCTTATTTCCAGTTAGGTTTTGTTTTCTCTTTTTTTTTTTTTTTGGTGCCAGTTGTTGCACACTTCCAGAGTGTGTCCAGAGTGTGATTTTGGGCCAAACACAAAAGTATTCTGCTAAAAATGAGTACTAATCCATTGGTTTGCCCAGCAAACATGGGCAAAACTTCCTGTTCTTGCATCTTACTAGACTGCTGTGAAATTTAGCTGTTATACATACCGGTCTTCTTTTATACACCAGGTATATGAAATGTAAGAGGTTGACAACCAAAAACACAGAATTCCAGATCATTATGTCCAAGGCACAACGATAGAGCGTAGCCCAAATGATGAACAATGCGCATCCTGTAAAAATTAAAAAAAAAAAATGAAAAAGGAAGTTAAATTTCACCAAACAATAAACATTCCTAGAAAGCCATCAAGAATATGTCCACTGGGTATAATTACACTGAAAAGCAATATATTCTACAAGCTTTGACACAGCTAAGCTCTCTGGATGAACGCATGCAACAGCAGCTAATCACTGCAATGCTGCAAACAGGCACTGAGGGCAGGTTGACAGACTGCAGCCCTGTTACATGGGACTGCAACACTGAAACAACAGTAATGCAGATCAGCATGGGGCAAGCAGAAAGGTGCAGCCCACGATGATTTGTTACCAAAATGAAGTAGGAAAGAGATGGGGGAAATTTAAGCAGCTCACAAAATTTTTTTTCTTGTGTTGCATTAATTAGACAAAAAAAGGACTAGAAATGAACGTTCACAACTAATTAGCAAGGAAGAGTTGCATAAAAACTGCCTAAAGTCATACGCAGATATTCTTGAAAATTAAAAGAAACTGTCACTGCTGATGCAACAGGGTCACATCGGGAACCTGATTCTCCTGTGTGACATCAAAGACAAAATTTCCAAATGCTTACTCTTTTTTTAGTTGCCTTACTTCGAATAATGACACTTGTTTTGAAAGATAAGACATCCTGTATGATTAGGGATTCCATTTTCAGCCTACGAAGACAGTATTTCTCAAGTGATGGATCATGCACCAGTGAGCCTCTCCCAGGTAACTGTGAGCCTACCATCCAACAGAGGTGGCTGGAGAGGTCACAGACATATTTTCCCTTTAGTTTCATGCAAAGACAAAAAGGAGACACTGCTAAATGAGTGTTCTTACCCCCTTTCTCCCTGAAGATGACATTGAATTAACGAATTCAGTACTATCCAGTCTGTCTGGGTTGTTAGCTGATGAGGCAGCACTTATATATGGATCAGAAGAATCAAAATGGAGTGACTCTTGATCTGCTTATTAATTAGACTGCAAGGCATAGGAGGATACAATGTCTGGAAATATTGAAGAGCAGCAATATTGCAGAGCAGCACAGAGGTGGGGCAGGGTCAAAGCAAAGGGATCAGGTCTCTAGGAACCAGGCCTCATTACTCTGCTCACCAAGTAAATCTGCTTCCTGCTGCCACCTCAGCTTGCAAAACTCTGATTCCATATCTGCTCCAAATACTACAAGACCTACAGACCAAAGTGGCAGGCTCAGCAAGTGCAGAGTCCTTTTGCTTTTAAAGCCAAGATAAAAGGTCTTGCAATGCTCAGCCCCTTGGTCACAAGTGCAGTCTGTTTTAAGAAGTTACCCTATAATAATTATAAAATAGAAAACGCAAGATCTTGTAAATTCAAAACACTTCTATCATAAAATTGACCCATGCTGTTATGCCAATAACAACTCACTTAAAAATACTTAAGCATGCTCTTGTTGGATTGGATTTATCTTTCTTACACTGCAATGACTCACTATTCCTTCTTCGATCACAAGGATCTTGTCCCACACAAGGTACAGAGGCTTTGAAATAGCTGTGGGACTGCAGTGTTGCAAATTGAACCACATTTGCTCAGTCTCAGGCATGCCAAATTTAGGTTTTTCTTTCAAGTCAGAGTCTGGTGTCACAAGATTCCTACAGCGGCAGAAGAAATGCGACTGATATCAGAAGATAGAATACACTCCCTATCAAAAGGCTGCGCTTTTAAATCAGCAACAAAAATAATGCTGGTGACCCGCAAGTGCCACGCGTTTGAACCCACACTAAAAGAACACATGGGCTCACAGCAAGCTTCTCAAGGAAACCTCACCTACCTCAGACACACTAAGCCAGTGCACCCACCAATACACAGTCCTAGTACTTACCTGAAATCTAAAATAAAAGTCTTAATGATCAGACATAACTGGTTTGAAGTAAGTGAATTTTAAGCATCCAGTTACATCTGACGTAAATGATGTCCACTTGTTTTCAAGCTGACATCTTCATAGGTTTGAAACTGCAAGTTACAGTTCTATGAAGTTGTAAGAGCCAAGAGGGCTTTTCTTTCTAGAAAAGGTGTGTCAGGCTCAAAACAAATTCTGTCTTAGACCAAAACCACCTTCATCAGAGCACAATGGCCATTAATAGAGGTGGTAATTTCACCATGAGGTACAGGGACCAGCTCCATAATACAAAATCCCAGACATTTCTGTCACATTTCTGTCTCCAGAATAATTCTCCTACCTATGGTAAGCAGGCCTCGCAGAAGAATCATATGAAGATTCAAAGTAGTTGGAATAACCAGTCCGACTGCAAAGCAAATGTTTGCCACGTGGAAAACAAGATGATGAATCTCCTTCCAGTTTTCACATGCAGTCTCATTGAGAGGATCAAGGGTGGCATTTTTTAAGTCTGGAACAAAACTTAGTGGAGTAACAGTGAGTGGGCTCATTGCTGTAGTATTCATCTTGGAGACTCCTGCAAGAAGAGGAAAAATTCACTACACATTAAACCGAAACATAGTAGACATACACATGGATTTTACAGCTATTTTCTCTCTTCCCAAGATATACTTCTCATCATTAATCATGGGGAAAAAAAAAAAAAAGCTTTGAAAGGGCAAGCTAGATCTATAGTTCAATAATGCTTTGCTATCTCTTTCACCTAAATCGTAGTTACCAAACCAGAGAGGCTGCTAAGTCTGCTGCCAGTCTTTTGGGGAAATCACTTGGGCTACACAGTTTCAACAAGCTTGTAAGACACTTGTCTGTGCCTGGAACTCCTGGAGAAAACAAGACAGCTAAAGACGATTTCTAATCTAAATATATATTGGAATTTTTTTTGTTGTTGTAATAATAAACATAATATATATACACCTTTTACATCAATTAAATGGAAAAAAATATCTTTTTGTATTGGGCAAATCCCAATACAAAATAAAAAAGTATTATTAAAAACAAGCTATAGGGAGAAACTGGAAGATTTCAAGACGCTATCTTTAGAATATTAAAAGCTAGTCTCTCTAGGTAACTGCAGTCAGTGTTACAAGCTCTCCAGAAGATCTCTCAATCCAGAGCAGGTCCCAGCTGAAGGAACACAACTGCTCCTAGACATCTGCTGTCACACACAGGAGAACCCTGCTTCCAGCAAGGCGTGTATGGTCTCTCACTGCCACAGCAGTAGAAGTTATAGGGAAGTGGGTTTGAGTCTCGTTAATGAAATAAATGCACCTCATCACTGAGCAAACAAGCTCTGTAACGTACAACGTGGTGGGATCTGCGTTCAGTTAAATTCTGTAGAGACAGTGCATGTCCCTGATGTGTGTCATCGCTAACTGCCACGTAATTCATCTGCTCAGCAGAAAATTTTGAATCACAGTTAATACACTCTGTTTCCTGCAGACTTGAATATACGCTGAAGCATCACTGTTGACTGAGAGTGCTTCTTGGGCTGTGAAGTAAATCTGAGTTGCTTCATCCCTTCCTTTTATTATTTTCTCCCGATCAACCTGCATACAGGGTGTAAGCAAGCTGGACAGTTTTCAAAATCAAGCAGTGTTTTAGACCCCTTCTTAAAGCAGTGGGAAGAAACAAATCCTCAACCCTCTCTTACAGTTCGTCTCCGACACCCAGAGCCTGACACAGCTAAGGTATGCTGCAGCATGCGCAGAGGCATCCAGCAGGATCAAACACTAGCACAGACATAGTCTATCCATATCTGGATTGAAACAATTTTCAAGGAAAAAAAATTATCTAATCCTTTATCAAAATACTCAATTCACCTATTTCTTAGAAGATCACTTTCCTCTTTTCCCTCCTACGCTAATTATTCACAAAGATTGATTTAAATGTGGGGGTGTGTCAAACTCTACACTTAACTGTTACAAAACGCCAGGCCTATCCAAATACACTCCTACTTTCTTTCAGCTCTTTCACGAGTTCATCAAGAGAGTCATTAGAGCAGCTTCACTATCCTGACAAAGCCACTCACACAGGGAGCCAAAGCCTGAGCCCACGAGAGGCTGCAGGACTGGCATTTTAACGTGCTCATAAACAGAAGGGAATTGCTAACTGGATAACTATGTCTGTGCTCATCTTACACACATCTCATCACGGTGCTCCTGCTGTTTTCAAACAATATAAACTCCCTGCCCTGAAAGAGCAGGATCTCTAGATATTTTTCAAAAAAATCATCTACTGAGTTTCTACCTATATTCAGCCTTTCACTGCCCAGTCATGTGCCAGTAAAGGCACCACTTAAAATGCCAACAAAACAAGTAAAGACAACCAGACTCACACACAGATACAGAACCAGCCGTAAATCCTTCAACTCCCTGCCAAAACAGGCTGCAAGAAGTAATTTCAGCTCCATCTGATCGCAAATCAAAGCAGCCTTCCAGATGCTTGATTTTAACAGCAAAATTTTGTACTGTTCCACTGTGGGAAGAGAGGCTACCTTACTCTTAAGACTCTGCTCTAAAGCATCATACATTAGAAGACTGGAAGCCAAATGAACCAAATTAAATATATAGCATGCTCCTCACAGCCCAGCCAAAGCACTGCTCCCCTTGCTCTTCATAGACACTGATGCTACAAATCACCAGCCATAAACTGAAATAATGGGAAGGAGTTTCTCCAACAAATGTTGATCAAGCAATTTAAAGCAGCTGCAGTTGTAAGAGGATGTTCAATGCTTTTGAAGGTCAGGCTTACCTACTAGACTGCCTAAATGAGAACCCAGGAACCTAAATCTACCCACCTCCAGTTTTTTATAAGCTTTGTCTTTACTACCTCCAAGTCTTTATATGAATACCTTTGCACTTCACTTACTACTCACAAACAATATTACAGCTCCCCTAACATACTGGAAACAGCAGAAATCAGAACTTCTCCATCATGATGGTATTTAAAGCTGACAGAAATAGATTGATGCTATCTGCAAAATGACATTAGGACAGACTTTGACACGGGCTCTGAATTTCAGCTAGGGAGACTGCTTGAGGATCAACAGAAAAGGCAGACAGGCAGAGCTACAAGCTGTTACCTTAAGTGTTTGTCTACAGATAACACCAGAAAGACAAATATCCAAAATGTCAAAAAACAACATCACTGTAGTTTTTAGATCAATTCTTTAGTCCTAGCATCTACTGTTGCCAAATAATACTGAAGAATGAGGAAAAAGGCTGCAGTTCCACAAATGAACAAGTAATTATTATTTTTTACCTTCTGTGACCTCAGAAAGCCAAAAATTAATTTTGTAAGTACAGATTCAGGCCTTTAAAACTTTAATTATGTCTACTAAGGATTAATAGACAAGACTATTTAATCATACACTTAAGTCTTCAATGCAAAGACATATTAATATCAGGAGTTAAAAAAAATAAAAAAAAAGAATCAACCAACATAGTAAAATAATTTTGGAAAGTTGGGGTAAAATAGCATCCACTGAAATGAAAGCTTTATGGAGCATAAGACAAATCATTAAGAGAGCATTTTTAAATATCCAGTATATATCCATCATATGGATTTAGATTTACCAAATCAAGATTTTGAAAATTCAGATGTCTGAGAACTCAAGCCGATTTGTTGTTCAAACAGGAGGGAAAAAAAGAGGATTAAAAAAAAAAAAAGAAAAACTCACTTAATCTTTAATATTGAATGTAACAGAAATTAGTATGGCTAACAAAAAAGCCTATTTTTTTTTTTTTTGTGCATGAACTTGATGGAAAGTTAAGGTAATACGTGGTGGTCCGAGGTCAGAAAATACAAATTCTTGGAATATAAATGAGGTGAGCTTGCTCTAGGATTTTGCTATACTCAACAACAGCTTTATACAAGAGGCCAAACTTCTGAAAGGCATTCCCAAAAATTTAGTCCACAAATATTCAGACACAAAGAAGACTTTGAAAAAAGCAGGAATTTCATGGATACCTACAGAACATTCACAGAAGACAGACATAGCAGAAAGTTGTAAAGCAGTTGGTTCTATTACGAGAACCAGTCAGTGAAGGTGACACGGGACAGTGCTGAGTGTCCCACTCACAACATCACCCACTTTATTGAGATTATTCATATCCCACAGCTTTACTGGTCAACATTATTCAAGTGAGCTTCTTAAATCTTTGCTTGAGTACGTTTCTGTAACTTTACAGTCAATGCAATTTAAAAAACAAACAAACAAAACCTCAACATTTTTCTTTATTATACCTGCAGAACTTTTAACTACTTTTCTATGGTCTTGTAGCACAGAAGCTGCATAGAGACAATAATTCTTTTGCGAGCTGAAGGCAAACTACTACATGGCTGAGTTAATTACAGTTTGTTTCCTCTTTTACAAAGAAGCAGGAGTGAATAGGAAAGTGGTATAAGAAAATATGTATTTCAATATGCTCCTTGCAGCAAGCGCAATTCAATTAAATGCGTCAGTAACTACAGAAATTTGTTACTCTCTTTAGTCACTTTAATCTAGAGAAAACTGAGCATGTTCATTCTGCATAGTCAACAAAGTATCCACACTGCGAGAGAAACTTGCACCGGCGCAGCGCAGCCCCGCTGCTGCCGAGCTAAGCGGACCCGAGGGTGTGAGCGCCTCCGGGCTCGCTCTCCCCTCTGCTTACAGCGCTCACGGATGCGCCGAGCGCCCGAACCCAGGGGCGCAACCGCAGCTGCCGCCCCGCAGCCCCGCTCTGCGCTCCGAAGCTCCATTTTAGCCTACAACGTGCGAACACCAAACCCACCATTTATGCAAAATAGTCGTGAAAATAATTTTCAAAATTTGAAAAGAATCGAGCAACTGGTCCCTTTTCCCCCAAAGGGCCACTTCCAAAGCTGCAACCTGTCCCTCCTCCCCGCGGGCAGGGCGCAGGCGGAGACCCCGGTCCCGGCTGCGCCCGGAGCCCGGCGCGGAGAGCAACCGAGGGGAGCGAGAGACCAGGGACGGGACCGCGCTTTCTCCCCGCTGGCCGGGCAGCTCCATAGAGGAGCCTGGAGCCCACCCCTCCTACCGCCGCCGCCGCTGCTGCTGCTGCTGCTGCTGCAGCGGGACCCCGGCCCGGGGGCTGCGGGACCCGACGATGCTGGCGCCCGCCGCCGTCCCCTCACCCGCAGTGCCGCCAGCTCACGGGAGGAGCACCCCTCACCTGCCCCGTGCCCACGGAAAAGNCAGAGGAGCCGCGGGAGCTGCGGGCGGCGCCAGCGGGGCCGGCACCGAGCGGCCGCAGCGCGCAGGCGCCTCCGCCGGCCCCGGGGGCTGCGGGCGGGCCGGGAGGGGCGGGAGCGGCTCCGCGCCCCCCGTGACCCCTGCGAGCATCACCCCGGGCACCCCCGCCCAGGTGGGTACCGGGCAGTGCCCAACCGAGGCGCCTAAAACAGGTGGGGAGAGCCACAGCGCAGAGGTGCGGCCGTGCCGCGCAGCCAGAGCCCCGCGCCCGGGCAGCCTGCCCAGCTGCTGGGTGGTTAAAATTAGAAGGGCTGAATTCTCCCCTAAACGTGTGGCAAGCAGTATTGCCCCTACATGGTGTGTCAAGGGGCCTCAACAGCCTTTATAAAACCGCTCTTCGCAACTCGGCACCTGCTGTGGTTGCTTGGTCATGAGCACGATGTTTAAGAAATGTCACCAAGTTTGCTCGTGTGGCAGTCTGACAGCTCCCAGAAGCGGCGTGCTTCCGAAGCGGGACGCTTGTGTCCCCGCACGTCGGCATCGGCTCTGCCCATGTCCTGTCCAGCCCCCGCCGACACCACTAGTCTTGCAGGACAGGTGAAGCAGTCACCGAGCCTGCCTTCAGCCCCACGAGGCTGACGAGTAGCATCCAGTGATGAAAGGCATTCCGGCCCATCTCAAAACCTGACTGTTGCTGATAAATGAGGACTGCAAAGGCAGAAAAACTCTTTCAATACATTCTAATGAGCTAGCTACAAAGTGGGGTTATTTTTTCAGCAGCCAAGAGCATGTGGTCAGCATAATTCTTAAATATTTTTGGAAAGCATATAGAATCCCAAGTCATTTTTGAAGTAACAATTTATACATGTACACATCAACATATGTTCCAGGAGCCCCTGCCTTTGTTATGGTTGTTCTTGGCTTTGCATCTTGGAGAAGGGATCAGGATCATTCCAGGAATGTGTGCCATGTGAACAGGGGGTTTATGAATCCTGCTGCCCCATATAAGATCTGATTTTCAAAAACATATTCTGAAATAATTATGAAGGACTTGATTTGGGACTATGTTTCCTCTGACTGGCCAGCCGTTTTTATGGATGTACCTTCTCTTTCCTGAGATAGGCAGAGTAAGTGAGCTGGAAAAAGGGTAGGAAGGACGAGTCAGGATAGCACGGCTACAGGAATGGTCACGAGTGATAGCATCTAGCATGTGTTTGAGAATGATAGTATTCAGCTATGCTTGCTGGAGCAAAGCCAAGTAGCTTCCAAAAGCTGCACAAAGCAGCCCGTCAGAGAGTTCCTGTCCCAATCCAAACTGACGTGTAAGCATTTTCTAGCATGTTACTGAACATTATGCATTGGAGAAGCACAGCTTGTTGTACTGGTTGTGTCTTCTATGGTGTCTTTGTACCTCTCATTACCCTCCAGGTCTCTTCTAATTTTGGGGGAAGCCTTGGTGGTAAACAGTGTGTGCTTAGCCCAATGCAAAAAAAACGTTAGTTAGGAAAGCTTGGCAACGAACTAATAATATTTGCAGCCGTGTGACAGTGTAGAAGTTTGTCCTGACTGCAGTTAGTCTCTTGGGATCTTCACATTTCAGTATATTCACGATTAAATGCCATTTCCCCTCTGCAGCAGGGCAGTAAGAACCAAGACGACATGGGTAAAGGAGATGGTTGTATCTCCCAGTACAGCTGTCAGCAGAAAGAGAGAAGTGAGGGAGGATCTGAGAAATGCCCCTATATCCTGTCCCTCCAGGAGGACCATAAGCAGGTGGAGCATGCAGACATGGCTCTGGTGGACTCTGGTGTTGTGCTGTGGTGTGCACCTGTGCATAGAGGAAAAACCTTCTCTGATAGAATCACTGGCATTAATTTTACATAATTCAAGGCAGATATTAATGGCCTTTAGTTTTACACATGATATTAGATAACATCATCTGTACTTATACAGATAACAAACATTCTCTAAGTAAAAAGTACTAAGTAGAATTTATCCTCTTAAAACGAGGTCTCATGTACCATAGGAGAATGGGCTGGTTTAATTAAATTAATGTCCTACTGTTAAATCACTATAAAGACTGGTTTAACCTCCTACCTTTGTCAATAAGCTACATATTCTTTGAAGTCTGCTAATATAAATTAATCTGAGAGAAGCAAGAAATAAAATCTGTTTGCATTTACAGAGAATGAGGAATTGACTTTGGACAGACAGATCAGTTTTTGGAGATTTGTGTTGAATTGATGCATCTTGTTAGCAGAGACAGGTCTAGTGGTGTTACAGCTGTTCATTGACTGCTGTCTCTTTCTTCTGTTATTAAGATCTTGATAGCTTAAGTACTTTCTCCAGTTATATAGTTATTTTCCACAGTAATAGTCCACAGTAGAAAATGTCACATGGATGGTGCGAATTGCTCAGTCTTGCTCCTTATCTCCAGCAACCAGCTTTGTGATCCTTAACCTCTTGGTGCCTGCCTGTTCTTCTAGATTCCAGGGAAAATATCATCCTGCTGATGATGCAGGGAGGTGTTGGACCTCAGAAGAGGACAGGCAGGAGTTCAAAAGCACAGCTGAGACCTGAACCTCCCTCTCCTGTCTCTCAGTTTAGCCTAGCCAGGCACTGGAAGGCTTTATTAAGCAGATGAGAAAGAAACTTTTTGTGAAATTGCAAGTGCTCTGCCTCTTCCAAATGAGAGTCCCATGCCACAGCCTTTTTTAGGCAAAGTTTTCACTAAAGAGAACAAATGCTTTGTATTCAGGATCCCAGATGTGCCAGGCTGACAGGGCTATTTTCAGACAATGGCAAGATCTATGAAATGTTTCCATTTATAGTTTCAGGAAGCATACTCAGCATCTACTCTAAACTAATCTTTTAAATTCCCTCCATAGGCACTGTAAGTGGGCTCCTTTAGAAAGCAATTCATCCTGTGTGTATTTGACAACTGTCTGGAGTGGGACGAAATATGCTAGCGAATCCCATCCCACTTGCTGAAATTATGTGCTGTATAACTGAAAAATCACACATATTTTCTGCAGAAAATTTATTTATATGGGTTTTGCCTGAAAGCATCCTCGAGAATTATGTTTTACTAGAAGGAAGTTTGTGTGGAAGAGGTTATGAACGACAAATATTCTCTCAGCTCTTCAGTATTCTGGAGGTTTATTTAACAGGAATATGTGCATTACGATGCGTGCTTACCTCAGGCCCTCTGACAGACACTTTCTGATGTATAGTCAGGCAATTCTTCCAATGCAACACCTGCAGGGAGGGTGTCTCCTCTTAATACAAGAAGGGCTATCTTTTTGTCTGAATCCAAGATATAAAGCACCACATCTGAGGGGTTCCAGGTATCTGACTAGTAGTATAGTAAATGATTGCCATCTTAGAGCCAGGAGCCAACCTTCTTCTAAAATAATCATTCAAAGTATTCAAAATTTAACAGATGGTTGATGTAGATGCTTATCCAAAGGGTACATGATCCTGAGGTATGAGGACAGAGTAAAATTGTTTGCTATTAAAGTTATCTAAACTGTGCACAGTAAACAATTTATTCAATCACACTGAACAATTATCCCTGTTCCCAAATTATGCATGAGCAGTTCCCTGCTGACTCTTTTTTTTTGTATGTTCATTATTTGAAATTGCTCAGTGAACAATTTCTATGAACTGCTTGCAAGTGATTTTTCTGGGACTTGATGGAAGGACCTGCTATGCTTGCTCTAGCTCTACCTAAATCACATGATTCCCCCCAGAAAACAGGAGAGCTGATACAAAATGTGTTGGATTTCCTAAAGCAGAGCCATGGCACGCCTGTCACAGCCCTGCCAGAGCAGCTTTCTAACGGCATTTGGGAACAATGGGAACCTGTCCCAGGGGGATTGCTTCTTTCTACAAATAGAGGAATACCAGATATGGAGTTTGACCACAGTGCTCGACTGGAACTCAAATAGTTATCGACACATTGCTCTCTGTCAACGTGAGGCAACTCTCACTTCACACAAAATTGGAAGACAAGTAATAGAGCCACGCTTTTCCATTGCATCTGTCCCCTCACTGGGTGACAGCCCATTTTTAGGGGCCCTGCTACAGCAAATTTGGCGGCACTGGGTGAACTGGCTGTGATTTTCCTGTTCCCTTTTTGGACAACTTCCACACACAAATAAAGTTCAAAACGATCACGGACAGATGTCTGCGCTAATCCTGAAGTAAATGCATTTTGGCTGCAGCTCTCAGCGTCCTCTCTACAGAGATCCCTATGAACTTGTGTGAGTCTCTGTAACTGTCTGTATAAACCAAAGGAATTGCAGATACTGTCAGAGTACGAATGTATGCATGCTTTTGGGTGTTGGTACAGTGACAATTAATGTTTTGCTGCAGTGTTAGTCCTTTTTAGCTGTGCATTTCATTATTTACCGGTGGCTAATTTTGAGAAGCGAAGGCTAGGACTGAACCTTCAGGATGCTGCATATTTGCATCGTTGTCAACTATTTTCTAGGAATTTAAAAAATTATTGATAAGGATTTAGAATTTTATATAAAGATATGAAAAGGAACTAAATAACAAGTGTTTAACATCTCCAGACCAACAGACAGAACCGAACAAAAAATGAAAAACACAACTTAAAAACTTGAGGAACAAGGACAAAAAAGAAGTAGGGGGAGGCTGAAGATGAGTCTAAGGAACTATTCAAACAAGTGACAGAAAAAGCATAGATAATTCGATAGTGAGTCCACAGTGAGAGGAAAGAAAAGGTAAATAGATTAGCTCAGAAGAACTTTGAACTGGAAAGAGATAGGTTTTTTTAATTTAATAAACTGTGCATATTGTAAAGGACTGTCAGCATGTGTGCTGAGTTAGAGCGTGCCACAACTGCTTATTGCTACCTTGATCTTTAAGAGTAAAAGTAAACACCAAATTTAAAAAAACCCATATTTTCTTCTAGTTTCAATGAATAAATAAGACCAGTCTTCTAAGTAATGTTTATTATGCTTCTTTGTTCTGTAAAGAAGAGAGCAACAAAAACCCCCCTATTATATAGGGTTAAAAAACAGGGATACAGACTGCAATAAACATACATATATATGTGATTATTGCTTTTGCATGTAGCTTAAGTACATATACCACTGTAAAAAGCACTTTCAGAACTAAAATGGTAACCACTACAATTAACAAAAAGATACTAATAGTTTGTAAAATCAGAACCAATGTACAAATGTTTTATGTATCAGTATTTCTTGTATTTTTTTCACTAATATTTACTCATTAATTCTTTAAATAAGGAACGTATTTCCTGTAAGAACGTTGTATTTTTGAAAACCTGTAACCGAACAATAAAATGGAGACCCCGTGATAAACAGAGCACAGTGCTGGATATCTGACTGTTTTTAAGAAGCACTTCATTCCCCTCGTTAGGGAGATCTGCTTCAAAGTATCATTTGGGAGGACTCAACTATTCTGTAAATGAAAACAGGACAGCTTTGCTTCATATTCAAAATAAGTATTCAAAATATTTTCTCTCTTAGTAAAACAGAATAGCTACTACAGCTGGATTGCATAAAAGCTTTAAAGATTTTAATGTGAGAGAGTTAGATGAACAAAGCACAGCAAGGAATTCCAGCACAACAGCTGTTTTATAGGAACTGCCGATACTCATCCTTGCGTATCCTGGCAGATGTGAACTGGCTGGCCTCACGCTTGTTATGGAATAAGTAATTTTTCATTTACCCAGTGTAAGACAACTCATATGGGAAGATATGGGGTCATACCTAATGTGTTCTAAACTCATCCCAGATCTTACCTTATCCCTTGTAGCCATGTCCTACAGTTGGGCACTGGAAGTCTAAGCCCAGCACTGGGTATTTAGATTGTCCTGCACTCTTCCTAAAACCCACACATAGGAAATACTAAAGAGATTTGTGTGCTTCATCCTCACGGAGCTCAGACTCCTGCAGGCTGCTTGGGATCATCCCACCAGAATCCCTGCCTGGGGACAGGAACCTGCCACCTCCTTTCACAGACGAGATGCTTTAATGCTTGCCCATGACGTGCAGTTTGTATACAAGGGGACAGTGCTGCCCACTTCTATACAATTACGTGGTTAGAGCACTTATCCATTAAGCAGGATTTTTGGCTTCAGTGTCTTTCTTGGCCGAATGTCCCTTACTCCCACAAAATTATTATATCCCCCAGGTTTAGACAAGTTTAGGTGGAGAGTTACTAGTGGATACAATGAAAACTATGGGATTCACTGCTGAAATAGTTATTTACCAGCATTATTTTATTGCAGTTGTTTATTTATATGACATCTCAGCTCTTGGTCATCTATCTTTTATCATCATTTGTCTTCAAAATCCTGCTCAGGTAGCAAAATAGTCCTGTCTCAATATACCACCGATCCCTCAAATTAGGAGCTGTAGTTCAACTGACAACTTAAAAAATAATTCCTGTGAATCCACAGCGGAAGAATAACTGCTATAAAATTCTCCTGCTCTCACAAGCTTTTGGGAATATCCCATCTGACTTTTTCCACTCCAGAGCAAGCTTTAACAACATTTGTAGCTTGCAGAAAGATGATGTGGGTCCAAACCCTCTGCTGGCAGAACCCTCTGCCAAGTGACCCTCTAGGAGGGCATTGCTAGCCATGGTTTGGGACATGACCCCAAATCTAGAGCTCAGTGATGACATGCTTGTGCTGCCTTTCTCCTACACACTCTCGCTGATGAAGCTCCACCTACATGGTTTGATTCATCAGCATGAGGTGGCTTGATTTCCATGTCAAGTTCAATACATCTTTTGATTCCCACAGAAGCAGAATTACAGCAAGCAGAAACTGAAGGGACAGAAAATCTACAAGAAAGGAAAGTTAATGTGAATTACATAAACAGAAAGAAAGGGTGTTCTTCCTTGGGAGCCCTGAACCGATTATATTTTAATGCATATTAATGTAAACAAAGTAAGTATTTTCAAGAGGGATTAACAAATCAGTTTTATATGGTATTTATTTTGTTGTACAGTAGAAAAATTTGTTACACAGTAACACACTAGGGAGGAAAAATATGCATTCAATTATTACAGGAATAGAAAGAAAAATATTAATCTGGTCATGTCTGAATTCAACAAATCAATATTAATTTTTTCTTTTCCTATTTAAATAGTTTTCTTCTATATAAATAGCTGCAGATTCGTTTCACTTTTAACGCATGGTTTGCAATATCTGTTCGTATGAGCAACACAATATTGTGTTTTAAATTTTCCTGTACATTGAGACCAAATATGTCTTATATTTATCATTCACAATAAGCAAAATCTGTAGAGCACTTTTTTCCCTGAAAATGTAGCATCAACATTTTATTTAATTAATACAAGCATATGCCTTTTTTGTGGTATGGCACATCTGTGCAATATCATCCAAGCATGTATTCAGCTTTCGCAGTTTTATCCTAGGGGAGGTCATATCCCTATATGTATAATTTGCCTTGGTGCAAGGAAAATAGTTTTTGAAAACATATCCTGGAGGGCCCCCCTCAACCACAAAGCCCAGCTTCTGTTACCACAGGCAACTGAATAAAATAACCTTTCCCTCTGAGCGCTTAAAATTTTCCTTGCATAGTGTATTGGCTACAACAGTACACTCTCTGATTATTCTATAGTTTCTGTAGTTTTGAGTGGAGTTGCATGATGGAACCTGTTACCTGCACTTGCACTATTAGCAGTTAAAAAAACACTACATAATGAAAGAATTGCAGGGTCAGTCCCATGCTCCTAAGTAGGCAAGACTTGCTTTTGAAGCCCTAACTACACGTTGTTGCATCCAACAAAATCATTTGCCACAAGTCCAATTTAAAATAAACCTCTCTTGCATAAAATCTGTATGAAACTCAGTTCTCTCTTTCTCTCCTCCTCCTCTCCCCACTCTGTTATGTCCTAGGCCATACAGTTTCTTACATTATGCAGCAAATTTGAACCCTTCTGCAGGATGTAAGGGCAATTCCAGCATGATGTCCATATAATTATAAAAACTTAGGAAAATAACTGATGAATGACCACATCATCACATGCACAGATTCTGCCACTCTTACCTACAGTAGCATACAAATGTAGACATAACTCCACAGAAGGTTATGAAACTGGTAAAAAAGAAAAATGTTTTGTAATCTCACAAAACTTGTCTGATTTCACTGACATAAATCTGAGTAGGTCTTCACTTCGGTAGATTATACAGCCCTCCCAAAACACTGGTTTATGAGTAGCATGCCAGACTGTATTTCACTGTATGTTTTAGAAGTGCTGTCCAGATTAAAATAAAAACAGAGGTAGAGAGAACTTCCTCTGTCTTGCTTCCAGTCCTTTTGTATGTACTCATATTACTGTAGACACACATTTTACAGCTGAAATGTTCTGCTAGTCATGTCTCAAACAGATGCTGGAAAACTGGAAACAATTTTTTAAAAATGACTCAAAGCTCAAAAAGCACAGTAGCAACAGCTAAACAAGATTAGCTAAGAGTATGTTCAGATATTGACTCAGACGTGTCCTGGTAGAGATTTCTGACAGTAACCAATTCCAGCAGAGAAAGTCATCACAGAGGCTTGTGATTCAAAAGTGTGTGGCAGAAACCAAGGCATACAACAGTCACAAAAAAGAGAAAATTATCAAAGTAGGACATGAAGCACCCATCATTCCCCAGTATCTTTCTAAGCAGTATGCTATAGTTTAAATAGAATATATAAGCTTGATATAGAAATTGGGTGAGTAAGACTCCTTGGTCTTATTTTAAGGTGAAGATGATCAAATTAATTAACTTTAGTAGGGTCAGAATTTAGTAAAGATAAGCTTTCTTGAATAAATGGGCCAAACCCATATATTCAAGAAAAGCAAGGAGAACATTGATCAATTATTTATATTAGACCTAAGTCTAGAATAAGATCTCTTTTATGCATTTAAAATATTTTTATGTTTGTAGGTTGTTAAAACATCAAACATTAAGTATAAACTTCATGTTGGTCCAACACACGTTACAGCATGACAAATTTAGAAATTCTTGTTATCAGAATGAGCTGGGGGGTTATTTTTAAAAGGGTCATTAAAAACAGCATAAGGTTTTTAGAGCAGCTCAGCCAGCTGACACAGGGAGGGATTGTGAGGCACAGCCCAAGTGACACCCACAAGAGATGATGCACTTTTCCCCACCTCAGGCACTGCCAACAGACAGGACATGACACCAGTCACAGCACTGAAGTTACATGGGAACACCCGTGCTGAGCCACACCAAGGGGTCAGGCAGTCTGCTCTCCTGTCCCTTAACCAGGAAAAGGTTATAGGAAGAGGGCACACACAGATGTACATCCTTACTACACGCTGCCAGCTTCTGGCACTTTTGTGCCTTAGTTATCATCCGAACAGGTCTTTAAAAGACATCAGTGAACAGTTTGCATTTTTTTCCAATTCTCTGTTGACCAAGACAAAGTAGCTCTGTGACTCAGGGACTTCGTGCATTAAGCAGTGCATACAGAATACATTGCATGGAAGGGTTATGAGAATGATTTGAGTATTACCACATTGTATGCTGGGGTATTTATGTTTGGCAGGTTTTCCTCTCTGAGAAAGCAACACAAAGCTAAAAGCAAAACTTGTACAATCTTATCTGCTGTACACTAACTGTCCTTCAAACAGGTAGTGTTTCACATCACTTCTAATAGCTTTTTTATACATACTGCATGATTATCTTTTATGCATAAGATTGTATCATCATTTTAAGTCCTCCAGAAACAACTCACAAGATCTAAACTTATATGTATACCCACACACGGAGAAGCACACAAGGGTCAGCCTACCAAACAGGCCAGCAATTTTAAAATATTAAAAATATGATCTATTTCCAGACATATCAAGCAGCAATCCATTCTCATAAAATGGTAATGCTTCTTATTTTTTTATTACTGGCAGGCATCAGGCAGAGCAGCAGGAAGGTGAGTTAGCAAAGACATTCAGACACTTCTCTTCAAAGGCACAGTGATCCCAAAGGTCGAAACCACCTCTCTCCTACTGAAGTGCAATCTGAGGCTCCCTTACGTCATTAAACCACCACAGAATTAGGGAGAGAATATCTTTTAAATCAAGAATTTCAAAAGGCACAGAAAAGTGACTCTAGAAGCTAAACAAGAATGTGTCAGTTAAAAATTGTATTTATTGCTGCAGCTGTTTCAGTCTCTTCCTGACAAACACAGCTAAAAAGAATACTGTACAACAAACTCCAATGGTTTGGCAGTAGATTGATTAACATTATTTATTGTATATGTCATGAAGGGCACTGACACTGCAGAAGCCCAGGTGCTATAGCATCACATTCTATCAGAAATGCTACAAAACCATTTCCCTAAGCTGTATTTGCAGCAGTTACAGCTGTTTTATTTTTCTAATGCCAGCAACGACATTTATGTTTGTTTTCACATAATATCTCTTTAGGATAGTCAGAGAGAAGCCAATCACTCAATGGGACAGAATTTGTTGTTGTGTTTTGTTTGGGTTTTTAACAATCCTCCTGTGCATTTCAAAATCTTTCATTTCTTTAAGAAATGAACCCAATGCAACCGGTCCTCAGTCTTTTTTCTGCAACATTATTCATGTAAATTGAGAGAATGTTCACATGGCATAAAAATGAACGTTATAAGCAAGTTGCTCTATTTTGAAGACAACTTACTTGTTTTCATTGACTATTCTGACTATACTTCATTATGACAAATTTTTTTGAGGAAAATATAATTACAAATACCATGAGCTTGCTTTAAAAAAAAAACAACAACAACAAAACAACACACCACCACAGAGGCCACCACAATTGCAACAAGACCTCAGACTGTTATGATTTGTTCTCCTCCAAAAGGAAAGAGACGAAGATAACAGGAGAATCAACAGAAAGTAAACATATTGCACAGAGAGTCAAAATGCAGAAGCCAACCTGTTGGCTTGAGATAGAGAATTCAACCCACTCCAATTAACACAAATGGCACTTGTCAGTCAGATTTGGCTTCAACTGCTTTTGTCTCTGCTCTTCTGCTTTGCCACCTTCCATCTCCCTTCATCGCCTTGAGGAAGGGCTGCAGCAGAGCTTTCTTTCCTAGGAGGGTGTGAGGAAGGAGCCGCAGTTTGTGACCGCCGGGGGCTTGCGGCGGGGGGACCCTCGCTGGAGGTGGTGCGAGGGGTGGGAGGGCTGCACGGGAGGGGTCTCTGGCAGTGCAACGTGGTAGAAGTTGGGTAGGCGGATGTCGTACCTAAAGCCCTGCCCCACGTGCACCCTGTCGTTCAGGGCATACAGCTTTTCTGCAATGTCGCTCCCAATTAAAATTGAGAACAGGCGGGAGATGAAGCGGTGTTTAGCGAACAGCAGGTAGAGCTTCTTTCTCCTCCAGGCCACGTACCGACAATCTGTCTCTGCTGTAAGTGTCACCTAGAGAGGGGAGAATTGAAGAGCCAGGTGACAAGGTGGCGGTGTTGCTGCTGCTGCCCTTGCTCAGAAGGCACCCCCCTCTCCCAGCAGGACCTGTCTCCTGCAATTAGAGCCTTTTAATCGAGCCAGAGAGCTCCGGGAGGTCACTGTATGCAAAAGACAAGTGAGAAAGGTGACTGGATATGGACTAAGTGATCACATCTAGCCAGCCTCAATGACAATATGCCTGCGCCCACACGGTCAGGATGCCCTGCCTCAGCCCTGCACTCCCTGCTCCACTCTCGGCAGCCCCAGCTGAAAAGGCCGGTCTAAAGAAAGCTCTCGACAAATGCCATTTGTCCTCGTGACAGCAGGCATCAGATCCAACACAGACAGGAGCCAGCGCGTCGGTCAAGTGACAGCAGTGGGAGGGCTCGCAGGGCGCAGGGGCAGCCCCGGCTGACACCGTGTCCCATGCTGCGACCCGTGCCAAGCTGTGTCACAGGCACGTCTCCCCCTGGCTCATCTCCCGCTGGGAAACCTCTTCAGCACCAGATTCTACCCACCCCGAGGAAACCCGGCTTCTCAGGGCTGAATAGCAGCGCAGCCAAGAACGCAAACAGAGCCTACCTCCCAGATTAGCTTTAAGAAAACCCCTGTCTGTTGTAACAAGACACAAAGAGCAAAACCAGTGCGACGGATAAAGAGAACTTCCCTCCCCAAACTAATGAGATGCCACTTGTTTGTACAGTATCACAAACGAAACCCACAACTGAATAAATTTATTTCTAAATCAAACAGTACTTGAACAGTTTCCTGTAGTACTGAAAAAAAAAAAAAAAAAAAAAAAAAAAAGAAACCCCTTAACTTTTACCTGGAAAATTCCCTCTTCTGTGGGCCTCAGTGAATCCCATTCAGGAGAGTCCAGAAACTGAAGAGGAAAAATATAATGCAGAAACTCCCCATCAACTGTCACTCTGATCCTACCAAGATAAGATGTGTGAATTTGTTAGCACTACTGGTACACCAGCAATGACTACAACAAGAATGTGCTATTTCTACTATCTGAGGAATTTAAAAATAGCTCTGAAAGCACGAAAAAGCAATCAACGGCCAACAGTATCCTAACTATATTTTTGAACCCAACTTGCTCAGGCCAGTTGAAAGAGAATACAAGAGAATCATGCAACTGAAATGGAAATCTCTCCTGGCCTTGTTCAAACCACATTATTCTCTCTGTGGCAGGTCTGTGCAGTGATGCAGAAGCTTTGCCATTAAAAGGCCAGCATGCACTGGAGAGGTGAAAGACCAAAGCCCATAACAGCATTTGCCTGCTTCCCCTGAAAACCATGGGATTTACTTCTAGCTTTGACAAATACGCATTTAAGAGGGAACAAAGTGGCAAAAACTGGGAGTGGGAAGCAGGAGTGCCCCATGGCACGTGTTAGGCAGACCTCTCTCCATGTTTAACAGGAATTACATGGCCACAGGACTATGTCTGGAGCCAGAAGAACGGCCTGGAGGTCTGGGACCTCTATGTGAATGCTGTGGCCTTCTGAAGATGCCAAAGAAAAATTTCCTCTCCTTTCTACTTTTTAAATAACATAAATTTGAAGGCACACAAGCAGCCCTGTACCACATGATGAAGGGCAGCAGGAACTCTGGGTGATCACTAACTGGCTGGGCATGTAGGAGGAAGGACACCTCTCCTTTGGTAAGACCAAAAGCAATGTCCATGAGGTACTTCTCAGACATCTCCCACGAATGCTCGGAACCAGGGTGTCACTAAGGAAAGCTGCCTACGATCTGTATTGTTCATTGCAAGTAGTCCTAAATCAGCTGAGTGTCCAGCAGCCTAGAAGTCCCATCCACCCATGCAACAGGCTATCAAAAAGCACCCACAAAGTGCCCCATCAAGGACAGTCCATGCCCATCACCTCTGGGTGTCCCACCTACTCTCGTGGTGGTCTGGTACTGCACCCTGCTTTGCATACAGTACAAAAGCTAGTACTTCCCTCCAGGAAAGCAACAGCAAAGCTGCCAGAAGGTTCTCCTGGAAGCAGGGAGTACAAGCAGGTGGATTTACTGCCTCAGGGTCTAACACAGGGACACAGTACACAGTAACTGTAGACCCAGTTCTGCAAGGCTTTATAAGGCTCAACTATGTCCCCTTGTAATGAAAGGGCACTTCTGAGTCTTTTGCTCTTCCTTACTAATACTCTCCTCCCACGCCCTTGAAAGCAACCGAGTGCAATCTGAATCAAAGTCTAGATCTCTATTAAATAGAGTTTATCTCAGTATATTCAGTTTTGTAACTAACTTCTAGTCCCATTTCAGATGATACTAGTAAAGAAATCTGCCTAACCTGTTAAACACTATGATACAGCAGACTGGAAAATAATTACTTCAAATTCTTTTCTTTACGCTGTTACAGATTCTGTGCTTAGTGTTCTCATGCTAGTGCTATCTTAGACAAGTGCATTTAACTTATTAATATTTATATTACTTGCATTAATATTTAACCTATTGCACTGGAAAATAAACAAACAATACACAAATCAGGCTTTTTTTTTCCTCTTTCATTTTCAATAGGGAGGAGAAAATAAAGATTTTTGCAGTAAACGTGAACAAAGCAATACAAACCTGCCTGACACAAGCAAGGACAGTTTGTCAATAGGTGTTTTGCCCTGCATGGCGTAACAATGCTCCTTCTCCAGGGTAATCACTTCTGCATCGCAGCACAAGACAATCTTCCTGTACACAGTCAAGGAAATTCCCAGAGGCTGGAAGAGGGCACTGTAGAGTTCCTGGAATTCTCTGTCAAAGGCAACACTCCGAACTTGGTAGGTAACATAAACAAACTGGACGAAGCATATAGTGAACAGTACAAAATTCCAGGAGAATATATCAGCAGCACAGACATCCAGCCAAGCCCAAACAGAAGAGCAGAGAAAGCCCAGTCCAAGCAAGCTGAAGACGTAGAGGAGCCCAAAGAATCCACTTCCACCCATGAAGCCCACAACAAAGAGAATACTGGCTAGGTGGTAGATAGATCCCTCTGCCTCTTGCTTCCAGGTGGTACACGTAGGATGTGCATATATCAAACTTTCCCAAAAACTTGCATTTTCTCCCATGGCTGGAATAATTTTTTGATTCAGCTGAATCTTGGAAATTTTTATTTATGAGATGCAGCTAGTAAGGTCCTTTGGTTTTCCATTCTTGCAAACTCTGCTCAGTGATCACATAACATCAGGGTCTCTTTTGGCAGTGAAGTCGCACTTAGGATTTCCAGCAACTAGGCAGCTAACGTTCTCAGTGCTGTTTCTCATCAGTTCATGCATTGTTTTGACTTTGGTCATGTCATCTGTAGCTTCATCTGATCTGGAGAAGTGAAGAAAAGATGAATTACTTATAAAAAGGTTTTCATCAATTAAATTTTATCAAAGTTTTATTGCCTAAACCACAGACTGCATTACAATCTTCCAATTACCCTTGCAGCTCTGTGATTCCAGGATCAAACTTCAATATTCATTCAAGTGAAGATCACGTTTTCCGTATCTGTGATCCCTGTAAGCAACCACTGCACTGCCGCTGAATCCATATATGTTGCCTTCACAACATCCTGTGACAAGCCTTTGCACAGCCCCACTGCTGAGAAGGTAGTTGGATTTGTTGGTCCAGACCCTGCTCCCTGAGAGCCTTTTTTAATGTCTTACCCAACTCTTTAACAGGGAGAGACAGCGATCTCTTCTTCCTTGTTCACTTCCGCCATCTCACTCCGGATTTCGGTCAAATCATTCTCATTAATGGGTTGAGCAAAGCTGCTCTCTGTTCCCAGAGACAACAAACTCCATCCCCAAACACCGCAGCAAGGGAAACCCAATTGTCACAGGGGATGGTCCTTTCTACTCCAAGGATAACAGGCAAAAACCTATCATATATTAGGAAAACTACAAAGCGTAAGGCATCTTGATACAGATTATGTTATTAGAACATGAAGTAAGTAGTCCTGCAAAATACTACTCAAGGGAAATTTACAAAGCAATTTTATAACATTCAAAGTTCTACATCACAAAATTTCATGCCATGGACCTCATAATTTTATTGTTCAACACTCTAAAATATGAAACCTGTTATTTGTCTTCATATGGTGAGGTATTCCTAAGAGTTTTAAAAGGAAAACACAGAGCCAACAAGCATAAAGAAACCCCAAAATAAATTAAAAAAAAAAAATCAAAACCAGCTTTCCATATCTGTCTTTTAAAATGAAAATACATACTTCAGTGTGAGATTACACATGGTAGAAATTGCAAAACCAGAATATATTAGTGGTGTCATCAGGATTGAAACCTCCAAAGCCTTACTGTCTGGTTCTTTTCCTGGTAGAACAGCAAGGAAACTAAGAACTATCTTGCTATCAAAATTATCAGATTCTCTAGAAAATCAAAGTAGTTTGGTTTCTTCCCCCCTCACAAGAGCCACAGAAGTCAGTACTTTAAAAACACTGCTGTTGCAGTGAAGCATCCAACATCATTCATCAGGGCTTTCAGTGGTGCTTCTTCTACAGTGACAGGTCTAAGAAATTAATAAAGAAAATGTGTATCATATTTCCTAGCCACCACAGCATTACTTCTTTAAAGTTTATTCAAAGTTTATTAATTCTGTGATTGAATAACACTAGTGCTAAATAAAGACATAAAATCCTAAACAACTGAGCAGCAGAGCTCAGAAGAACAAGTTAGGAGGAGACTCTCCCTCTCTGGGAGTGGTGATAGGAAAGTCACTGGCCCAATAAAAATACCACAGCTGAAGAGCACAGAACCTCTCCAAATGACAACGCTCAATATCCTCCTGCAGTGTAAGAACCAGTACTGTAAGAACTAGGTAGCTTACAACTATAACCTTTTCAGTTTGTTTCTTTATCCAAATACTCCTGTCCTCTGGAACAGGATTCCCCTCAGATGCAGGATTTATCCCTTGGAGACTGGGAAATGGAAACTGCATCAGCTGCGAAGAAGTTACCTAGGTATGGTAAGATCATGAGGAATTTTAGGTGGTCCTTCTGTGATCAAGGGGTAAGATTTTTGAATCAAAAGAAAATAAAACTGGAACATACAGCTCCCAGGCCTTGTGTTCTGAATCTACTCAGCATTTCAATTACACGGTCAAAAATCAGCAGCAGAGGTTTTTGGTTTGATTGATTGTTTGTTTAAAACAGAATCACTGATAACAGTGATTTTGGATTATTGTTAATACTTCTACTCTCCTGCCAACATTTTGCTCTAAGCAGTTTTACTGAAGACCCTAATTTCTAAAAGAAAATAATAAAAATCAGTATTCTGAAGGGAACTACGACAGAGGAGTTACATTGGAAACTGTATGCATGCCACAAATAAAACCACAGTGGATCAGTAATTTACTTTACATTACCAACATCTTGTCATCGTGTAAGGTCACACATTGCAATAATTTGACACGACATTATAGTAATTTCACAAAATGCATGTTCAATTTTTAATTCACTTACTGCATTCTCAGTCTGCCCACACTACAGCTCACAGTGTTTCTCTAAAGCATCTATTCATGAAAAGATGGGCCAAAATAACATGGAAAGAACAGCGTGCCACTAGGGCACAGATACATGGTCATCATACACAGAACCAAAGTCCCGAGAAAACTGTCCTGCATTTGTAAGCGTTCATTTTCAGAACGGGACTTGTCTTCCAAAACCACTGTGTGGAAAATTCCCATTTATTCCACTAGTTCTACACAATGAGAACTTTTACTGTGCTGCAGCATTTCCCAGACTGGAGAGGGCCTCTCTCCTTCTGGGCAAGAGGAAAGGCAAAGGAGGGAGGCCAGTGCTAGCCCACAGCACAGCCTTACCTACACAACACTCTCCTGAGCTACACAAGGTATGCAGGCAAAGCCAAAGCCCCTGGAAATACTGACAAAACCTACTCCTAAATGGGACTGATTTCTCAGGACTATGGTGAAGACCAGGCATGCTTGCTGCCAGTGAACTGCAGGCAGAAAGAGAGGATGCAGCTCTTCTCAGTCTAAAAATTATTCTAATATTTGGGAGCTAAAAATTGTTGGTAATTGTAAATAGAGCAGAGATAATAATAGGTACGGGCCTAAGAATAGTAAAATTTCCAATTTTGAAGGGTATTTAGTGCTAGATAAGGCCTTTCACATTCTTCTTCATAGCTCCTACAAGTCCAAAATTTAAACTCTTGAGGGTTTAAGAACAGTCACTCTAACTAAGCCATTCACCTACTGCGAGTGAGGTTGTGGGGGAGAAAAACCCCCCAAACCAAAAAACCAAACAGCTGTGAGACCAGTTGAGTCACCCTCCACAGCAGCACAACATTACCATTTGTAAGCACCTGGAGGGGACACCATCCTGTCACCGAGGTGCTTTGGTCCTCTGCTCTGTGTGATGTCCTGCTTCGATTGCCCTGGCTATGGCGAACAGTTATTGCTGCAGGATCATCTGATAGTGATGACCCAGCAAGCAGGAAACGGCATTTAAAGCAGGGGTCTTGGCTTATAAAGATGAAGAACTGTGTCTCCCCAAGCAAATGCTGAGTACTTTCTACTCCATCCCCGGCCCATGGAGGAGGAGCACCAAGCACAGCACGCTCCCTGCCATGGGACTGCCACAATCAGAATGACACACATGGACATCTGTGGGCTGCCAAAACCCGAGCTTCATGCAAGATGAGTCGTCCCAGCTGAGAAAGGAGATGTGCCCTGCCAGAACAGGCTGAATTACTGGCATGCTTCGGAGTGTCTTGCCCCACCACACATCCCACCTTCTCCAGCAGGAGCAGATGAAGTGATGCGAAAAATCAGCCCAGGCTAGAGATGTGAGCAATATACGGTGGCATGGACTTCTTTAAAATAAACAACAGTGCTGAAAGAACTAAGCTGTCATCAGAAAGTGTTAAAATCACTGAGTTTGCTGGTGTTTCAAAGCAGAAAATGGAATATTTCACTTACACTCTACCGAATAAATACCTGCTGGCAACTCAAAACTTTGTATAAGCAGTACTGAACCAGTCAAAACAGAATGAATTTGTACTGCATAAATTACAACCTTCCCCTCCTCAAATGGGTGTTTCCTCCACACATTGCAGTATTCACACAAAGAATTACCCATTATGTACATTTTTAATTTGCTTGAGAACTGTGTACTTTACCCCATTTTTGTCACTGGTGACTCAAACTCAACTCTGAGACGCTCGAGTGTTAGTTACTGTGTCTGGATCACAATAATTCCTGCAAAAAAGAAACCCTAAAAGCCCCGAGGCCAACAGCAGTTCTCTTTGGTCTTTCTAATTAAGTCAAAAGTAAAGCTATTCAGAGTTTGAATAGTGCATTCTTTAGCTGCCTTATCCCAAGTACTCCAAAAGAAAGCCCTCAGCACTTTCAGACTGTACATGTTGACAGGCTATAGAGCTGCACGTGCTAATCGTGTAACCAGCCTGGGCGACTTGTTTGCTACAGGTTTGGAAGCAAAAGGAATGATTTTCCTTTACAGCATATACACTTTTTTGCACAAAATGAGATTATGCTGGATTTAACAGGATTTGTCTCACTGGTTTTAGCCACTACAGTGTGTATGTTTATACATGAGCTAGGGGTCATAGCCTGGCTCGGCAGTCCAGCAACTCCACCAAGAGCAAGGCAGTCCCTCCAGCCAGGGGGGGTCCTCCTGGCCTTGACATCCCCCACTTCCAGAGGGATGAGCTCCAAGCACCCCCTCTAGGCTCACAAATTACATCTGGTCTAGCAATCATTTAGATTACAGAAAGCAACTGCTCCTTAATTTCATCAAGTAGTTTCACGTGCAATGTAGATGCACACATCAGTTAAGATACCCCTTCCTTCCACTGCCCCTGTATCTCTGGAATCCCCTCTGCAGCCCCTACTGACACCTATTGCTCCCAAACCCTGTTTGTATTGCGTACTTTCCTTCCGCAGTGGGGCTAGATACCCACAGGGACCAACAGAACCGAATTCTTTATTGCAATGCAGTGTCTAACTCAGGGCACGCAGGAGCTGTGCGCCTACAGAGAGCTATGGCTACGTGCCTGTAGGCAACTATAGGCAGGTAAACAAGCTGTTTTCAGTGATAAACTGTCCATGAACCCACTTCTGGCTGAAAATGCAGGCAGCAATAAGGACAGTAACTAACAACACAAGCTACGTTACCTTAAACTTCTTGAGACCATATCCTAGAGAAAGCTGTAATTATAATACTGAAAAACACAAGGTTCCCCCAACAAAATGCAGCCTGCAGGAAGGTGGAAGGCAGATGAGGAAGGAAAGGACTACCCAGTCTAAACGGCAATGGTCTCAAGATAATCAGTCACTACAAAACTAGATATATTCAGATTTCAAAGACACACAAGCATACATAGCAAAGGTAATTAATTAGTAGGATGACTTTAAAGATCTCCTTTGAAGGGAATTAAAGAAGTTAAGATGCTGTCTGGTCCCTAAAATAAATCTAGGTATACTATTATTAAAACATTTATTTACTATGGTTCTATTTTTCATGCTACATGAAATCACATTAGATGATCGCAACAATGTCTCCTGGATTTTTGTTTAAGTTATTAGATATAAAAAAGTTGTATATACCTAGAAAGTTTTGGAGCTGGTCTTCCCAGAGAAATCCAGAAGCCTATCTCAGATACCAACTAAGAGCTACTTTAGACAACAGAAAACACTGGAGACAGGTATATCTCTGAAATTGCTCCCACAGACATTATAGATGAAACCTTCATCTGTGTGGAGCCAGCATCCCTTCCTGCGAATGGTTTTCAAAGAAAGGGATGTGTTCAAAGAAAGGGATGTGAATGCTTTACCATGGAGCCTGTCTGCAACCTGAGCAACCAAACCTCAGGATCCCACTCCCTGGGTGAGTGTCACTGCAGAATGAAGAGGGACTGCAGTGCAGTTCTGTGTCCCTTCTGCACAACATCACAGCTTCAGGGAGAAGGGCAGTAAGTGATCCACCCACACGAGTCAAAATGAGTCACTGGGAGCATGCTCATGGGGGAGAGAAGGGGGATTAGCACTCCCTCGGGTTGAGGCAGGCATCTTGTGTCCCATTCATGTCTCACCGCTGTCTCACCCGCTGGGTCAGCGCTCTGAGCAGAGGCTGTCACATGGAAGGTGAAGTGTCTCAGGAGTCTCTGCCTAGTCCTTCCAGTACCCCCCTGGTCTTTAATTCCCAAACTGGACCCCCCACACTGAGATCATCCATGTGATGTGATATCTTCCCAGACAGCAATCCTTCTGGGAATGCTCAGAGCTGCAAAACAGGCAGCTGGGGCATGCCCAGCCACCAGTGGTGCTTCACTGTCTTCAGGGCAGCTCAGAGAAACAACAACCAGCCAAGCAGGACTGCCCAGGGCCAAAGCCCCACCCTGGTCAGGCAGAATTTAGGCTACAATTTAGGCTTAAGGTTGTTCAACCAAGCAGCCCCTTCAGTCAGCTGCTGCCCAGCCCTGGAGACACCCCAGTGCCACCTCTACACTGAAGTCAGTGGTGCACACAAATGACCCACCAAACGGCACAGGGCCAGCGACTGGTTGTCCTCCTCGCCAAGCTGGGCCTGTCTTCCCTCTCCCTGGTGCAGCAGATGCAGAGCTGCTGTCTCCAAAGCACAGCTCTTCAACGGGAGATGTTTCATGGGACTTTCCACCCATTGAGCTTGTTTGGGTGCAGCTGGGAAAGCCTGATTCTGCCTACAATTTGCTTAAATTCCTACTAATCTTTTTAAGAAGTGGAAAAAAGCTAGGCAGCGGGAGGCCTCGAGAGAAAAAGAAACTCCACAGTAATACAGAAAGAACAGTTTAAGGTTCATTAGGAGCACTGCATACAGTGAAGGTGGTGTTATTTAGTCCTTAATTATTTAAAGACCAGCTAACTATACACAGTTTACAGTACTTCAGCAATTCCCCATTTATCACTGTAAAATACACAATGCAACCCTCTGTGGTTGCAAAGCTGATGTTGAAGATGCTGACTATTTTATCATCTAGACAGTGTCTGAAAAGAAATAAAAATTACAGATTTCTTTCAATTTGAATCAGAATTAATGAACCACAAGTACCTGTGGTATTCCTGTCAAACTGAGAAGTGTAATTCCCTTTCTCCTTTTTTTAAGGTCTTCTGCTCCTAAGAAACATGAAGATGGAATGGCAGTCAGACATTTTTTTAAACTCACCATAGATTTTCAGCACTTGGATAAATTTGAGCAAGGCTCTTGCATACCAAAACAAAAAAGCCAAAAAACAATTTAGGGTGTCTATTTTATTGTGTTTGAGAATAAAACGTGAAAGGAAGTACAAGTTCAAGCTTCTCTCCAGCTCAACTTTTAAATTAATAGTGGAGAAGGCAGCCACAGTGCACATTTCACAAGTGCTTTAAAAGTGGCTTAGTGAACTACAGCTGAACTCTGCAGAATTCCGCTTAAGTGAGTTTGTATGGTGCAGTAGTGCCTTCCAATGGGAGTGCATTCCCATGAAACCAATGACCTGACATGAACTCAATTTCCCAAAAAAGAGGCTTGGTTCACCACACCATACCTGCACGTACAACTGGCTTACAGAGTTGTGCCATGAGCCATGTGTCCAAACACATAAACACAGATTGCCTATCGTCATCTGGAGACACTGACCAGAGGTCTTCTCTGCAAAGTAGGGGAACACACTAAAATGATAAAATAACACCTCCTCCCTGAAGAACCCACACACTTAATAAGAAGATCAAATGTAGCTTCAGCTAACAACCCTTTTCTTGAATCCTAAATAAACTGTCTGTTCTCAATTTTCATCAAAAAAGCTTTACCTGACACAAACTTTGCCTTCCCAGTTACCTGTGAGGGCAAAGCTTTTGTCAGGGACCACAACTGACCACAGTTACCATTTTCTTCTGTTTCAGTATCTAATCTCCTCACTGGAGGACTTGCAGTGTACTTAGTATTTTGCAGGCAAAGCATTTCTTTAAAACTTGATATTTTCAGCTACTTTATTATTTGGCATCCCACAGAACTTTGTGGAAAGCCTGAACAGGACCCGTTCTGCCAGAAGTGGCAACCATCTCTTGTTTTGCTGTGGTCAATGAAGACATTTCAACTTGTACATATACAATCATATTCCCATTAAACAACAAATTAGCAAGAAGCCCTAGTTCTGGAACCCAGGTTTTATCAGTGACATCTCTGTAACACGATCAGGTGGTCTGAGATTCAATATTACAAAAGATCTGCTACATAAAATGTTTGCCCATAAAGTGACTGACAGCCTAAATGCACACAAAGCTTTACAGAACAGACGAAGAAAATGTGATAAAATATTACAGTTTGGAAGACTGTGTTTGGAAGGAAAGATTATAGTTTGGGAAGAGAAGTGCTTTGAAGATAGAAGTGCTCGTTTTATCTTTGGAAAGGAGAAACTACAAATGCAATTTCAGGGTTCATGCTGCTCTTACCATTAACTGATGGAGAGAGAGAAGAATCAAACAACGCCAGCCTACGAAGCAAACCCCCAGCCGGAGGAAGAAATCCCCGGATCCCGAGGTGGTTTTGTGACAGTAGAGATACTCCCCGAGCCAGCTCTTCTCTCAGTGAGCGGCCAGCAGCAGCAGCTCCCGGGCAGAACCAGAAACTTCGCTGTCCTAAGGGACAAACCCTAACCCGAGACACACAACGAAGAGTCCCACTTCAGACAGAGCCCTGGCGAGGGGAAGCGCTGTGCAGCGTGTCACGCTCCTCTCTAAAGGGGACACGGCAGAGCTCTCCAACTTCCAGGCAGGGCTGAGTCGGGAGCTCCGGTTACCCGCGCCGGGCACGCAGGGAGGGAGGGCTTCCCTCCCGGGGCAGTGACCTGTCACCTCCGCTCAGGACGCCGCCGAGTCCTCGGGGCGGGCAGCGCTCCCTCGACTGCCGCTCCCCGCCGCCGCCCCTGCCCCGGTGCGGGTGTCCTGGAGCGTGGCGGGGCCGGAGGCGTCCCGGCTGCGCTGGCCCCCGGCC
>VXBT01007375.1:346713-614643 GCA_013400235.1 Oriolus oriolus | reverse complement strand
GGCGGGGAGCCCTCGGGGACGGCAGAGCCCTAAACTTGGGCACCCTAAAACCAGGTGCGGGCGCAGCCCAAGTGCCGGGCTGCACGGGCACGCAAAACCTGCCGCTCCTGGCACGGCTGTCTGGAGTTTGGAATAAATGAAATTACAATTATTCTCTCTTTCGCCTGCTCACCCCAGCAAGGTGTTTCTTCAGAAGGGAGATGCACGCCTTCAGGGTCGCCTTCATCGCAAGGCTGGCACGCCATTCATGCCCGGTTTTCAGTTACTTCGTTTCGGAAGAAGCAAATGCCTCCCCAGGAACGCAGAGGTGTCAGTGCATGAGCCTGTCAGTGTACTAGCCACCCACTTGTTCCGGTCATCACTTTGTGTCTCGGGGAGAGTTTATTGGCGGAGGAGGAGGAGACGTTTACAAGTTGTTAAGATAGAACAAATGGCAGTATTTTAAATGTGCAACTCCTGTTACTACAGAAGCTATTTGTCAGTAACTGGAGCATAAGCAATAATGTGTTTTAAGTGGTAAGTGTGGAGAAACTTGTGTGTGTGCGAGTGGCCAGCTCTGAGGTCCCACGGCGTGCTCGTCGTGCAGCAGGTGATGAAGGGCAAGGCACTGACGGAACCTTCTCCAGAAGTTAAAAGGACAAAGCAACCTGTCCTGCTCTAGGTAAAGGGATCAACACTTCTGTGAACTTGCTTTCCTGAGGGGTTTCTTTATTTTCAAAGACTTTTTAGCTCCATGTTTGCCAGGCCAGAAGATGCATACATTTTTTGAATAATTGATTCTCTTAAAACTTGAGAAAACAACGAGCCAGAGCACTTTAAGCTATCCTGAGTTACGTAGACTCAAATCTTCATTATCTGATTACAGCTCTTATTTTTATATTTATTATTTTGGAGGGGAAAAGGTGTTTATATGTATCTATTAGAGTATGTATTAAGGTTCTTGTAGTTAATTAAACATTTAAAGGGGTTTGCAGTGTAGCTCCAACACCTTTCAGGCATGCTTTTTCACAACTAGTTTATGCTATTTCACAACTAGTTTAATTTTAGCAGTATAATTTGAGAGACTTCTATAAGGGCAAAACTGAGGCAGTACTGATTCATGTTTTTTCTCCTTTTTGTTTTTTATACTTGGGTGGAGTTGAAAGCACTTATTCAGATTTATTCCCAGTTGCATTAGGCATAAATTTGCCCATTATATTTACTCTTCACTGGAATGATAACAAAGGGATGAGGAAATACATAATAAAAGAAGAGTGCTAAATCTACTGAGATTACATTATTCCAATAAACCACTGTTCCTCCTAATCATCATAAAAGAAGAAAGAAAATATTGGTGGCATATCTGTAAGATATCTCAGCTTTCTGAGTTGTACTTAGTTGGAAGCAATGGCCATCGTAATCCTCCACAGATATATAGAACCAAGGAACAGAACGACTACTATATTTTTGATTTTAAATCAGTCAACTCCATGTCAATATTATCTAGTGCTCTGAGACTACAAATGACCTTCTCAGTCTAGCCTTGGAAATCAAGCCTGGATGAGAGACCCAAGGCAGGCAATAATAAGATGGCAAAGCCACCATGTGGTACAAAGAGACTAGCTCTGCCCAGTGTGCTTTGAACCAACCACTTGAGTCATCAGACTACTCTGACATTTTTTTAACTGCTGGCTGTACTTATATAAAAAGTCTATTTATAAAAGGTCAGATAATCTAGTAAACGTGAAGCCAAATTATAACCAATTATTCTTTGCAATGTATGGCAAGATACAAAGGTCATATTTAAGGTAGACTTTCAAGGGAGCCTGTGGTAAGACTCAGAAATCCAATATTGGACTCAAGAAGCTGTAGGAGTCTTTGTGGCCATGGATCAAGAGAGGCTCAGCTGTAGCAAACGCTCTGCACAGAGGATGAGAAGGCAGCTGGCCAAGGGGCCTCAAGGGCCAGCTGGGAACGCGTAGCAGAAAGTGCAAGATTAGTTCCAGCTGGGCTGGACGGGAACCTGAACACTTGAACAGGCATCTTTGGGCCAGTCCCACTGCTTAGCCACGAAACTGGGCATCGTGAGCTTCTGACTGTTTGTAAACAGCTCTCTTCTCACACCTGCTATTGGATTCATGGGAGTGCCTTAGACACACCTATACCTGGACATGATTCATCCTACGAGAAGCCTGGCAGCTCTATAAAATATGCAGAAAGCCTTGCTGTTGGCTTCTCCACTGCCCTGCCTCTTGTATTGTTGCTGCAGCCAAGGCAGGGTTACTCAAGCAGGCATCCAAAAGTGCCCCCTTAGAACTGGCACCAGACCTTCCCTTGAGTGTGCTGACAATTTCCCCCAGAGAGAGGAAGAAGAAAGTTCAGTCTATGATTTCACTGTCTAGAAAACAGCCCCATCCATTTCCTCAGCAACTGCTTAAGGAGGGACTGACTTACAGCATCAGATGGCTGCCTTCTGCATTATCTCTGAAGTAAAGTAATGGTGTTCCCTGCATCGTGCTGTCCTCTAAGAGGAGAAGTTATCAATAACTGTTTAATGGGAAGATTTTTTTCTATTTTCTTAGACTTTTTAAATGTTTAATACATCTCTACTGGATTTTTCTTTCCCTGCATTGTCCTTGGTCAATAAAAATAAGTTATGAAGCAGGGGGACATGGTAGCAGGTGGCATGATGAATTACCTCTTTAAGAAGTGATGTTCTTTTCCACAATGGATGTAATGTTCTTCCCAGGTAGTTGTAAGAGGGCTCTTCTGTAGGAGCTCTTAGTCATTTTGGAAAGAGAATTAAACTCTCTGTGTACTTTGACAAGGTTTTAGCAGACTTATGTATAGTTGAGTTCTAATGAAACTCCTTCGCCCTTTATTTGTGAGTAATGAAGTAAATAGAATCAGGTTTGCATTTCTGTAGTGAACTAGTTTTTATTGCTAACAAAAGCAAGGCATCAACCAAGTCGTGTCATAACACAATGTAATACTATAATTCAGATCATATCCAGCCTGCAGAACAGAGCAAAATTCAAACTGGAAACCTTTTTTAAAATGTCATTCAACCAACAGCATTCCCTGCCAGGTATAGATAAAATAGTTTTAATTTATAGTTTAAATGTAGAGAAAAGGCTGGGTTTTTTTTGCACATCAGTAAAATAAAATGCTAAATAGTACATTTAAATTTTTATCTTTCCACATGTAAAGGTTCTCAGATAATAGACTTGCAGTTGAGTATCTCTGTACCCTCAGCTGGAGTTAAGCTGGGAGAGCCTTAGCTGCTTCTTCACCCAGGTTTCCATAAGGAAGGTGTGGGAGACATAGCTCCCAGACCAAGTGGCCTCACACCTTGAAGCAGCCTGACCACAGAGATTTCTCCTTCTGGACACTGCCTCTTCCCATCCTGAGCTCATTTCAAACACCACCATCTAGAAGAGGTGGAAGAAGTACCCAGTGTAGGATTTAGCTGTAACAGAAATATGCAAATCCCAGTCAGGGGCTGCTGCTGGGGGAGATGTTTAAATTCACTTAGTGAGTGCTTTTCTGGGTTTAGGCTTGTAGAGGGCCCTCTGTGGTTTCTGCATGTAGCCCGAGTCACTCTGCTCAGGGCACTTTCCACAGCCCTTGCTGGGCTGGACCACAGCAGAACCAGGGTCAGGCTCAGAGCTTGCTTCTCTCACCCTCAGAAAGTAGAGCCCTGCAAAAATTGCATCTGTTGTCAAAGGCAGGAACAAGAGAAGGCTCTAAGAATTCTATGGGACAAAAAGAAGGGTGCGAAAACCAGGGGTGTGTTGAAAGCCCAGTGTTCAGAGCACTCAGAGTGGGAGAAGAAAGATCTGTAATATTTCAAGATTGTTTCCACTTTGCAGCTTTCATGCCATGTTACAGAATCAAATCTGGAAGCCAGCACTAGAGCTGGACTGTGGGCCAAAGCCACTGCCCCATGGCATCGCTGCTTCCTTCTGATACATCCCACAGATGCTGAGTGTGTCCAGGTTAGGGTTAGGGTGTGCAGAAGCTGGCAAGTAGAGCACAGTCAGTGCTTGTATGGTGAAAAAGGGATTTAGACTTGAATTGTTCTCGACCTCCAGCTGCGTGGATGGGTGCTTCAGCCATGAGTCTGTTGGGGATGTGGCTGAATCATGGCTCTGTGAGATGAGCTGCTTCACTGGGCTGATGTTTGCTGGCATCGCTGCAGAGCTGTAGTTTAGTTCATCCCCCGAGTAAGGTGTCTGCTCAGGAGTGAGAATGTAAAGTTAAAAATACAGAGTGTAAACCTAAAAGCTGTTCAAAGCATTATGTAACTATGGAAGATATCAACTGTGAAAGTGAAAAAGTTATGTTATTGTCAGGCAAATAAAGCAGGTACTTTCCATCACAAATGTCTAAAGACTTCAGGAATGGAGATTATTTCTGTTAGCAGTGTCTGATACTCTCTCTTGCTGAAGTTCTGAGCTGTCATCAACCTCCCACTAGATGTTGCTGGAAAAAGGAAGGAAACCTTTAATTCCCAGCCTAAGCTTGCATGTCAAATATTTCAGTAGTTACATAAAGTTTTCAATAGTTGTTAGATATACACTTCTTATTTTTAACTCTACACTCTCACTGCTCATTTTGCTTTTTCACCTTCTTCCAGCTCTCACCCTTTGTCTATTCCCAGAAGCCTCATGCCTCAGTCCTTACCAATCAAGCTACTTTCACAAGCACTGTCATTAACAATAGATAAAGATCTTTTAAATAAATTATTATCTTTACTCCAAAAGATCCAGATGACCAGATGTGCTAATGCAAGAGATCTGTTTGCCTGAGGGAGCCTGTGTTCTTGTTAAAACCAAGTTTGGACTAGCTTAGAGTCACATCAATTTCAGCTGACACACATGCAATGTCATTTACCTCTTGTTTCATCCACTGTAGCACTGTGTAATGAAGATGCATCTACAACAATGTGTTAGATTAATTGCAGGTGGAAACTCTGGGTAACATAAGTCACTGAGCCCTAGCAGTGAACAGAACCAAGGTGAGCCCTAGTGGGCAGGCATGTCATGAAAGCTTGTGAAGTTTAAGAAATGCTACCCAAATATTTATCAAAAAAGCCTCCTCTTCAAATCAAACTTCTTATCTTGAAGCATTCAAAGAGAGAAAGGTCATGTAGCATACCAAGATCCATGTAGGTATAGGAGAGTGGCATGGCACATGGAGAATTCTGTCCATATTCTGGACCCATTGAAGTGTAGCTGGAGTATGGAAAAATCATTGCAAACATCTGTTCTTGCACATGGTTGCACAAGTTTAGTTCTAGACTTACCTGTGTTAGCAGTACTACTGAGATGTGGGGCTGAATTCCACCACGCATTCCGTATTTCTGATCTGAATGGTTTGACTTGATAATCTTAAAGGTCTTTTCCAACCTAAATATTTCTATGATTCTATGAATTGTGGTCATCAATACAAAGAGGACTCTAACCCTGTAAACAGGTTCCCCATGTGATTAACGATCTCCATCGTGATCGCTGTTCTTACATTCTGTTTCAAACACAAAGCTTTGCAGAGAGCCACAGATAGCAAAGATGCAGCTATATTTAACTCAAAGGTATAAAAGTAGGAAGTGAGCATTCATTTTATTATGTTGCTAATGAATTAGAAAATGTATATCATCAAAATAAATATTCTTGAAATTGCTTCCTAATGAATCACTTACACAATGTGCCTACTCAGTTGTGTCAATGATTAATTATATTCTTGCCTCCTTCCTGGAATACAAATGCTTTTATTAAAGCAATCCAAAGACAGTAAGACAACAGACTCATTCTTATGGTCATTCATTTGGTTGTGGATTGATAGAGTATTCCTTTCAGCATCTTTAGAGTGCAGCTGAACAGCTGCAAGTGGCTGTGACATAAATGGAAGTTCATGTCACCTTAAGCAGAATGAGATGAAAGACAGTCTATTCATCCAGTTTCAGCTTATCAGTGCACAGTCATTAAATACTAATATTATCTGGAGCACTGTGATAAATACAGAGCATACCGTGCCAGCTGCAGGCGTCATCAGATGGGAGCCTTTTTACAACATTCTGATGCAGAGGCGAATTATTCCAGAATATTAAACATTTCATTAATTCTCAGCTTCAAGATACAGCTTTAGAAGTGGCCAGTCTCATGGAAAAAATCATTATCACCAAATGCAATACTTACAAATTGGTATTTATGAAGTTCAGCGACTGCCACTATGAAAGAGCCTCAGAAACCTTTGTGTAGGTGAGTGACATCGTTCTGCAAGGCTGAAAAGCAGTTGCTTATTTGCATAATGGCATTCACCTCATTCTTGAAAGATTAGGATTCATTTAATGAAAGTGGTCATGGGCAGAGAAAAATGCTTTTGTACTGAATTTAAATAAGCCAGTGCTGAGCTTAGGTATTCCTCTTTGGCTTCTTAGCACAAGACACATGGAAAACCTTGACTGTCAGCTGTCCTTGGCACTGATGGGCTTCACGTCAGTGAAGATAATTAACAATGTTTCTTCTTATGCCCAGCTGCTTAGATGTCAGTAAGCAGGTTGCTTTACTCTAGTAAGTCAACATCTGCAATTACATGGAAGGAAAGGGGCACTGGAGAATTCATTTAGTACGGTCTGTCTTGCATAATGCAAAGTGACCAATTTACAATGACAGGAAATCAGAAAGGATGGTAGTAACTATATACCACATGTGGCTGTGGGATGCAATTCTTTCAAGGTGTATGGTTTAGCTAAAATCTATGGAAGTTAAAAGAAAAACCGAAATACAATTAAGCCATTATGAAGAATATCCAGACATAAAGAATCCATCTTTTATGTACTCTCTGTATTAAAAATATTTGATTCAAGTGAAATTTTAGCTAAAAAAATGCTCAGAGTTACCTTGTACATAGGCTGCAGCAAAACAAACACGGTAACTTAGAGGAGAAGAAAGTAAAGATTTTTAAAATGTGAGTATTTTGTAAATGCTTTGGATGACAAAGAAAAGGCAGAGTGCCTGAACCACAGCTGACTGCACTTGATAGTGCTCTTTATCTTCAAAGTGCAACAATTACATGCAGGGAAAATGACATTTTTTAAAAAAACACAGCTTAGAAGAACACAGTTGCCTTCACCTATTAAAATTCCTCTTTCTTGGTTCAATCCTGCCTTTGTTTTTGCCCATGCATCTCACTGAATTTAGTTAGTAGCCCTCTGGATGACCCCTCTCCAAATCCATCATGGCAAAGGAGACCCTTGCTGAGTTCAGGGGAGCTTAGGGATAGCTCTGGACGAGGAAGGATTCGGGGTAGGTTCTACTGTTGAAAGTCACATGGGGCAGAGCCCACATCCTGTTTGCACTGACTCTGTCCCTTTCAGCAGTGAGGTCCTGTGGCCTGGCCAGCCCGGACAAGGCAGGCTCTCACCATGGCTGGCAGGATGATGGGTGCCTCCCAGGCCTGTGCATGGTGGGGAGCAAATCCTGTAGGATGTGGGGCAGGGAGGGAGGGAAAAGGCAAGTAAAGGCTCTGTCCTTGCAGTCTGCTGGGGTTATCCTGCCTGGGCAGAGCTGCGGCCAGTGCCTCTGTACTGCGTACGGAGCCATGTGAGGGAGGGCAGAGGTGCTGCATGCATGGGAACAGCCATCTCCTCCTGCTCCAGGCCCTGACTTGGCACCATCTCCCTAGTTTGCTTGGGCAGAGAAGCCCTTGCAAGAGCTACTTGGCCATTTCTGGCAAAATCTGTTTTTCCCTAATACTGCCAGGAAGCTCCTGGCTAGCTGAGCTCATTAGCCTGAAGTAGCATCTGTGACCAGCTTCCTGACACATGAATTCGCTTGTGCCTTCCTCATTCATTCAGGTACAGATGAAAAAAGATACAAGCATCAGGGAGCTAGCCCACTGTCTGTGTGGTGTGGCATCAGGACAGCCGCTGTTTCCTCAGAAAAACTCACCCGGGGCTTCCATGGCACCAGAGAGCATCTGGCTCCTGGGCCATTCCCACAGATCCCTCCCTCCTCCTCACCTCCAGATGCTCGCCAGACTCTGTCCATATGCAAGACCAGACCAGCCATAGGAAACAGCCAGAGAAGAAGCAATTACTGGGTTAATGATCTCCGTTGTGACTACAGAAGCAGATTTCTGTGCTGTGGAAATCAGCAGGAAGGTGCAAGTGCAACAGAATATGAAAATTAGAGAGTACTGGTACGTCAGGGCTTGGGGACTTCTTTCCCCCAAACAGGAACATGCTGCTGTTGTCACTGAGCAGCATGTGTGTGAAGCACCTCTGCTGCCTGTGTATTAGCTGTACAAATATATTACTGAGACAGCCCAGTGGGGGGGAAAACAAACACATGAAGGGAGGATGGGGTTCAGAATGTATGTACTCATACCAGGCACACATACACAAGCTTAGATAAGAAAATGGATAACAATTGAAATTCAATTTAGGGACTTCATGGCTTATTTTTTCTGGAAAGTGTCATCCACTTCAACATATTCCTTTATCTCGTTCTCCCTTAATAAGGATATTGTCTTTCAATTGAGTTAACTCTCCTTGTTGCTTAATTACTTTAAAAGAGGATCTCAATTACTCTTTTCATAATCTGTTGTCAGACATGTTTGCCTGCACTTATTTATAGCAAATGAGAAATTTTTTTCTTTAGTCTTTTCTGGCATTATCTTTACAATTTGCAGTGTATGCTTTGGCTAAACACTTTCAGCCAAAAGAATAACACAGACAGATCTAATTGCAGACATGTAGGCTAAAATGTACCTTCAGTGGGACTGCTCTCAAAAATGAAGCTGTTCAGAAGTATTTATGAAAGTGGCAACTGAATTGTGTTCCTGGAGGCTGGAAATTTGGGAAGGTCATTCTGCTTATTAATGTGGATTGCCTTCCATAATGCCAACAGGCTGTGTATCACCGCACACATAAAATTAATAAATGCTACTAAAATCTGCACTGCTTTTGCAGTTATTACATGCACAGAAAATTATATCTGTAAGAGTATCTGAGCATGCATGACATGCTCAAATACTATAGTGATTGGCTGCATATGGAAATCAAAGGGGAATAAATAAAAAAACCCATGCTATTCTTTTTTACTCCTGCTTCAGAGCTTTACTTCCTAAAGTAAACATGTGTGGACAGATACGTGTCAGAGATTTATCCAAGTTAATTTTCAAATCACAGGCTAATTTACTGTGCTACGGCATTTCTGTGCAACAGCTGTAAAGTAGACATACCTGGTTTAGTGCGAAGCTAACTCAGAGCTGTCTGTGCTTGCTTAGTCCTGCAGGCACATAGATGCACTAGAAATTGTGTCCAGAAGTTTTCAAGAAGCAAGATGGAACCTAGCGGGGTTAACATTTTACTTTTTTTGGTTACTATTTGCACTGGTTACAAAGCATTACACGGGAAAAAATAAGAAGCGGAAACACAATTTACTGTACAACATTTTACCAAATGGTCTGTGGAGTGAAGCAACAACAAACTAAAAAACAGCCCCGAGAGAGCGATATGGCTGCAGAGCTGTGCTGATCAGCTCATGTTTATCATTAAACAATACTGTGGCACTAGCTGAAATACAATGAATAACACAAGATCCAACTTGAACAGTGTGAGAATCTCATCCTGCTGCAAATTGCTGGGAAGGGAAGAGAAAGGAAGGGAAGAGAAAACTAATGTGAATAACATGCAAAGCACAAACATTAAGCTGGATTTAGAGAGCTGCAAGTTATTTCACGAGCATTATAAACGGGATATTTTTTCATGTAAATTAAGATTTTGAGATCTCATTTAGCTTACATTATAACCCAAGCACCAGCATTAAAACGAAAATCAATAAGTGGTTGAAAACATTCGCAGATAATCTAGTCTCAGTGTTCACCCTCGTGTGCAGGCCAAGCAAGCAGTGCTGCAGCCGGGTGATCAGCAGGAAGCAATTCCTCTGTTCGGCTCCGCAGGATGCAGCTCCGTGCCCGGGGAGCGGCCGATTCTCCTGCTAACGCACCCTGCAGGCTTTGCGCTCCTTTTTGTCAGGTGAGGCTCAAATGAAGGAGTATCTAGAAATAGTGGGATCACCTACTAACCTTCATTAGATTTCATCCTGATCTTTTATAGTGAGATAACAATTTAATGCCTCATTCATGAGTTTCGATGTCCCTTCCTACACTAGTGGAAAACAAGCAGAAGGTCTTCAGTTGTGGTTGCCAAACCTTCTTTGGAATCTTGCTGCCTTCTCAATGTGGGTGATTTCCTCTGGAAATGAGCGCTGGATAATAAGTCATATGGAAAAACACCGTTTCCTCAGTGATAGATTCCCTGCATTGTCATTTCACCAAGGAAATTTTCTTGGCTGGAATAACAGCAATCCCTTTTGCTAGAGAGTAATTATTATAGCTTTTATAAATGAACATCACCTTCTTACACCTTCAGTTCTTTGAAAATGTCAACAACAATTGAATAAGAAAAAGCTGGCTGTGCTGTCTGCTGTAATTGCCAAAAGGCTTTCAGCAAGGTCCTTCACCAGAGGCTTTTAAGGAAGCAAAGCAGCTGTGTGGCAAAAGGGGAAGTTCATGTGTCGATAAATGATTTATTAAAAGAAAGAAACAAAGGAGTGGGAGAAAATGGTCATTCCTCACGTTGAAGTGAGATTGTAAGGGGAGTCCTGCAAGAAATTCTTACTGGCACTTGTGCTTTTCAACACTGTTGTACAGGACATGGAAGCAGGGTGAGGAGCGGGGTTTGCTGGTAATATGAAGTTAATAATTTATTCTGGATAGCAAAGATGATTATGCAGACTTGCAGAAGGAGCCTTCTAGATTGAGTGGGCAATAAAATGACAGATGAAATTTGATGTAGACAAATATGAAGGTGGAGGAAAACCAATCCTGTTTTCATATATAAAAAGATGGGTTGATTTCTTCCCTCAACAGCAAAAGCTCTGGGCTATGACAGTAGTGCTATGAAAACTATTCATTTGTTATCAGTATGCAATCTAAGGAAAAGCAAGTGAGAACGATTGCCAGGAAAGAAAGAAAGAGAAAACTGGACAACATCACCATGCTGCTTCATATGTCCATGATTTCTCATAACTTCTATTCTGCATGCAGTTCTGGTCTTTCTTCCTCAAAAAGGTGTAGAGATGCTGAAAAAGTTTCAGAAAAGGGCAGTAAGGATGATCAAAAGTATGGAACTGCTTCTGCAGGAGGAACAACAAGAGGAAGGGAGCAAAACAGTCTGAAAAAGAGTCAGTGAAATAGCAAGGAAGGGAGCCAGCACAAAAGTTAATGAAGTCATGAAAGGCATTGAAAGAGAGGATCAACAGCACACTCCTGACAGAGGAATGAGGCACTGGCAGATGGAAGTAGTAGGAAACAGGTTCAGCTGACAGCACTGGAAGTTGTTCCACCCTCAGGGTGTCCCTGGGCTGTGAGCTCCTGCTCACAGACATGGATGTCCAAAGTTTGCATGTACTCAAGAGGCACAGGACAAACTAGTGGAAAAGAGCTTTGCTGAGGATTACAGGATGCTGCGAGTCACTTGCAGTCACTGCTGGAGACAAGGCACCACCTTAAGAACCTTTCTGGTCTTTGGTTGCAATCAGCAGCTTTAAATGTTGAAAAAAAAAAGACGAAAAGCAGAACCTTTTTTTTTGGCCTAGGATAAGTGATTCCTGATCTGAAATTTGGAATCAGAAACCTGCAGTGAAAAGACAAATCCTGTCTGACCCTTGACATTTGAGCCTGGTGTTGCACTCTTCCAACTTACTTTCCTTCCTTGTCTGTACCAGCTGAGAGCACTCATGGGGAACCCCTTGTCTGAGTAAAAGCTGTGTTTTGTGGCCAGTGTGGTCCCTGAACTTGTTTCCACCACTTGACTGTAGTACAATGCAATGTTATCAAAAGCATTTGGTTTTTCAATAAAAGTGAGACTCCTTTGGCCAAAACCACATTAAACATGGCACTGAATCAGCTTGGGAGCTATCAAAATGTCCCCATCATTTTTATCACTCCTACCCAGCTCAGCTCACAGTGGTACCTATCCTTAAGAAATTATCAAAGAAAATACAGTTGTGTAAAAACTACTGAGCATGATTTCAAGCTGCGCAGGAAAACAGATAACACTATGAACTGGAGTATAGCCATGCTTTTACTTAGAACTAAAAGCAACCTAAGGCTAACCATGAGTTGGTTAGGCTAAGTGCTAGGCTGTGTTTAACATCATGTTTCAGCTGCTATTTGTTAGCCCACTACATTTCCTTTGTGAAGGAGAAGCTTCAGTCTGATCAATTCCGTTTTTGCTGCCAGTGATGGGTGAGGGATTTTAGAAAGCATCCCCAGGGCACAGAGAGCACTGCTGGGCTGTTTGCCTTCCTCCCAGAGTTTTCCTGTGGAAGGGTACAATATAATTCTTTGGTTTTAGCAGTTAATTTACATGTTGCTGTCTCTCATCTGTTATTCCTACTCCCCATGCCTGAGACTGTCATACTTTGTCCTTGGCATAACGGGTTTCAATGAGTGTGTATGATGTAATGAAGAGGATTATTAGCTTCTAAATTATGAAAAGTGAGAGCAAATGAAGACTTAAAGTGAAGATATCAGTTCTCTGAGAAAAAGACTAGAATGAAATTAAATCAGAGAAGAAATTACAGAAATTTGGAATGGGAGATATATAGACAAAATTGTTTATAATTAGCTCATTGGTTCTTTTCTGTATAGACTACATGCTCTTTGCACTATTTGTTAAATAGACTAATGACTCCTCTGTGAAACAGTCTCTTTGAAAACAGTCAGAAAGCCTTCTTTGGGATCACTGTTGTATATACCACGCTGGCAAGCCTGGCATGTGGCTGGGAAGCTGCCTTCACCCATGTTACACCTGGGACAGGCCAGGTGCGTGCTCTGGTACCGCATCCCAGGTGTGTTTTCATGCAAGGGTTTGAGTGTCTGGCTTGTAAGACACAGAAGTTTAGGTATGGGCTAAACTCAGAACACACATTTGCGTGTCCAAAAGATGACACTTAAGGAATTTGTGCATTTAAATCTAGATGCTTGTATGACAGAATTGGAAATAATCCAAGTAAAAGTTTCCAGTCTGTCTAAGCATTGCACTTGGGGGGTCTGCAGAGACAAAGCTGGGTGCCCAAATGCCTTTTGTGGCTCTCTGGGGCACATCAGAGCAGGTGTGGAGTGAGTACACGAGACTTTTAACCAGGAGTAAGATGAGACCTCTACTTCTGATCCAGTGAAAAATATTTTCTTTATTCAACAGATGAATGCAGAAAACATGAGTTCAAAAACTTGAGCCAGTTATCACTTGGAAGCCAATATACAGCAACTTCAATTTTCAGGTCTTCAAAGCATTCATAGATGGTTTGTATTGAAAAATGAGCATATGAAATAAACTCTGACAGTAGAAGAGAGTAGTTGAACTAAGCTGCCAGTCTTTGAAGTAACTCCTAAACCACCACGAAGTCCGTACTCACACCAGTAACCAGAAAGCTTTGCACTACAAAGCTTCAGGTGCTGAGATAAACTCATGGCAAAACCTTTGAACAGAGTTAAGTTGGCATCCCACTTTAATTCATTGTCATCTCAGGAGAAAAACCATTTGAAAATAACAAAATGCCACCTGATAAAGATTGTTCTTATGTTTGTAGCTGGTGGACAATTTCTATTTTTGAAGCCAAGTGAGTGAATGGAGTATAAATTCTGTATTTGTGACAGCACAGTAGTACCCAAACATATTTAAACACTTGGATTGTAAAGTTATGAGTAATCTTCTCAGAACAGGAATATTGGTGTCAGAGATGTGACTGGGCACCCACTTTCAAGCCCTGCTGTGACAGAGACGGTAAAAAGAACTAAGTTTTTTTTTGGAGGGTGGCTGATTCTTGGGTGACTCAAGACTTCCCTTCAGAAGCATATTGGCCTTACTGTCCATGTTGTGGACAGAGAGTGCACTTACATGAGCTTAGATAAGGCTCCCATCGTGGCCCGGATGTAAGAAGGTTGTTCAGTTTGAGATGCCCAAGGGTTGTCCATGCAGGGCTGGCACATAGCTCCCTAGGCCTGGGAAACCTGCACCCTTTGGGAGAGCCCCTGGAGGCTGGGGCAGTGCTCAAGAGCATCTCAAGTGTCACCAGACACGTGTGGGCAACTGAACTGCTCCCCTAATGACACACCATTGATCAGGCACTTCTTAGCAATCACACATGAGCTCATCTGACACAAGGGCTGTGTGAGACTGAATAGGTTACTTTTACAAAGACCTTTTAAAAATGTGTCTTTGTGGGGTTTTTTTGCTGTTTTAACTTCAAAATTTTTTTTTTGTGCATCACAGATCTATAAAGCACACACACTTGCTAGCTGAATTACATTTTCACAGGGCGCCCTAGAAGACTTCATGAAGTCTCCATTCTCTGATTTGTTTATCCATAATCCTACCTTTTACTATTCCCATTTCCCCTGCTCTATTTATGAAAGAAACTGTGCTGAAAACACTCTGGAGAAGTGTAAATCATTGTAGCTTGCTTGAATTTAATGAAGTTAGAAGAATTTATATTCAGGAAGGATTTTGCCTTTTCATCTTCAGTTGTCATGGGTTTCTCCAGTTATCTTTGCTGTAAAACCCAAGGGGTACAACTTATATGAAACAGTATTGTGTCGTTTATTCAGATGGTTATGATTTATCTGTTCATTATAAATGACAGATTTCTGTTCAGAATTCATCAGGCTTAAAGATTTTGAGAAACAAAATTTTCTCTGTGATATTTTGATTAATTCTGATGTGATATGAAAGTCATCATGTGTCTTCCACAGAACACACTCCCTTATTAGACAAAACAAAGACTTGGAGGGCAGTAATGGATGTGTACTGTACTGATGTGGAAAAATATTCTTTGTGTAACAGAGGCATCACAGCCTCTAAGACATCATTTTTCTGGGTACGTAAAATAGATGAAAACCTTTTCCTTTCAGCATAATGGAATCTTGTCAGGAATTATGAAGCACAATTTTTCTTCTTCAGGTTTTAACACATTGCTAAAGAAATGGAATTTTTTGCTTTTGACAGAGACAATAGCTAATAATTCACTGTGCATGAAAATAATACCAAGATTGGACAAATCTGCAAAAGACATTGTTAACAGAGCTGACAACAGCCGTTAATCTTAACTTTTTTTTTGCAGCTGGCAAACTAAAAGATATTTTCCATTTCCCTCTGAAGATGTGTCTATGAGATTCATTGTAGCACTATGGTAAGAGGGCAAGAATGAACCAAAAATGGGATGGTATAACCAATTATGTGAAGGGCTTAAGAGAAACCTTCCAGTAGGCTCCTCATAACTTAGTCTTGAGCATCTTTAAACTGAGCTCGGTGCACGCGTGGCTCCCCGTAAAGTTACTGGGAAACATGCGGTAACAGCATCCCATTGCCCATTTTACTGCTGGAATCGTTCCTGCCTTTCCCTGCATGTCCATGGCACCTGCAGCATCACCAGTGCTCCTGACAGGAAAGGTAGCCCTTGCTTGATGAGGTCGGGTGGCCACTGTTGGAAAGTGAAAGTGAGGTACCCAGGCCCTGGATGATGCCTGGGCACTGCAGGGCTCAGCAGCTGCCGGGGGGACCACAGAGCCCTGGTGGCTCCTGCACCGCTGCTGCTGTGCTGCTGTGAGTCAGGCTTTGTGCCCTGAAAAACGGAAATGATGAAGGAGGCCGAAACCCAGAATTTCTCCGTACTGTTTCAGACTTGTCCTCGAGGATCGGAGTTTTCCCTGCTGCCTCTGTCTGAGACTGTAAGAGAAAGGGAAACCAAAACACGCAGAAAGAGGAAAACAAGAAAGCCCATCCACTGGGCAGAAGCATTTGAAGATGACACCAACAACAGGGCAAAATCTTGCAGCCAAATATGAATTTAGAAATACTAAAATGTAACTGCTACAAATCCAATGGAGGACACATGGGGAAGTCTCTTGATCCAGCAGAACTGTCACTGCAGTTAAAATAATAAGCAAGAGGTCACTGAATATGAATGGAGGCTGAGAAATAATCCCCCAAGTGCTGTTTTGAACTGGCAAGAATTTGGCAGGAGGCACTGATTAATGCTATTGTGCTCTAGCTCCTGCTGAGAGCTTATATGTTTTCAGCAGCAATCTGGCAGAAAAAAACAGAGGAGCAGCAGCAGACCTGTTCTTTGAAGAAACCTTATAAAGGTAAAGGAGGAACCACCCCAAAAATCTCTCACAGGCTTATAAATGCTTTAGAAGAAGCACGGGAGTCTTATGATAGTGTAGGATTATTTAGAGCATGAAGGACAGTGAACAACAATATGCTCAAATAGGACTCCATATTTTAGGACCACACAGTGATGTGTTCATGACACATTCAGTGAATTCTTGGAAAAGAGTCTCACAAAATGTTGGCAAAATCAAGTATTTCCATTTTCAAATTGCCTCCCTTTTGTGATAGATTCGCTTATTTTTTTTTTCCTGGACAAATGACAAATTTTCTGCAATTAAATATGAATTTTAGGACATGTGTTTCATTGAGGGAAAAAACCAAGCAGCAAGACATTGAACCCATTATATATAAGTTTGACCAGAAAGCTGAAAACCACGTTTTGCACAAATAGCAGGGGTGGAAAATGGAAGTGAAAAGGCAGAGACCACTGGCATCAATGTCAGCATCTACAGTGCAGTCAGTTAAATTAGAGGAGAGAAGGAAAAAGAATGAAAGGAAATCAGGTTAATTGTCAGTTGTTGAGCCAGCTTATAATTAAGTGTGAGTAGAGCAAAGGATGTGTAGGTATTTAAAGGCATTTCTAGTAACAAGCCGGCACCAGCAGCTTAGCTTTGTTTTGATCAGAAAGCAGAGCTCAGGAAACTCCTTTGCAACCCTTGCATGAATCCAAGTAGTAAGGGAGCAGTAATGCACAGGTACATACATGGTCCTCTGCAAAAAAAAATCTCTGAAAGATTTCACCTGTTTCTCTCTTTCAAAGCACTGTGCTTTGAAATCCCTCAGGCCAGCAAAGTCACCTCAGATCATCACAGGGGATGAAGACCCACAAGGACTGAGCACAGAAGTGCATTCCCTTGGTTGAAAAATCCCAGCAGTGGTGGGGTGTCACATTCAGAGAACATGTGATCTTAGTCTTTATAATCTTATTCCTTTTTATATCTTAAATGGCTTCAGACTGGCAGAGCTGGAAAGGGTTTAAGAATGAAGAAAAATGTTTCCTTTTTACAACCACTTCCTCGCTTTTCTCCCACCATCTCTCTAGCATGATCAACCTTCAGGATGTGTCATGGAGACTTGAGAACCATCATGTTTGGGTTATTTTTTTTCTTTCTATTTCAACAGTAAATTGTACAAAAAAGTGATGTGCTCCAGTTAAGAGGGGATTGTCCACACTTTTGTGGTAAGGCTCAGGCTTATCAGGACTTGAAGTGAGCAGGTGCAGCAGGGTCTCAGGCTGCCACTTTTCCAATGCTGAGCCTCCCCCAGGGGCAGGGCTGAGAGGGAGATGCTTTTAGGAAAGCCTGCAGGGCTCCTTAGGGTAGGGCACAGCTCCCTGGCCTCGTCCCTTTGCCAGCCATTCCCTAGCATATGTTCTCACCCACCCTGTCACTGAGGGGGGCTGTGATAATTAATGACCTGCAGTGCCCAGATTGTTCAAGGACTCAGTTAAATACAGGCACAAAATTAGCAGTGGCAGAACTACCCTAGTGAGGTATACTGAAATATCTCAACAGGTATTTGAGGGCTCTTTTGTACCATCTATGCTGCAACTTCACAATTACACTAGTGTGAAAATCTCCCTGCTGTTTTTGGGTCTGATCTGAAAGTTCATAGTCAAAATGGGAAGATTCACATGGATTGTTGTGCTTTGGATGAGGACTGCCTTCTGCTGCCAGTCATTTTTCAGCTGCCAGTACTGAAAACCTTGTGTTGGGGGGATGGTGTTTCACTTTGAGGAATCCCCAAACTCCTCCTTCCACTGGATTTTGTTTGATTTAGACCTTGCTAGCTGTGTTTTCCCAAAACGAGAATAGGGAAATGCAGTGCCAGACATACTATTTGTGTGTCTGCAGGAGATGCTGTAATGAAAACAGCACGGAGTCTGCAGGAGGAGAAGCCCACATTGCCTTGGGGGGGCCTGTGTCTCTGAGACAATTACCGGGACAAGTGGCTCCTGTGGAGGCGGAATCACCATCAAGGCTGAAAGCTCTGCGAGCTGCCCATCTTCCAGCGTGGAAAGCACACCCAGGCAATGTCTTTTCATTAGCAATTTCAAGGAATGAGATGGAGGAGATGCACAAGAGGTGGCAGCAGTCTGTGGGGACAGCTTGCCCTGGTGAAATAATGAGGGAAAGGAAAAAACAACAGAAGCTAAACCACAGCTAGTTCCAGCTAGACGAGCCAATTAAACAGACCAGGAGGAAGTTCAGAGCAGCAGCATGTCTTGGGCATTACTTGTTTGTTAATGAAGGACATCCAATTCTCGCAGAAGCAACTGGAAAGGTTTTTCAGAGCCACAACTAATGTTCCAAAAGTGTTTCTTTAAAAGCCAACAGCTGGAGTTTGCAACAGATGGTGAAAGCACAGTGAAAGCAGGGATTACAACCAGAGGGCAAAATGGGAATTGTAATGCTAGAACCAAACATTCCTGATGGGTGAGATTCAGTCATTTGTGGATAATAAGCATGCTGTTGCAGTCCCTGTTGTATCCCAGAACTAAGATTTGAGTGAAACAGTCCCTACGAGTGCGACGTATGTGGGAACCTTATGTCACCCAAGGAGAACAGCTAGTCTTCAGAAACTGGCTCAAGGGATTTCTGAATTTCTAATAAGTGATCTGGAACAAAGCAGAGAGAAAATGAAGCAAAACCCCAAGGAAAGGTCTCCCTCTGCACATGTGTGTGTGTGTTAGCCTGCAGCTTGTTTGTTTTGCCATAAGCTTTGTAGTCATTCCCACATGCTGAAGCTCCAGGTAATTCAAAGAGTAGACAAAGTTAAAAAGCAAGAAGGTTGAAGAATGAGAAATGATCAGGTGTAATGTGATCATGAAAGATGAGAACACCTTTTGGAGCTCAAAGGTAAAGAAAATTAGGTATTCCTGTAACATGCAACGCAGTGTAGAGAGAATGGGATGGGCAAATGAGAAGAACGAAGCTGCTACTGTAAGATACAGGCTCAGAGTCAATAGGAGGATCTATGTCAGACAGGCTTTTAAGTCTGAAGCTGTCATTCAGAAAACCCTGTCAGTTCATTGCTTCCCTCCAAACATACCTCTCATGCAGGCCAGAAATCTCCCTTGGTAGCTGGAGGTCTCTGCTGTGCCGAAGGCCTGACCTGAGCAGGACTTCTCTGCACTGAATGACAGGCCAGGCTTAGTTTCCTGCCAGCCTCATGCTTTACAGGAGAGCGGGACAGCTCAAATGAGCCAGCGATAGAATTTTGGCAAGCCCTGGAGAGATTGGGGCCCCCCAGCTTTCCTTGCCTCAGCTACTGTTGCTGGTTCAAGGGGTCTCCTTGCTCGCTGTATCTCCCTTATCTATAGGTCTGTGTGGGTCCTGGGTTGGCAAGCCAGGGAGATCAGCTCCATGTTTCTGTTGCAAGGAGGAAGACCCCTGTGAAGCTGGCTTCTAAGCTAAACTGGTATTTTCATCAAAATCTGTGCTGGAGATAAAGATGACATGTTGTCCCAAAAGGCTTGCACAGCCTTCTAGGGCTTGACAGAAGAGTAGCTTCCCTAGATGTCTGCTGTCATCCTGAACAGTGGAGAAAACCCACAAATGAGATAAGCATTTCTAACTTGGAAAAAAATAGCTTTGAGTGCAGATGTTTAAAGGAAGAGAAAGGTAGCCTCTGTAATTTGGCAGCATTCAGGCTTCTGCTGAGGCAAGGCGGGTGGTCCTAGGGACCTCAAATTCCAAATTTATTTCCTGAGTTCCTGTGTAAACCCATTTTTCTCCACAGCCAAGACCATGTCACAGAATCAAGCACCCAGAAGCACTTCGGTTGGAAAAGACTTCCAGCCTTTGACTGATCACCACCTTGTCAACTACACCATAGCATTGAGTCCAGCTGTTTCTTGAACACCTCCAGAGATGGTGACTCCAACACTCCCGTGGACAGTCCATTCCAATGATTAACAACACCTTCTGTGAAGAAATTCTTGCTGATTTGAACCTCCCCAGCAGCTTGAGGTGACAACCTCTGAATTTTACCATGGCAGACAGGCAAATATGATTAACAAATTAAGACTTCTTTCTTGAACCTTAATTCAGGAGTGGCATCTCCCACTAATTGGATCCTAACAGGGAACAAGTATCAAAAACAATGAAAGCAATCCAAAATTTCCAATGAAATGTTTTCAGTTAACTGTCCAACTCATTAGCTGGCAGCAATTTTGTAACTTTGATACCCCTCCCCCTCATTTGACTTCCTCGGGCAATCACAGTCGCCCTGGAAGGCTCCACCAGGCAGGAAGAATGGGCAGCAGGCCCATGGCAGCAAACTATTTAATGACTGGGTTGTTGTGCGAGTGACTGTCATCTGTGAGAGGAGGATGTTTTCCAGTTTGTCCTTGGCAGCTGAAGCTTTGCTGAAGGATAACCACATTGCAAAGACAGGGAATTTCAAGAGCTGCTTTTGCTTTTAGGCATTTTGAGTGATGTGTGCTCTTATGAAGTTCAGATTTGGATCTGTACTTCCTTGAAGCTCAAGGAGGGCTGAGCATCTCTAATTAGGAAAAGTAATCCCTTTAATTTCTAAATACAGCTGGAGGCTTGTTTACATACAGTCAACCATAGAGGTTTCTCAAGTTCTTCAATTTATAGGCAGTGATCATCTATGGTTATTTCCCTTTTTTACTGTAATGTGAAGTTCTTCTAGTTCAGTCTGGAAAAAAGGCAGCTTTGGGCTGACCTAACTGTGGCCTTTCAGTACCCTACAGGTAGGAAGCTTACAAGAAAGATGGAGAGAGACTATTTACAAGGACATGTAGTGACAGGACAAGGGGGAATGGCTTCAAACCAAAAGAGGGCAGGTTTAGATTAGATATTAGGAATAAACTCTTCACTGAGGTGGTGAGGCACTGTAACAGGTCATCCAGGAAAGCTGTGGATGCCCCATTTCTTAAGTGTTCAAGACCATGTTGGATGGGGCCCTGAGCACACTGGTCTAGTGGGAGGTGTCCCTGCGCAGAGCAGGCTAGTTGGAACTAGATGATCTTTAAGGTCCCTTCCAATCAAAACCATTCTATGATTCTACCTGTGTCTACACAGTGAAACACAAAATGAAAGGTAAACCATTCAGGAGCTGAAGCTTGGGTCCCCTGTCAATGGTCTTATGTCTACAGCTTTATGCTATTTATGATGAAAACATGGTTTTAATGTTGAGAAGCTTTAAACTAAACCAAAAAGCAGTTTCAGCAGTAGAATGCTAATAATTAACACTAAATATATGAAGTAGGAAGTATTTAACAGCTTGGCCCAGCTACTGAAAGAGGTACCTGCACATACCTACATTACAAAGCTTGTTCTACTACAGCAGAGCTTCCTCTGAAATAGCAGTACTACCAGAAAACAACATATCTTGTTGAGAAATGACAGTTTCATGTGAAACAATCAGAAGACAATAAGTACTGTTTATCTGCTTCTGTTACTGTTCCAAAGGATTCTGAATAGTGAAATGCCCAAGCCCTTTATTCAGTTTTTTTCACAGGAAGGAAACAACAGTCCAAGTTACAGCATTTTGTCACTTGCTGTCACAATGACATGCTGTTGTTGCACACCAGAAATGGCCTAAAAGAATACATCACCAAGGGTAACAGTTTTTCACCAGCTAAGCACTCTCCAAACTTCTAAAAAAACCACATTATCTGGTGTAAAACTAACTAATAAACTCCTCTGTTATTTAGTATGTTCATGGTTGTTCTGTGAATGCTAGGTGGCAAAGCAAACATTTTTTTCTGCTGCTCTTGTCTTCCGACACTTTCACTTTGCATGTCCCACAGCAGAATACATTCGATGGCATCACTGAAATGCAATATATCTTCATATTCATCTGTTCTTCTGCTGAGCAGATGTCAGAGGTAAGTACAGCTCTTCACAGGGAAAGAAAAGCAGCATAAAAACCATGGTGCTAAGAACTAAATGAAATTACCACCTTGTATTAGTTACTGCTACTGCTGAACTGCTTCTCTTCTGATTATTTACCCAGTGCTTTAAGAGTGAGGCTAAGATAAAAATTATAGATAATATTTTGGGTCTAGTAATGCTCTGTATAGGTTATAGAGAACTATCAAATTTAATGCTTAGTTAGCATTACCAGATACCTACGTACTACACATCTTGCCTAAAACACCGTGTCCCCCCACCTTAGGGGCTTCAAGAATAGTATCTCCTTCCTTTTTGCACACAGAAGGCCCGAGAGGCATCGAAAACAGTGCACAAGCACAAATGACAGTTTTCTGAGCAGGACGTGGCCAGGGCTGTCATCCACACACTGATTCCAGCTGTCATGCTGCATCTGCTGTGGGAGCTGGAAAGGTTTAGTGAAGTCACCACATACTGGCTCCTGCTATTCAGACTTTCAGCACTAAACTTCCACTGTGATGGGTAAGGGCACGAGCACCAAGTTTGTTCCTTGCCTCTGTTACTCCTGGTAACAAGGCAAAGGGATGTCTACAGAAAAGAGATTCTTGCTAACAGGTTATTGCTTAGCTTTGGTTTTAAATGTTGAATTTTCAGTTATTCTTATGGAAAATTAGGAGGAACAGCCAAATCACAGTCCTCCTAGTCCAGAATCTCAGTTAATTTCTGTGCCAGTAGCTAGACCAGCTTCCACTGAGGGACTCTGTCACTGGGATTGCTCTGCCATGAATAAACTGAAGACATGAGGTTATTCAGAATTTTCTATTAATGAATGTTATCTTGAGGACACACTATAATTATCTTCAGGGACATGAGAATTGGAAAGCTACCCCACCTCACTCTTCTACAAAAGCAAGCTAAAAAAAGCCCAAGGAATGCTTTTTTTTTTCTCCCTGGCATGCAATGTATGAAGCCAGAAGTAATTAACACAAGGAGAAATGAACAAAGTTGCCAAACCTGGCTGTTCAAACCAGCATGACCTATCTAAATTTTGAGAGGTCTGGACAAAGAGACAATTGCACAAAAGTGGCCTGCTAAAGATTTTCAAAGTAGAAGAGCTTGGCAGAAAAACGTGTGGTTGTTTATTAGCCTGGCTTTCAAGTCCCTCCCTTGGCCTTGTCCCTAAATCCTACTCAGCTTGGAAAACCCCTTTTACAGGAGAGACTGTCAGGAAGTCTATAAGCAGATCTTTAGGCAATCCCGAGGGGCAACCTCAGGCTAAAAATAAACAAGTGTCCTGACAACACTGATCTTTGAAAGCTGCTGCTTGCGGCATTGAATCCAAAAGCGCTGCTGCTCATGTTTCTGCCTTCCTACAGACAGATGGCAAAGTAGAGCCAAGTCAAGAAAATCCTGGTCAAGAAGCCCTAGGTGCCAGGGACAGGTATCTTCAAACTCTGTCTTGAGTGCCCTTTGTTCTTACATACCCACAGGCCAGCTGCCCTCTTCCACCCTTAGACTATGGAGTGCAGCTCCCAGCTGAAATCAGTACATACATACACAAAGATTTTTTTTTATTGTAGCTACTGAGATGTAAATTAACTCTAATGCAAAGGAATTCAAATATCTCTCTGTGTAAAGAATATGAAGACTCTCAGCTTTTAAAAATACTTCTGACCTTTCTCACATAAATCAACCCCAACACAAATGTACACTCATGGGAGGAAAGACAACTAAGACATCTTTACATCAGTTGTGAAGAGTATTAGAAGGAGAAATATGTAAAAAGTTCATTTATTTCCACATAAATCCAGATTTTTCTTCACGTAGCATAAGCTTCTTACAGGACTTTTTTGGGGGGTAGGATCTTGGTGCAAAACATTACTATCTATTTTTCTAACATGGTTTTGAAAAAGCAGATAGTTGTGAGGTTACCTTGCCCAGCAAGAGCCCAAGGAATGCTATACTTCACATTTTACACACATTCACTCGAAACAGAATCTGCCACAAAACATAAGATTACCTTCATAAAATAGCATTTCCACTATAGGGAAAAGAACTTAACCTTGAAACTAGACTAACAGAAATTTCATTATGTTTTATATAGCAGGAATGGTTTGGCTCCAGGTCTATTTACTCAAAGACCCTGAAAGTTTAAATCCCACTATATTACAAGAGCATTACTTGCTCAGACTTAATTACAGATTCTGGTTGGAGTATGACCCCGTCTGCCTCAAAAACAGCATTCAGGTCACAGGACAGCTTTGCAACATCATTTTTTTTGGCACCTGAATCCTGAACTTGGCACAGCTGATTAGGATCAAATAAATGTTGACACGATAACCCTGTTACAGAAACACAATGCCTTCCCAATACTGACACCAGCATTCTACAAGGGATACTCTGGAACACTTACTTTGTGAGTAGTGTCTCCAGCAAGCAGCTGCACCTTCACTACTATTGACCGCCACTCAAAGAGAAATGTTTGTTTCCAAACTCCCCAGATTATGGGTCATCTGTCATGACACTGAGTCATTCCAGGAACTCAGCTTCAACAGAAGTCTTCAGAAGGAAAAGGAGTTACTTTTAACCTGTGCCAGAAGTTTTGTGCTTGAGCAATTAGAGAACAAGGAAAAGCATTTTTAGGAACAGACCTAGAGATGACTGAGGTGGCTGTACCCAAGCATTTGCAATTCAATGCACCAACACAGTTCAGCTCTATGTCTCGAATGTCTGAGGACCGTGTTTCCACACACCCTATCCTGCAAAGCTCTGTATCAGAGGTGAAGCTCTGCCCTCTGGACAGTAACTATAAATTCAATAGAAAGCCACGTGCCACAACTATGAATATTACAAGTGGAGATGGCACAGTTTTATGTGCTTTGTTTCTGCCACGTGGGGAAGCTGTTGAAAATTTCCAATGATCAAAGAAAGCGGTTCATATACCTCTGGGAAAAGGGGGGTGCTAAACCTGCACCCTTGTTTTCACAGCCTGGAAAGAAAAAAACCAACCCTCCCTCAACTCCCTGTTCCGACTGTTTAATTCAATGCTGTGATCAGAATGCAAGTCTACAGAGTATCTTGTAAACTGTAATGCCCGTGGATCACAAATAAACCCCCAATCACACAGAGGTTTTAGGTGTGGTACTTCATATGAAAGCAGAAATAATTTTTTATTTTCTCCTAAAATCAACTTAGCAGTACATAATAAAGGCCTGGAGGGGATGATCATTCCAGGACTCCAGAGGGAAGCAAAAGAAGTCCAGATCATGAGGGAAACAGAGTGACTCTGGTACAAATTTATTTTTATTTTTGCCCTCTCTTTTAAATACCACTCCCTCCTCTTCCTGCACCGAGACATTGTTTCTTTAGAGATAAAACTTCTGAGCCCAGAGTTAAAATACAGTCCTTAGGGTCTAAGTATGAATGTAATGACAAGCATGATTAGGAAGATTGTAGCTGTTCATCCAAAACTGAGGAACAGTGATGTTTTCTGGGGGGGCAGCAAGACTAATAATAGTTGATAGAATACTTTTTTCTCTGCAAAATCAAACTCTAATTGCTGCAGTGCATCAGAGATTAGACAGTAGTCAAATACTCACATCTACTTTATAGCTCTACAGCCTAGATGGGAAAAACGGCAGTTCAAATAATGTGCCTGCATCAAATGATTAGGGAGTCTGACTACGAGCTCTTGTTTTGCAGCCAAAACTAGGTTATACATGCATGTTCAGATTTTAGATTTTTTAGCCTTGTTAGAAAACATCCTGTCAGAAGCATCAGAAAAAACCTGAACCTGAACAATCTGGACAAAGCTGTGGCTTTGGGTTGGTTTTTTTGTTTTGTTTTTTTGTTAGCTTATTTTTTGTTCATTTATTTAAATCAGTGCCTGGTCTACTCTTCAGAAACAGTTAAAGAAATAACTTCACATGGGTTGTTGGAGAGTATCTGTATAGCTTGACTGAGATTAGAGTGAGAATCTAAGACTCCTTCAAGTTTTTCAGCCTCCAGTTTTCTGTGCAGAAATGAATGGCAGAAGAGAAAACTGGTGACATTTTGAAGTCTCTTTGGAAAGAACGAACAATTTAGCAACATCATTACTATAGACTGTAACACGTTTATGAACAGAATGTATTATAAGCCTTTTAATAATATTTGATGTAACTGGATTACTGTCTCTTCAGTTTTTCATGGTTATCACTGAACACCTTCAATTTACATTCTTAAATAAATTACTGTGTAAATAAAATATGCTCAGAGTTCTTGTATGTGAACAGTACTTACATTTAATTACAAATGGTCTGGATATGTTTATAGGTGAAATACATTAAAATTGTTTACAAGAAATAAGCTCAACTAGCACTAATTTTGAAATCTAATTTTCACAACAGAGAGTAGCTCAGCTAATGTTTTGAACATGCTTTTCAAAATGGAATTTGGAATGCAGTAGAAAAAAAATAAAAAAAATGCCAAAAAGAGGGAAGCACAGAAGATCAAAACTCCATAGTAGGTTGGATCAATAAAATATTAAACTGCAGTTCTTAAATGTAAGTACTACACCAAGTAGTAGCGTGGCTGTTCTTAAATGTTAAAGCCCTTGTTTTCTAAAGGAGACAGTAATAAGCATTTTGCCTATTCAATCCACTCAAGATTTAGACATCTTGCTATAAAAGCAAACATATCTGACACTTCTTCTATAACTTTAGCAGTTGGCTTTCCTGCTCCGTGCCCAGCCTTGGTGTCAACATGGATGAGAAGTGGGTTGGTTTGTTTGCTGCTTCGGCCCACAACGTACTGCAGGGTAGCGATGAACTTCAGCGAATGCAGAGGGACCACACGGTCATCGTGGTCCGCTGTGAGAAGCAGCGTGGAGGGGTACTGGATGCCATCTTCTTCTGGTAGTTTGACATTGTGAAGTGGAGAGTACCTGAGAAAAACACACAAATGTTTATGCATCTTCTTCCGCAAGACCCAACAAGAAGGTCCTTTCCTACTGAAATCGTCACAGTGGCATTTGTTAGCACTCAGAATAGAACAGTTCTCAGTTACATTTATCAGAATTGCACTAATGGCAACTGACACGCAGTAGTGGCCACAGATCTCTGGCTCTGAAATGCGAAGCAAGTACATTTCTTTAGTTTCAGAGAGACGCATGTGTACATCTCACAGAAATGTCCAAAATATCAGGAGTAGCCAGCAGGGTAACTGCAGCAAAACCTGTCAAGTCCATAGCAGGATCCATCCTGCTGAAAACAGGGAAATTGAGGCTCTCAACAGAAGCTAAGAAATTAATTAAGATCCTATTATGGTCTAGTGCCATTCAATTCCTACAAATAAATCCCACCCACATTGCATAATACAATTTACAATGGTGACTGTCTCTCCCTCATGGTAAAAAATACAATTTTTGTAGGAGTCCACTTGAGAATATTCTGTTCTAATAGCCTAAAAGAGTCATTATTCAGAAAGAAAACCTTACAAACTGTTAAAAGCTGCTAAGAGAACAAGGTCTTTAAAAATATGACCACTTGATTCAACTGGGCTTTGAAGATAGTCTTTTATCCAAAACTGACTTTTGGAAGGAAATCCTGAACCCCTCAAATTCAGTGTGGGAAAGGATAAAGTAATCATTAGAACAGATACTGATCATGACAACCGGAAACTGTTGAGCAGATTACATGTTTTAACAACCACAGAAAGTATTTAAAAGCACTTACTTGCACAGCCATTCAAACTGCTCTTTACAGTCGGAGCAACCGTAGTCAGTGGTCCAAGCATGGCCGATGGTGTACTTGTGGAATTTGAGCATGTCCATCACTCCCACTTGGGCAATAGCACAACCAAATAGGTCAGGGCGCTGATTAGCACAGGCAGCTTCAACAGGAAAACAATTCCATTAGTATTCAGATCTTAAAGAACTAAGCTCAGCAGCAAAAGGCTCGCTACCAAGTTGCGCTGGGAGAAGGCTGTCAGTGAATATGAAGTCAAATAGGCTTTCCAGCAAAACTGTAAGCAAACACACAAACGGATAAATAACATAACTCTGAAAGATGGTATGTTCAAAAGAACTTAAGAGCCATTTCTGTGCTCTTCAGACACCGAACATGTTGTTCTATGAAAACCGCCTTTCAAACCACCAAATTGGGTCTGAAGGAGAAATGAGCTTTTAAAGCATGTGAGATTTTGAACTACTGAACCTAAAGGTACCTAAACCATTCGCTGTTTAAACTTTTAATATTAGTATCAAGAAAGAAAAGGGCAGTAAGGATCAAAAGCCCTCCATTTACTGATGAAAGTTGTCTTCTATAATTACTATGTAAACCCATATGAAAAGAGTTTTGATAAAAGCAGAGTGCTACAAAATAACCTCAAATTAACAAAGGCAATTACCACTGTTAAAATTTTCTTGTTTTACGGTTTTTATCTTCCTACAACTGGAAGGGACAATTTCTTTAAGAACAATGCTTGCCTTATATATTTTAAAAATAACCACAGTAGGCCCATCAAGCTCAGTTAAAAGAGTGGCAACTGGCAGAGACTCTGGGAAAAGGTGTTTAACAAATACTGGGAGATCTCTCCTATAAATTATCATCTGATGAACTGTAAGTTTTTTCTGAGTTGGAATTATCTCCAGCCATCCTATTAAGCAGCCATCAAAACACACATCCGCTGTAAATACAACTATTTCCTCTCTTGATGTTTATTCATCCAGTGTTCATCATACCCCGTAGCAGTAAGTTCTTCAACTCCAATTCCTGTTTCTTGATTTAAACCTTTTGCCTGGTGATTTTACAAATTCCCCTGCTTTTTTTGAATTTTAAGAAATAAGAGCACTGAAATTTTCACATAACTACTACAATGGATGCCAGAATCCCTTAATTAATTCAGAACTATTCACTGTGCACCCAGATGTAGGTATAATCTTTCCCAAAATCTTATCTCCTCATTTCTGTCCATTGTGAAAATGGATTGATTATTGCCACTCTTTGTACCCTGCTAACCATGATACTGCTATGACATGACTTTGCTTCCAGCTCACCAAGGACTTTCTTTCACAGCCTTATGTGAGAAAGCACTGGAAAATCCAAGAATAACTCCTGACCTAGATCATCACCGTTACAAGCCCCATATGCAGCCTGACTCCTTCAGATAGCTCTAATACATTTGAAAGCTGCAGCTTCAGCCTGCAGAATTCTTTCCTTTATGTCAGCTATTATTTATTGGTTTCAACTAGCTTGCCCATCAGAGAAGTCAGATTTACTCATCTGCAGTTTGTGTATCACCATGAACCATTTAAAACTTGGCATTACACTTGCCCCCTTCTGTTCCTCAGATATTCAGGCTTAGTAGCCTGCAATTTCGTATCAGAGTTCACTCAGGATCCTGCATGCACACCATCTGCTCCTGGCAACACACTACTTTTCACTGGATTGATTCATTCCAAAACCTCTTTTGCTGATGCTTCAACTGGAGTCAGCTCCCCAGAATATTCCCCATGAAGACAGACTGGTGCAGGGAACCCCCTACACTCCTCAGGAGGGAACATCAATACCAACAGACCATTTAGCTGTTTTGCATTTTGTCATTATTTTTTCTTTAATGCTCCTTTTACATCTCACTAACCTGCAAGTCCCACAGATCGTCTGGCCAGCTTCCTGCCTCTGATGTGCACAGAAAAATGTCATTGCTAATCTTAATACTGGAAGCAATTTGCTCATCAGTCTCCTGTGGTCTGTCAGTCCCTGTGAAGAGTTTACACTTTACCCTATTTTCTTCATTTAAATATGATTTTTACTTTCTGAAAGATGAAACTTTACTTCTGGTCATCTCCGATATGTAACTATGCTAACCCTTCCTTATTTATGAGTCATTTCGATAAGGTATATACCGACCCTTAAAGAGATCTATGTAAAAGATCTTTAGGTTTTAACTGAAGCTTTTGATCACATCCCTGCCCTTCAAGCTATTTTCTTTTATGAACATAAATTGCATTCTGGTAGGAAAAAAAGCCAAAACAACTACCATAACATTTTATTTTAACAGTCTTTATTTCAGAATATCTCTTGAAGCACTGTCTGTTGCTCAGGATTTTGTAAGAAATTGCTCCTTGCTAGTTCCCTAAGTAGTTACTTCAGTAAGAAATCACCTATGGAGACACTCATCCATGCACACTGCACCTTTTAAATTAGCCATAATACTTAATTATATTAATTAATGAAGTGTAATCTAGAACAACAAGTTATTTGTGAATTTTATCCCTCTATACATAACTTTGAGCTCTGAAATACAGTATGAAAATAAGCCTTCAAAATGTTGGAACTGGTCTGGTCCTGGCAAACATGAGAGGTCAAACACTGCGTTCGCAGGAAGGTTTTCAGCTCACAGCTGTGCCACTCTGCTCAGCTTGGGGATCACACTGCAGGATAAGGAGTCTTGCTTTGTGGCTGAATGAGGCAAGAGCTCAGGCTCTGCAGTCCTCAGAGTCACCTCCTGTCAGTCTGACTGAAAGGAAATAGTATTTTGGAAGAGTGACAGTACTCTTCCTTGTCAGCTTTTTCTTCAGTAAATAAGAATGAACAAAATCTGGCAGTGAGTCCTTACACCTAAAGGATGAGTTATGATCTCTAGTGTCGCATCAACAACCATTGCAAAATTTATTCTTGCTTTAATAAAAAAGACCTTACATGAATTTCCTAAATTCACCTAATTCTACCCAGTCAAGGAAAATCCCTCTCCGGCTTATCAAGAGCACGGAAATCCTGCTTGATTGTAATCTACCAATAAATGCAAGGGAAGGATTCTAACAAGATTTTTTAGAGCAGGGAGGTCTGGATTCCTAACACCCGTCTCCTACCGGAATGACGTATTCCCTGTAGATGTCCCTTGCTTCCCCTTATTGACACAAGGAGCACAGCTGAATAGTTCAGCCAGTAAATCCGGGGGTTTTATTACTGAAGCTGGGTAGGATGCACCTCATCCTGACTGAAGTCCACGTAACCATAAAACAGTATTTTCAGAAGCTATGTAATACGTTCTAAGTTTAACTGCATTTCCAAACACATATTTAGGCTCACATAAAATTGACTTGTGCAATGCCTGCATTCCCAAATGGAGTGCAAACGCTTTAATCCTTTACCATATTCACCCACTTCTATTTTCAATGCACAAACACCTCCTGACACTTGTTACTGAGAAGCATATAAGCAGAAACCAAAACACAACTTTACAAGTACTTGTTACTTGATCTTTAAAACAACTGCCTTTTAAAAATAATAATGCATGTCTAGCCAAGATGGCTTAGACCAAAGATCTGTATAATTCCAAATCCTGTTTCTTATGCTGGATGCTAATTCACTGAAAAATCAAACAAAACCAATCGTCAGTATACAGCAGCAGATAAATACAAAAAGAAGAGCAAGCAGAGTGGGCCTAGCAAAACTGCTAGTTTTCTAAAATTCAGTGGTTTATGAACTTGAGGTGCCTTTTTTAACCCCTTCTCACACAAGTAGCTCAAATCTCTCATACTGTCACCTTTCATGTTGCTTAAAAAAAGACAAACAGACCCTGATATTATTACTTTGTGTCTCCTTTTCCTTTCAGAATTGCACCAAAAAATCACTTTCTTTTTACTTCTGCTACTTTCAGATACTTTCAGATTGTGATCTTATCAGAAATAAATTTGTAGCTCTTAGACTGCTCAGAAAATGAGATCTTTCTGTGACAAGACTTCTGTTTAAGAGGAGGCAAATAATTTCCTTGAATTTAAGAACACAGCAGTGAATTTTAAGTGAACAAGATGCATTTGTAACAGACCACACACAGCTTACCAATGCAACATAGCAAATTAATAGTTCAGTAGTTATTTTGTAATGGTTAACCTTAAGAAAGAAAAATTTAAAAAACCCCAAATGTTTTTTAAACCATTCTTACTTTCCGTGTGGTTCTACCACAGGGTTAGCTCTTACCACACAAGACTGTGTGGCTTTTAACAGTCAACCTTTGCCAGAGACTGCAGAATCCCAAAGTCCTGTGCAAACAGCAGATGAGATTATACTGTACATATTTAACACCTGGTATACATTAATGCATTGACAATCTGGCAACTTTTGACAGGCAGATCTCATCAGTTTTTCTCTGGTTACTTCAATAAGCCCAGCACCAATCCTGGGAAATAGACAAGCAGTTCTTACCAACTAAGAGGCCCCCATTTGAGCCTCCATTAATAGTCAGCTTCTTTGGGGATGTGTAGCCTTCCTCGATGAGGTATTTGGCAGCACACTGAAAGTCATCAAAGCAATTTTGTTTGTTGGCCAAGATACCACCTAGCACGGAAACAAAACAAATCAGTTGATACCATAAAATCCTTTTGATACCATCTCTTCAGAAAAACATGTGTGCAAAAATACCTGGGAACAATTCCAGTTTCATGAACATTTTAATAATTGATGCAGCTTGGAAAGACAGCAAAAATGAAAGATTCTGCCAACACAGAGAGGGTATAAGACGGTTGTGTCAATAACTCTGAAGCTTTCAGAAACTCTGAATAATACATACCTATATTGTGGAGTGAGAGCCAGGTAATGTTCCTAACCAGTGAAAGGAAAGCTAAAAGCTTTGCACAGCAAAATATATACAAAATGACCACATACAATCCACTTGAGGTTTGAGCTAATGGGACTTTAACATCATTACACTCAGCAACAGTTTCTTAAGCAAATAAAGATTCAGCTTATAAAATAAGCTATACAAAATAAGCACTTCTAATTTCCTGGATATATAACATGTGGCTGGTAATTTACTTTTTTTTCCATCAGCTGTTTTCAAACCAGATGATATATAGCTATGGTTGAAAAGGGACTTCAGAGTTGCATCTTGCTTTGAAATTTTATTAATTAACTTTCAATATGGAAATGCTTAAGATACTGCCATCATGTTGAATGAAATTCCAAATGTCATCAGATGTATGAGAGAGTAAATAATGACAGAAAATGTAGGTAAAGATGACATCATTGATAAGACTTCCAGGTCTGAAAACAAAAAAATTTGCAGGGTGGGATAAGGAAGGAAAAGGATGGTTTTCCCTGCAATCTTTCAATTATTTCAGTAGAAGAGTATCTGCTTAGAGAACTCACAATTGTGCAAATCTCGCTTGTTTGGCAAGAGACTAAAACTAGCTCCTCCTCAAAGGTTATCCTACCTAAAGACGATGGTAATCTCAGGCAGCTAAATGCTAGGAAGAAATGGGAACTAGGAAGAAAATCCTTGTGTTTCTGTAGCAAAGGCTATCTACACAATTAAACATAAGCAAAAAAACTTCTGTAATTGCTTCTGGAATTAACAAAGAACAGACACAAATTTTATTTGAAACTGCAATAAAAGACTTTGAGTCAAAATCAAGTAGGAAATAGGTGGATCAAAGAAGCATTATCATATTAAGATAAATTTCATTAAAATCTATTACAAATCAACCAGCAAATTAAAATTAATGAAGGATACTTCATCTTTAGCAGTAACATCCTGTAACTGCAAGCCCATACAGCTTCTATTTATGAAACTATTACATAATTAACTCAATTGTGAGGAAATGACCCAGACTAGTTACCACAGATGAAATAGTAAAATCAACATGCAATGATCTGGAAATACCATTTTTCCTGATAAAAAGATATTATGGATTACTGCCATGGCAAATTGCTACATCATAAGCACCACTGTTTTGGTACATTTGGCTTGCTGACATTTCCAGCAATTTATCCACCAGATTCTTGGAATATGAGTAAAGTGTCACCATTAAATAATGATGGGTATGTTACAGAGACAAGAAGGATTTTTTCAAGCTTTTTCCCCTAGTAGAGGAATGTGGACAGTTGTCAGCAATAAGGCATGTGGACAAAGAGAACTGAATGATTAAGACAAAAACTCGATGGGAAAAACATGGACAGAAATACATCAAAAGTCTTAAGAAAAGGGGAAAAGAGATTGATAGAGCTTTGCAGTGTTTGACTTAGCTTTCCTGTGGCATAAAAGTCTGCTTAAAAAAACCTAAAAGGTCAAATGGTTGCCTACAAGCTGGATCCCCCAAGAGTGTGATGACATCAGTGCACTTCTGGAGCTGACGCTTTCATACGAACTTCAGTCACAGAATCACAGAACCATTTAGGTTGGAAAAGACCTTTAAGATCAAGTTCAACTGTTAACTCAGCACTGCCATGTCCCTAAGACACATCTATGTGTCTTTTAAATACCTCCAGGGATGGTGACTCAACCACTTCCCTGTGCAGCCTGTTCCAGGGCTTAAAAACTCTTTTGATGAAGAAATTTTTCCAGTCACATTCATCAAATATTAAAAAAAAAGGTGTATTCATAAATTATGCAAAAACAATATGGAAGAGTTATATTCTGAACTCAAGAGTTCACACCTTCTGTAAAGTTCTGCAAATGATTTTTCTGTGCGTGTGTGATACCAAAAGAGTCTAAATAGTCAGTGTTGTTGTCTTGGAGATTTAGAATTGTGCACCTGCAATAATGAAAGAGGTATGTGAAAGCAAGCCAGGTCTTTTGCAATACAGAGAGACACTTTTTGTAAGATTAGTTCAAGATAAATAGCTGCATTTTCCAGTGTTTAAGTCTACGGAACTTGATCTTGCTTAAAAAACCACAATGCTTTTCTTGGAAAATATTGTCTTTGTACAAAACTGGTTTTAAATAGGCTGCAAAAGTTCAAAGGATCTAATGAAAACCATCAGATTAACACTGCACAACATACAGATCTAACATGTAAGTAAGGAAAAAAATCTACTTTTTTCAGAGTACGTGAAATGTGAAAGGAGATGTGAGGATGGAAGAGAGAGTGAAAAGAAAATGTTGCAATTTTCGTTGCTAAGCCTGCAGTTTTGTTCCTTTGCTTTGACTGACTTACCTTTGTGCCAGGTCTCTCCATATTCACCACCGCCCCTGATGTTCGCCACTGCTAGAACACCTCCCAGGTGTCGCACAAAAATAAGTCTTGACACACTGAAAAAGCAAACAGATAGAGGATTACTTTTATTTTCCAATTCTTATACACTTACCACTTCTGCAGAAATACTTTGAGGGAAAGATCTCTCCCAAAATCGGTGATGAAGTTGTGAATGAAGTCCCTCTTGATGGCGAACCTGAGTAGTCAGGCTTTTATCAATGGTTACCCACGGAAATGAAACTCCCAGCAGCTTTGGGAGAGGAAGGAACCAGTGCTGGTCCACTCTTCCACCGTTAGTTCTGCTCTTTGAAGCAGAGTGGCCAGTGGTTTGGCCTAACAGATGACCACTCAGGACATGCCACAATTTTTAAAAATTGTCTTCAAAGCCATTAATGTGCAGACTAGAGTTATGCAGTACCACTGGACCTCCATGGCTTTCTGAACTGTTTCTCTTTCATGGGACCTCCACTTCTTCAGACAGGAAAGCAAGACTTAGCCCAAAGGGAGAAAGCAAAGAATTAAAACTTGAGATTAGCACTTGATCTTTGTTTATGAGCAGGTATTTTTAACCTAACTTCTGCTTAATATACTTGTTTTGGACCTTTGCAATACTGTGTTTGCAAAGAAAAATTCTGTATCTACCATTCTTTTGTGCCATGGCCAGCAGTCAAGTGCTGGCCAATTCCATTCTTACTAATTTTCCTCTCGCATTGCTAAATACAAAAAAAATAGTATAACATAAAACTACAGGTTCTGCCTCTCCTGAACCTGTCTGAAAGCTAAAATATTGTGTTTTTTAAAATGTCAAATTGCAAAACTATCAAAGCTATTACTATCTTTTTTTTTCAAATGGAGTAGTATTTAACAATTAAAAAAACAAATACATCTCTGATCTGTTGAGGCACTAGCTTAACATAGCAGAAGCTGCAGAAGGCCAACCGCACATATGGCAAGGACACAAGTAAACGATTAAAATTTAACCTCAACCAGTCTTTTTTCCCCCTCTAGTAGGTTTAAATTTCTTATTTACTTGAATTCTTTGCTCATCCAGAAACCACTGTCTGCAGAAATTAAATTTGTTCAACCACAAAGGCAAGGATTGGGTCTTTTTAACTTTAAGTCCTACTACTGCTTATCATAAATGGCTTGAAAGATGGTAGTCCTACAGTGTGCCTCATGTGGATGTAGTATCAGAACAGGTAGAATTTTCATATCTCCCAAAACAATTACCTACGTACTGGCACATGGTCTTGAGAGTATATACCAAGAAGTAAGGAAATGAAAAGCACAAGGATAACTGGTAAGAGATTTCTGTATTTTCACAACCATCAAAGGAAAACCTTTCCACCTACGCTTGTTATCTGGCCATCATATGGCTCAGGAGGCATGAATTATCTCAGCTTCTGTAAAATCAATTCTTAAGACCATCACTGTGAATTGCATTTTCCTTAGATTGCTGTGACATGCTGATCAAATGCAAGATTGATATTCTACAAGCACATTGTGCAAAGGTCAGAGAGTTTGCTCTGTCAAACTCTAGACTCCTAATTTCAACAGGTTGCTACACAGCTGATGTGGAGTAACCTGACAGTAGGTTGCCTCATGAGACTGTGGCTTCTTAATTTTCGGTATGTAGACTCACAAAACCTCCCCAAATATTCTGCACTTCTCTTCCCTTTCTGTCTCAAACTTTGAACCTCTTCGTCCAAAGTTACTTGATTCCCTAATGATCAGAAGTATAAGCAACTACAAAAATTACAGGTATGGTAATAGCTTGCTTCCCAAATGTATTGCCTGAAAATACTTAAAAAATAAAATATTCCACAAGAGAGTCCATCCTCTTCCATCTGCTGAAAGAAACTGTCTGAGGGATCATGGTGAGTCAGGACCCTAACCTGACCAGTACTTTGAGGCAGATGCCTCAAGCTTGTAACAAACTTTCTCAAAGGTACTTTTAAGTTCAAGGAACCAGATTCCAGCATGGAATCTGAACTTACTAGTTTTTTAAAAAGTGAAAATTCCAAGTAATCAGACAGCACAAAGCTCCAGTTTCACACACAACCCTACTACTGCCTCCTGTGTTTTTCCAGGTGGATTCTTCCTTCCAGATTTGATTTCAAGTCAGCTTGGTGTCTGAGTCACAGCAAACTGCCCAGTCAACCTGGATGGCTGTGAAATTTCTCATTCTGCAAAAGAATGTCTGGCTCCCTGTTCTTCCCAACAGTCTCTGTAGCCTTTTGCTCATTATACCTGTTCTTCTTTCTCTCCTGGAAGCAGGGTAAAGGAAAGGGCAACAGGTTCAGGGAGGAGTCAGTGGAGGGATCAGAAGATAGTTCCCATCCTGGAGAGCTCCTTCCAGACCCTCTCATCACTCTTAAGGAGCATAACACAAAAAATAATAAATGAGTTATTGTTTTTTACAGCAGAGAACATTGTGAGGAGCTGTGCTTCACAGAGCAAGAACACTTTCCCAGAATTACTGATCTGCTTTCAGGTATTAGAGCTGACAGAAAAATGCAGGCCAGTGCGTGAGTGATGGGGAAGAAGTCCTGAGTCACTGGACTTGGTTGCTTTCTCAGTTTTTGTGGAGCTGAAGGGAGTGGTAACAGAATAACTGAAAAGAGTAATCCTCCACTCTGCACTGAGAGCTGCTCTGTTGCTTGACCTTTCTCCAGGCTCACAGTCTCCCTTCCCTGCACCACCTCTTTGCTTAAAGGCTGGGAACAACCTGGCAGTGAAATGCAATTTCACAGTCTGCTGCACAACCAGCTGTATTCCAGGATGAGTTAGAAAATTGCTTCTCCTGTACCCACGCAGGCACACACAGAACAGTGAAGGGAAACATGTTGGTTCCTACAGTGCAGTTAGCCACATCTGAGGCGTTAGTGGTGGGTTTGTGATGGCATTTCCCCAGCAACTCTGCCAAGCCACTGGTATTAATTCCATCAGCCTTCACTTGCACTTGCCATGTGGGCTGTATAATTAATGACAGTGGTCTAGAAAGAACCATCTCAAAATGCCACCAAATGCAGCTCTCCAGTCCAGAGAAGCACATGAAAGATGCATGCTTGCATTCAAAAATAAACCACTACTGTAACTGACTTAATGACTTTGGCCTATCATTCTTGCAGTTATTTTTGGATCCTGTAACCTGTTGGTTTGTTTCTATTGCTTTCAGTGGAAAAGATTTCTTCATTTTTGATATGAAAAGTAACGCCAGTTTCTGAATTAAGCAGAAATAAGCTCCCCAAGCCAGAGAGCTGGCTCACTCTAATGGGTGTGAAATACCAGTAAGAAAATACTGTACTGGCTGGAAGACGTACAGGGCAGAATTGAACCACTGGAAAGGAGAAGATGGAATGTTTTGTGGAAAGTTCTAAGAGCCTTAAGTTTAAATAAACAACTCAGGAGTGTTTTGCCAGGAATTTTTTGTTTGTTTTTTTGAAGGCAGGCTGGCTACTACTTGGTTACATTTCATTAGCTACATCTCAGCTCAGAATCAGGTGAACGATGTGGCAAGCCTCAGCCTTGGCCATCCTGTGGCTGCTTTCTAGCACTTGTGCCTGTGGTCATAAAAAAAAAGACCAAATCGTGGTGTTGGGCTGCGGAATCCGCCAGGTGAAGGGTGAACAGGACATCCTGCCTTTCTGGCATAAATTCGCCCTTAAAATTTGCTTTCCCTGATCTTGCCTGCCTACTTTTGGAACACATTCCCTCGCCAAGTACTCAGTTCTCAAGTTATTAGCCATAAACATGTATTTGAAGGCTTCAGCTTTTCTTTGTTTTCTTTTAGAAAGAGACAGCTGAGAAATCGCATGTTGATATTACAGGGAGAGAATAAGGAGGGAGGTGTGGCCAATCATGTTTTATTTACATTGTCAGTGGGATAATATATTTTAATCTGGAGGTCACTGATTGTTCTCTGTGCATGTGCTTTTAAGGGACTGTTACAGACTCATATTCTTAATTTATGAATTGTATAATCAAGGTTTCATAGGGTTCAGGAAAATATAGGTCACTGCTCCTACCTCCCATCTTCCTCTCTTCTAAATGTCAGCTGCACCCTCTTGCTGCTGTTTGCTGGACTCCTACGAGGATCAATTTTTAGCTTGCCAAAATGGCAGAAAACCACCCACTCCGTTTTGCTGGGATAGTTTTCTGTCATTCCCGCGAGGTAAATCAGCTTAGCAAAGGCTCCAGCAAGCACTAGGGCCACTGGATAGGAGGTGAAGTAAGCACTGTGAAATATCTTCTCCTTTTGCCAGCAATCAGCTTGTGTCAGCTCCGCAGTATGTGAAATTTTACCTTAAATCAATAGCAACATAATATTTATTTTACATTCTTTAAAAAAGAAGACATGGAAAGTTTTATCACAGTTTCCAGCACCTACAATAAACTGTAATAAATCAGTGGTTGAACCTAACTAAAAAGGAATTTAAAAATGATGCTAGTTATATAATTGTGTCTCTCAAGAACCACAAAAAATTAAGTGTTGCTTTATGAGGCAGATAAAAAGCTTACAAATAATCACAGAGCACAAGATGGGAGGTCCATTGTTAGACAAGGTATTTGCTAAAAAGGATGAGAAACTGTAAATGCTATTCAGAAATACAATCACAGCAAAACAAGAAAGGCAAGCACTACAAAGAACTTCTTGAAATGGGCTAACTCTAAAGCAAGACTGGTAGCACCTAAACTTAATAGGATTGTTTCATAATAGATTGTTTTTCTGTGGTGAGCTGCTCTTCTGCTACCTGAAAAACTGTTCTCTATTCAGCCCTTTCCATTTGTTTTCCTCTGCCTCACCTAGGAACATTTCTTAGGTATTCAAACATTGCCTCTTGGCAAGTCTATTCAAATCGCTTTGCCTACGAAATAAGCTTTTTCTTTACAGAGATCATCTATGCAATAAAGCTTATGGCTTTTGAGTGCTACAAAGTCTGTTCTGCACACTGCATTTTTGGTTTATGTGTTGCTTTGCATTTGTGGAGACAGTATCATTTGCGTCTCAAGACACGATCCTCTTTCCTCTTTCTTGATCATATGGGACACAGAAGGATTTTGCTTCTGACGTAGTCTCAAAAGTGTAACATGAAAATGCAGCCAAATTTTAATTATTTACATTAATTTAGCCAAACATTTGATTTTCTATAATATTTAGACACAGGTAATTGTTTAACTTGAAAAAAAGAGAAGTTCCTATGTTATTAGTTCAGCAAAGGGCACAAATATTTCCTTAATATACGTCCATGTTTTTCTGTTGAACTCAGTGACAGAACAGGAAGAAGTTAAGGTGTAATCCTAAGGGCAGGGTGACTGTTGCAAACCTCAGGAGAGCAGAGCACTTCTCTCCTCTGACATAATTTCTTCTGTGAGCCCAGGCAAAACCCTTGAATTCAGAACTAACAAAGCAAACAAATGATGTCTGGGCACTGATTTGCAGGCAGCCCTTACGGCCCCCATCTTGCTCCCCCGGGACCTGAAATGCATCCTGTCAAATTCATCCTCCACTCTGCCCAGAGTCTGTGACAGTTAACACCAGATACTTCAGAAAAAGGTGTAAATCACCCTGCTTACCTGTAGCTCGGTGTAATTGATATGTTGAAGCCTCCATATCCATACAAAAAGGCAGGATGAGAACCATCTAATTTAATTCCTTTCTTGTGAATAATAAACATTGGGATCTTAGTGCCATCTTTGCTAGGGTAGAAAACCTAAGATGAGAAAAAGAAATACGAAATGCTCTTAATGCTGTAACTCTCCACAAGTGCTGTCAACAAGAATCAGAGGTGATCATTTCTGTGGTGTCTGATGGGTAAAACCTTCTGAGCAATTTGTTATCAATTGCCCAGGTCAGGTTCAGTAATGGGCATCACCCACTTGGTTGCTTAATAGCTCTGGAAAATGTATCAAAATGAGGCAATACAAAAGGCATGATGGTATCACGTTTAGGTATCTTATCTATCAGTTCTACATACAAGACAGTTTAAGAAAATGTTACAAAAAGAATACAGTTCTCTGCAAGGGAAGACTGTGAAAACACAAGGGCTGCATGGTCCATCACATGTGAAAGGAGCAAAGACTGAGCTGGCACAGAGAACAAACAGAATTTCCTGCACAGATGAATTCACCAAGGCAAGTCCGTATCCAGCAAACGTGGACTAAGCATTGCCCAGTCTTTCAAGGCTGTCTCAGGGACACTTCACCTCGTCAAGGCGGAAACGATGCCTTTCCCTGGTCTTAAAATTAAGAGCTAAACACGGCTAAGAGGGAAAAACAGTTTTACCTCGGTATTTATTTAAGGATCCTTAGGTGCGCCAAAACGCACAAGCCACGACAGAAACTTTCGTAGCACTTGGTGCATTTTCAGACATTACTTAGAAACTAGAACCAGGAGAACTTGCAGAATCCCCAGTCCATCAAGTAAGACAACTGAACTGCCCACTGGCTTTCAGGAAACCAGCTCCCAAAACACCAAGTATCCACACAGCACATGCTTTCATATGTCTTTCTATTGCTGCCACAGCACTGTGTGAAGTTAAAAGCTGAACTCCATGTAGACAAACATAGACTGTAATTGCTTAACACAGTTCCCACATCTTCTTGTTTTGATGCATGTCTCTGCCTGCATACTCTAATTTGGGATCTAGTGTGTCATATTTTGCCAGTCAAGCAAAACACGTGGCTGTGAATGCAGTTTATTGCTCGTCCTAAAATTCTGGCTGATTCCTTTTCACTGCCTTGCTTTAACATCATTGCAACTTCTACTCTAATTAGAACAAAAATGTAGAAAATGACACATTCTTATAATTTAGTTGCATGTTTACAATCTCTGCTTTTAAAGGAAATAGTCCTACTGTGATTTATAAAGCACATGATCAACAGGTTCTAGTTTTACAAGACACAAACCTCACCAGTAATATGAACCTATGCAACACATTTATTCTGAGCATTGCCTGTAATGTGAAACATGTAAATCCACACGGCACGCTGAAAACAAAGTAATCACATTTAATTTTAGTTTAATAATTGCTAAGGAAATGTGAGAAATTTCAAATGAAATCACATCTACCTCCAAAGGCTTTACCAAAACCTCTAAACATATTACAGATAAAAATTCAGTATTTCACAGTGCCCAGGAGATGGAAAAAAACCAAAACCCAAAAGTCTAAGGGCATTTTTACACAGATGAAATCACTGTTTCCAACTGCAGCCATAACTGCATCTTAACTGACAAAGTGCTCGTCAGAACCGTAGAGTATCAAGAATTTTCGCTTTAAATAGTTACTTGAACACTATAAACAAATAAAATAACTGATGAACAGGAGAACTGCTGAGGCTGATGAAGAAGAGTTCCACAGACTCTTCCCTAAAATGCCATCCATCAACTCCAGCTGTTGCTGGCAATTCTTGGGAAGCGAGCACCTGGCCCTTCTACTTTTCCAGAAACTTACTGGCGTTGGCCAGTCCTTTCCTGATGATTAAAAGCATGCCACTAATTTTAATGCTGGCTTCTGAATGAGGACTTTATTTTTTTATAACAAGTCCCTGAAAACTGACTTCTTTTATTGTCATCAGTTAAGATAAAATATCATACCATTAAATGAAATCTCAAAAGAAAAAAAAGATGCACGTCAAGCTGACATTTGCAATTTAAGGGTTTTCAGTCCTATTTTTGCTAAAATAATGATTACCTCTCCCTCCAAGATGAACACACGAGAGAGGGGGTGGAAATCAATTCAGTGAGCCACTAAGATATGTGAAGCTATTTAAGCTTCTCCAAACAGACTATTTTCAACAACTGATTCAATCTCACCTTTAAATTAGCTGTTATCTCTGAAGCAAGTCCAATGGTTTATTCACATAACCAATAAAGGGATGTCCTTCTATCTCAAAGATTAAGGTAAAGTGCAAAGGGCAAGCCCTAAAAACGATTTCCCAAGATGGTGTTTCATGCCTAATTTTAGGTGCTGTCAGCTTTTACAATGGTAAATGCTCATAAAAGGGTACTACCTTCCCTGCTTTATCACAGCCAGGAGTGATCCACTTGTGCTAGCCACATTGTATTACTCATTGTTCATGTATTTTCCAATAAGGTCTCATGTCACTAAACTCAGCATATATAAGAAGAGAACAAGTTAGAAAAATTAATTTGAAGGGAAAAGGATAGAGAAAAACACTTCAGAAATATTATTATGAATGCTGAAACTCACCATTCAAGGAGGGACATGCTAAAAATAAGTATCTTAAGCCTTTAGGAATGCAACAGCAATGCTGTGTGGTTGACAGGGCACTCCTGCTGCATGCAACCCTTGGTGCTATTCCAGGATCATAGTGCTGGAGCTGTACAGCAGCCCTGGAATAGCTGTAGCTCACTTTGTCTCTCTCTAATATCCCTGTGTCACATGGCAGTGGGGTCTCAGTGTCAGAATCACTTTCAATTCAGATGGCAGAACCTGAGACACACATTTACAGCCTCTAGTCTATCTGTTGTGATGCAAGGAAAAAAGAACACTATTTGCACAGTTACTCGTTGCCACAAATTACATGAAGATCAAGCTATATAAGCTACACAAAGCCCAGTCTTTATCATTCTTCTTTAGTGCATACATATGTATTTATAGAGTAGTGTGTTGTTTTGGTTTTTAAACTTAGCATTTGAAAGCAATTTACCCTCCATTTTCACCAGAAAAAGTCAATGGAAGTTTATGTCAAAGACAGTTTACAGAGCAAGTTTTAGAAGCACATACAGTTAATAGCTCTGTGATTGGGCTTGTAAATTTACTTAAACAGGATAAAAAATTTCTATACACTCATTCCTGGGGAGGTCTTTCTCCTCCTAATTATTATCTTTAAATGTGCAGTAATTATGTTAGGTGAATCTTCACTTAGGGAAGAGAGGAACGATCAGCTGGCATTGTAGACACAGACTCAAGTCCAGAAAGACTCTATATTTATCCACCTCTGCCTCTGCAATGACAAGAAGCATCCTCTCCATCTCCCAGGAGGCAAAACTAAGTATTTTAGAAAAGTGAAAGGATTTGAAAAACAGAGGCTGCAGATGAAGTTTTTCTTTCATTTATCTACAGCCAGACATCGATACTTTCACACAGAACTAAAAATAATTTTGGCAATCATTCAATATGCACTTCTCTTTATGAGCAAATATGAAATCAGTATCTTTGAGTATTAAAGAAAATGACACAATCATCCCAACAAATAAATAAAACAAACATGTCTGCATACTCACATTGTGCCATGTAACTAAAAATATCTGAAATTATTGGCATTGAATAGAAACTTCCATTTTTAGAAATTAAAAACCTCAGCAACTTCTGAGTATTTAGTTTCGCTTTTTCTCCCTTTCAGAACTATTCTCTCTGTTTATATAATGGATACATTAAAAGATGTATGTAATTATAATTGTTGGGGTAAGAAAAGTGCACCTGAAATCATCTTGGTTTTACAAAACCTAAAATCCTTCTACACAAAAAACCAACCGCAAACTTGTACACATTTAAAATGAACCTTCTAAGGTATTCAACACAGGTTTTGAAATATTGCTGTAAAACACAAATCCAAAATAATCTTGTCCACATGGGTCTAATGTATATATGTTTTGAACTGTGAACAGTATCTGAATGTTCAGAAATCTTTTATCATTTGCCTGACTTGCTCATTAATGGCAAAGCATTAAAATCCAGTTAAAAAGTGATTAGTTTGTCTTGTCAGAAAGAATTATTTCCTGTAGATAAAACGTGAATTTTATACCTGAAAAGAAACTTAATGATTTTTGAGACTTGAAAACACCCCTTATGTCACAGTAGGCTAATTATTCTTACAAAGCCAGTAGTTATTCTAATAATGTCTCTCCCAAACTCTCTTTCAAGATTAGGTATTACATGCCAGAAATAGCAATTGTTTCCACATCTATGTGTGCTTGATCAAAACCAGGTAGGAATTATACTTGTCATTAGATTGACATCCATAGTGTGAAATGCCAAAAAATTTTACAAAGAGCAACTAAAGCAGCCTATAAATCAAGCTGGATTGCTCTTATTAAAAATTTGTGTTCAATAATTTAGGTTTATTAACACCGCAACAATGCCTTTAAAATAATTTTTCCAATGTCTTCTATATAGTTTTTCTGAGATAATTCCTTTTCATTTGAAACAAACACAGGATTCAGCAGTTTTGTGAAATTTAGCTGTTTTTTTCTGCTTCTAGATAAGAGCAGCTGCCCCTACACACTGCTGCAGCCACCACAAAGTTACAGACAGCATGGGGGAGGTAAAACACCCTGTTCAATCCCAGCAACCCCAGGCACAGCAGCTATAGGAGCTACCTCTGAATGTTTGAAACTCAGTTTCAAGAAGTAAAACCAGACTACCTCTGGTTTTACTTCTTGAAACTAAGTTTCAAACATTCAGTTTCCCATAAAGTATTTCCCTTGTTAAGTGAAGATTTCTCATCGCACTTACACCACCATTTGCATTTTGAGATTTGGGGAAGAAAAGCATAAGGAATTCATAGTAAATCACATAACATTGCCCACGTTTTCCCAAATGTCACAAATGCTTTGTTAAAGGCTCACTGTTTTAAAAATCCCACACCAGTATCTTTGAAAGGTGACTGGGACAGTAAACTTAAAGGAGTAGCCCCTGGAGAAAGTCTTCCTGCACAGATGGTGGCATCAAGGTTTTCAAACATATATTTAGGTACAGAGATAACAGTGCCTGAGGCTGAACAATGCCACATAGCAACACGTCCCACTGACAAGCCCTAAAACTTGGTGCTTCAGGAAGGCAAGCCACATAGACCCTGCCCTCACACACGCAAATCTGAACACTGCAGCACTGGCAGGCAGGGAGAAATCCTCTCTTGAAATGCCAGAGCAGAAAACTCACTGATTAAAACAGAATCATGTGCTGCCTTCCACACCACCTGTCCATAGCCCATTCCATCCCTCATCACCTCCGACCTTACAAAAAAACTGACACTAGTCTGGGGCTAAAGACTACATAGCACATCAGAGGAAAAACTCCCTATTTATTGCAGCAGTGGCATGGACCCAAGTATAAAATCAGCAGTGGCCCCGAAGGCAGCTCTGGCAGCCAGCCAATGGCCACCCATAAGAGCAGCTCTTACTAACCACCAGTTCTTGTACTCTGCTATAGAGCATGAATCAGAAGTCAGGAAAAATAACAGAGAACTGTTACCATTACACAGCAAATCCACAGGATCTGAGGTTTCCTTTCTTCAGAGGGGAATCCTCATCACTCTTCTTTAAGCCTCTTAAATTAGCTTCAAAGCAATTCTGTGTGGGTTGCAAAGCTTGCTTAACACAGAGCTGGAGAGGGGCCAAAGTAACCCAGTACAGTAAAAATTGATGCAGGTAAAATCCAGAAAGAAGAACACCCACCACAGATGTTTGCAAAAGCACTATGAAAAGAATCAAGAATCTGCTCAGAAGAAATTGTTTCACCACCCACCCACCCACCGGCACAAAAAGCAGACTCATGCTGACACAGGCAAAGTGCCAGGAGATGGTCTTTTAGAAGAAACATCTCCTTGCTACTAGGTTCAGCTGCCGAGCTGCAATTGACTGCAGAGAGGTGTCTCACAGGGTGGTGGGAGGATGTAGGGGAAGACAAGAGAAAAATACAGGTGAAGGATCAGAAATCCTACAAGACTGGCATGGCAGAAATTGCTTTTAAATCACTCTTTTCTAGATAAGTTAAAAGGCATCATCCCCCTTACATAAAGCCTTAGTGGTAAATGGGATCCAGTGAGACCACCACACACTCTACTTCTGCAACCAGAGAGGCTTTTTGCCTCTTCTGTTTATCCTTTGCCCCTTTCAGTGCCATCTCAGAGCTTCCTGCAGCAGAATAATTAGAATCTGCCATGTACCATTATTCCTTTTATCAATTTGCCATGAGGATGATTTAGTGTACAGTGTAGAGTCAGACAGATATGAGATAGATAAATTTACCTTCCCATTTAAATATACATTTATATCCTGTTAAAACAGAAAAATGTCCCAGGAGACTTTGTAAGTTACTGTCTCTTTTCTGAATTACCTCTGTGCTTATGCATTCAGGAGACGTACTACTATGAAGTAGTATAGCACGACACAAGCAAAGGGATGTCTCGATGGAAGCAGCACACCATTATGAATAAGAACATGAGCAACAGCTGATGGCTAGTCCATTTTCTTTCATTAAATCAAGCGTTAACTTCACTGAGTAAACTGCTCTGACAAGAGACAACTTACTGCAATAGTGTGTAGGCATTAGAAAGTAAACACTACTCATTTTTACCATGTTGGAAATCAGTTCAAGTTGTGATGAGAAACATGGTAAGAACAAAAATGTAGAGGCAACTTACCACAGGGTAAACAAGAGGGAGAATTTACTTTTTGCAAGCTACTTCACAATAACTATTCTTATTTATGGTTTTATGATGTGGTAGGTGCGCACACCTAATCCAACATGCTGAGAAAGAGATCCATTCACTCAAACTAGCTAGTAACTAGCTAATTCATAATTTCTGTTTTTGACTCCATCTTGCTTCAAACTTGCTTGGTCATCTCACCATAGCCTCATTGTTGAGTGTTTACAAGCTTCAGCAGGATGCTGGATTTTCTCTGTAACACGGGGGCATCTACACAGTTCAGGGTGCTCAAATTTCCCCTGTAAACCCAAACCCAAAAATTCTTGCACAAAGAAAATACAGTCTTGACAATGGGGATGTCAAATGCCAGCTTGTGTCAAAGCCTCAAGAGGATCCATGCATTTGCTTACATGGCCAAGCAGCTTTGTTCATGACTTTCAAACGCCAGGCAATTTCAGGGGGCTCTGCTCTCTCTCCCTTAGAGAATCCTACCATGTTTGTAGATGTCAAGTTTGCTACCCAAAATCAGAAGTGCTATAAACAACTAAACACCTACAAGAATTCAGCATATGGCTAGTACAGTATGAAAAATTCATTCATATTTTTTGGTTTGAAAGGAAACAGAAATTACCTACACCAGACAGTGGATGTTTCAAAATCAGTTCCAAATCACTTTTCCTGTGCATATTTATTCTGAAGTATTTACTGAAATAAATAGGTCATTAAAAGTATTGTGAAGCAGTTCCATGCACATTTTCTCACTCAAATTGTAGCTACATATAATTTACTTTCTGAGATAAACTTGAATTTAAAGTTACTCATTTGTGCCCCTACACGATTAAAAACCCAGCAAAATGGTAGCAGAAGGGGAAAAAAATCCCTTGAGAATGGTCATGGAAAAACTATAGTCCCGGAAAATATCTGGGATGCTACCTTAGAAAAAAATAATTCTAAGGTTCAGATGCTATTGATTTTGACAGTTTGCTATAGAGACAGTACTGTTGTTTTCAGATTTACAGTAGTCATTTGTACAATGAAGAAAAATCACTCAGTGAGTAGCAACAAGCAGAAGAGAATTATGAGTTTTCATTCACTGTTGCAATAACATTTAGGGAAAAAGTTAAACCAAATCTAGTACAAAGCAACCCAACAAAAATTTCAACTGATGGTGTAGTTTCCAGACAGATGTCAAAACCAAGACTTTGAAGGTAGCTTATACCAGGAACACCAAGGAGTGTGCTGATGCACACGTGTAATACTCTTGGAAAAGGGCAGAGAAAAACAAGTAACAAAAGAGGAACACTTATTTTTAAAAGCCCTCACACTAGGGACAGTTTGCAGCAATCTTTCCTTTCTTAGGCAAAACATGAACAAGACAGCAAAATCCAAACTTGTGTCAGACATTAGGTAACCCACAACTAATAACTAACTATCAATACATCAACAGATCAAATGTCTAATTATGCCAGATCAACTAGAATGAGTGCTATCAGTTCAAAAACCATCAGTAAGCAGAAAGAAAAAGTCAAGGATATTCCTGCTAGTAAAAGACTCCCTGATTTCAGGTATTCTACCGTTATGCTTTGAAGCTTTTCTGCATCCAGACTATTTTTAGCTGCTAGCAGGGATCTCTGTACACTGTTACTTTCAAAAATAATTGACAAATTGGATGAAAAGCAAGCAGTTAAGGGAGTTGTCAGGGAGAATTTATGTAGCCATTTTTCCCTGTCTATGAGAACAGAAGCTGGAACTAAGGAAATAATCTATTTCTTTATATCATTCATCTACACAGTCGAAACACTAGTTGCTGTGAATAAAAATGATAGGTTTTAGAGGCTTCCCTTGTCCCATAAATCTCCTGGGAGATATCTCAAGGACAGAGCAGAAATAATTAATCTAAGGAAAGATAATATTTTATCAGTACCTCTGAGCAGTGTTGATAAAATCAAATCAACTGCTAAATGAAGACGCAAACTAGATTACCATTAATAAAATCGCACACTGATGAATTTGTGCTGCATCATAAGCAGACAAAAGCCCAGAGAAAATTAGTGACTGAACTGTTTCTGGGTAGAAAGTGAACTGAAAAGGAACCATCTTTCTTTCTCTTCCCTCAAAAAAATGTTTTTAAGAATGCCCCAAGATTTTGTGATTTTTAAGTTTTTACTACTTCAGTTCTTACACTGAGGACAAATAAGACAGGTCTGCAGAATGATTCCACTCATATGTGCTCCACTTACACAAGTTCACAACTCTGCATCTCTGGATACTTATGAAAGCACTTTATGTTTAGCTTGTCCTCTCTCTTCAGCAGTGAACCCAATTTAAGAAAAAACAATCCACCAAATCTGTTGACAAAGCTATTGACTAAGCTTTTTAAGCCCTGTCTTTTTTGTTCTGTGTTTAGTATAAATGGAGATTATGTCCTTCAAAGTGGCCAGAAACACCAACATATTACTAAGAGGTGTGATTGTGCCATCAAACACTGGTAAGAGAGATTCTCCAAAACCTCCTCCTTACTATTTAGCAAAAATTATTTTCTCAGTCATCTTTGTTAATATGCATCCTTTTCTAACATAATCATGTTCACAGTGAATGCAAGAGTTATAACTTTAGGTTACAAGATATGCTATCATTTGCTTCCCTTTTTTCCCTTTCAATAGCAGAGTCTGCTCCAAGTAGTGGCCACACAGACTCATTTACTTTGCAGAGGTTCTCATTTTACGTATGTCTATGTAAGATCTCACCAACATTCGAAACTGCTGTTTTCCACTCTCAACTCTATTAATCTGCTTTCCATCATGATAATGAATGTTAATCAACAACAACAACAACAAAAACCCTAATCCACCAACCAGTTTTGACTCTGGATGAAGACAGCAAGTATAATTTCACTGGGCTGCAGTGATTATATATGCTGTGTATGTGTATATATATCTCAAGAATGTATCCACATTTTTTAGCAGTTCTAATTTCGTTTTGTCTCCTTTAGGTAGTTAATGCATAGCCATCATTATTAATCTTCCAAATGTAATTTATTTCTCTGTTATGCTTCAAGCTGTGGTTGGTAAGGGCCCTGTGATGGTCTGCATTTCCATGCTATCTAGCACACTGCTGAATGTGGTCCATGATTAAGACTCTTAAGTCCTGCAATAACCAAGTAAATAAAGGAGCAACAACCTTCTAATTTGTTCTCTGCAGGCTGCCCTACCTCCTAAAACCTCTTTGTAACAGTTGTATGCCAAGCCTAATAAATAACAGCATAAACTAGTTATGAACTTGTGTGTGCCTGGAGGCCTGCAACTCTGAAACACAAACCTCCCAGCTCTGCCAGAGCCACATCTATTCTGAAAACACTCCAGTTCCCCAGTTGTCTACAGGGACACTATTCAGAATGAGAGATGAATCCACTGTAAAGTATTTAAATGGGAGTATGGAGCTGTGGTGAAGTCTAATTGCTAACAGGAAACACTGAGACAATGCAGAAAACAGGGGACAAGGGAGTGCTTTCTGGAAGGAGTAACAAAGAGAAGGCAAAACTACCCGAAACAGTAAAATGCAATCCAGCAAGACCAGAAATACAACATACTATAACCTGACAGATGCAATCACATATAGAAGAGTGAACATCTGACTAAAAAGTAATTTAGAGAAGTATTTTGGAGTTGTAGACATGCCAAACTGAACTTGAACAGTGAACTGCTATGGAAAAGGCAAACCCTACACGAGGACATAAACCAAAGTCTCACCCACAAGACGTTTTGAAGTAAGCCCTCCTGTTGCATTCACATTTGCAAAGCCTCAGCTGGAGTGCTGTGTTCAGCTGAAACCATGGCACATCATATGCTGAGCATCCAAACACATTCCAGGAAGAAAAAGCAGAGTGGATAGGAGGCCCAGGAAATACAACCCACTAGAAAAACTGAACAGAGTGCAGATTTTTCTTTTGTTTTGATTGTTCTTCGTCGAAAGGAAAATAAAATTGAGGGAGACACGGTGACAGTCTCTAAATACGCAGAAGTTCACTGTAACTAGAAGAGAACTAATTGCCTTCCACGGCAGTGAAGGACACAAAGCAACACATTTCAAACTCAAGAAGGGAATTCAGGCAAGACCTTTAGGTGGTGTACCCCCTATTCACTGCAAAAGATTTTTAACAGTAAACTCAGTGAGAACCTGGGACAGACTGCCTAGGGAGTGTGAAGGCTTTTAAACACAAGGCAGACAGAAACCAGTCAGGAATGGTACAGGCAGAACTGACCTGCCACAGTGCCAAGAACAGATCAGTGTGCTCTAGCCACAGTGGCCAGCTTTGGGACATGGGTACATCCCATGTCATCACCACGTCCAAACACATTCAGGCCCTGTAGTTTCTTCCTTTCCCCAGTCTTTCTGCTCCTTGTTTATTACAACAGCTCTGCTCAACAGGTTTTTCTGCTCACAGCTGCAGCCACTTGTTGGGCAGTAGAAGCTGGTTCCTCTCTTCTTGCAGGAAAAGCCAGTATCCTACCTCCTGGGACTTCAGTGGATTAGATGAGATTCTGAGATTGTTCTTATACAGATTTTACAAGATTTCAAGAAGAGAAGGTTCAAAAGCAGAAGTGGAGAAGACAGACTCTAAAACCGAACAAGTGCCTCCCTTCTCACTGCCTTTCACATTTCATAAAACCATGACTGAGAAATGTGAAGGCCATCCTGAGAGTTTACATAGATAACAAATCTACAGGAACAGCTGGTGAGAACAGAGATATATTCGAAAATCCACCACTTGCATTACGGATCTGTATTAGTTAAACTTGAGAAAATGGTTTAAAAATTTAAATATTAAACATTTACATGTTAAAACCAAAGAAAACATTTTAAAAACTTGTCCATATGTATCCTACAGATGTGCAAACACCTATTTACAGAGTGTCCAACATTTTATTTTCAAGTAATATTCACTAACAAAAAAAGGTCTATAATTGCTACTGTTCTGGAAATTTATTTGAATTTAAACACTGTCCTGTGGCACAGAGAGATACCTACCTGTGTATATAACTCTTACTAAGAGTAAATCCCCTTCTTTAGAAACATAATGATTGTTAAATGGACTTACATGACACTGCTAGCACAGCACTAAAAATACAACCAGAAAAGTCTGGTTATCTTGGTGGCCTAGCAAAGGCAGTCAATGTGTCTCCCTGCTAGGTCAGTGGCTCGAATGCTGGCCCACACCAGTGATGACGGACAACTGCAATCATCTAATGATCTTTTGCCAGCTGTGTGAATAAAACTCATAATTGTGGTCCCAGAGCAATCTGTCCTCAATGCAGCATTATCATCACAATTAAACCCCACCCCCCCGGCCAGGCTCCATGAGGCAAAGTGATGGGTGGGCAGATGGATAGAAATATCCTCATTCTGCAGAGGAGCACTCTCACTCTGAACAATGCTGGCATGCCAAAGTTTGACATTTATCCTCTTAGTGAAAAAAGAAAAGGGGCAGCTATCACTTTTTTCTTTCAATAGAGGACTATGCTGAAATTTCCCATTTTTATCACTACTTGGTTTAAGCAAGAATTAAACAGCTAAAAGAGGCTTTAGAGCATTTTTTGGTGGAAGCATTCCGTGTTTGACCCTCCACCACTGACTGTACTGGCCATTCAATCTGCACAATACAAGACACACAAACACCACAATGATCCAAAGACTGTGTGTTCTAAGCCTTTATTACTATTAGACATATGAAGAGGGGGGCTTTCTATTGATGCTGAAGTTCTCTGAACTATTTGTGTAAGATTTTAATAACTGTTTTGATTAAGTTTTCAATCCACATCTGAAAACTCAACTCTGAGGATCAGCAAACCACTACCATTAGAACAGCAAACCATATTCCCAGAGCAACAACCCCATCAGTGTGAAGCCACAGACAAATTTCATTCTGAATGTTTCTGTTCCTGTAGAATGAAGTTAATAATATTTACTACCTTTGAGAAATAACACTGATAAGCCTATACAAATGGGAGAAGAAAAGCTGGAAACAGATTCCCACTGAGGAACATTAAATAGAATTCTTAGTTATCTTGTGAGTAAGAGAGTTAATTAAAATAGTAATGTGTTCATGCTTAATTACTGGAGGTGAGTTCAATCAGAGGAGTGAATATGAAAGTTGGAGGAAAAATAGAAGGGAAGAAATTCTTCAGTGACTTGTTTAGAAAGAAGACAAAGCCGAAGTATTTTCACTTCAACATTATCATTTAGTATCTCTATATCAACAAAGAATCTACCTACAGAGGTTCCTGAGGACTTCAACACCCATGTTCATTTAAGGTGTCTGAGTGAATGACTTTTTAAATCTTTTTGATGGCTAAAGGTATTTTCCCATTTACTGTAAAAATCAAAACTATTTTTTATTTACAATCAACAATGCAATCATTTAAGACATGTGAGGCAATCCTTTAAACTCCACTACAATTGCTTAAGCTCTTGTTTAAAACTCCTGTGTGTAAAAAGGAATTCACTACACTCTGTTTAGTGGTTACAGGTCTGTTTTAGTCTGGGCTATTTCGCCTTCTGTTTTAAGGAATCCTGAAAATGAAATGGAGCGTGGAATGCAGCTTGGGATTAAGCAAGCCAACTAACATCTCCCTTCACTAAAAAAGTGGAAAACAAACTGCAAGTTCAAACAAAAGTTCTATTGAGTAAGGCTTAAGAATAGTATTTCATAATGAGCTTTAGTTAAACTAAGCCATCACTGCTCTTGTAGGCTTAAAACAAATGAATGTTTTTATATAGTCTAGAGCATGAAGATTCTACAGACACTTCCATTTTAAGAAGCTCTCCAACTCCCTGCACACTCAGCAGAAAAATAAACAATTTACTATTAAAAGCCTGGAACTAGTGAATGACACAGCCTATATGACAATACAAGTGAACACAGAGAGTATTATTTTAATATTTTAGTATTATTCCCCACACTGTGTGGTCTGGCAATGTGCTAATTCTTCCTAAGAGCAGTTTTGCACTCCCCTCCATCCCAAACCACATTTCCATTGTTCTGAATTCTGCTGAACAAAAGCTCCCAACTTCCTAAACTATGCATCAATCCCCTGTGGTATATAAGAACAGGATAGAGCAAATACAGACACTTAGACCTTAAAACAGGATTTGAACTGGATTGGTGAAGAAAGCAATGCAAAGTCTATCACTTCATCCTCTTACTTGGAATAGAGAGATGTGGTTCCTACTCCAGATACCTAAGGAATATCTGAACTGCATTGGATGGGGCTACTTAAATTCTAATGGATGTAGAGCAAACGGCTACTCTGCTACTCCAGCATGTGGATTTCAAAGTTCAAGAGCATTTAAGGTCATCATAGGAAATCCATCTCTTGATACTCTATCTAGATGTAAAGTCCTTGATTCCGACAATTTCCTAGTTAAAAAGGAGTATAACGTGTCTGTAAAAATGAGTGTGACATATTTAATATACAATCTCTTGGCTTTCAAGAACTGCAAGGGCCTTTAAACTAGAGCACTACATTCAGTTAGTGTTTCTTCACTGATGTCCAATTAGAAGAGGTAATGGCAGACTAATGTGGTGTTTGTAACAACCACATGCCAAGGGTGTAAGATACTACACTCACACAGGCAAACTGCCAGTGCTGTCACAGTTGTCACTGATTTTGTTGATGTTCTCCAGAGTGAGACTGGTGCCTTGGTGCCAAACACTAGGTGAGATCAGAGCCAAAGCCTTCAACCTCCTTCCTGGGAGCTCCGAAAGAAGCGGCTCAAGCTTATTTCCCCGCTGCAAGAGAGCAGGTGTCTGCCATAATGTGGCAAGCACTAAAACTGTGGTGTTTGTCACATTCTTTCTTCCCCCAGTATTTCACAGTATCACAGAATATGCTGAGTTGGAAGGGACCCAAAAGGATCATCGAGTCCAACTCCTAGCCCTGCACAGGACCATCCCAAGAGTCACACCATGTGCCTGAAAGTATTGTCCAAATGCTTTTTGAACTAATTTTCTTCCTTACTGCAATACAAAACCTCAAGGAAATAGAAAGAAAATAATAGAAACAAACAACAATAAGCAATTTGTTTTCCCCAAGCATTAATTCTATCCTTCCATCCCATGAGATCACAGCCAGATTCAAACCCCAAATACTGTGAGAAGAAAGAAAGTCCAACTCTTCAAAAATGTCGTGGTTTGAACCTGAGTTGAGTGACAAAGTTCTGGGCCAATCGCTTCCTGCAATTTTGCATATCTAAAAGCAGCACAGAGGCGGGAAATTTGGGCTTCTTTTCCGGTTTTCACCGGAGGATGGCTGGCCGGGGCGCTCGTCGGGCCAGGCCTGGCCCTGGCCGGCCCTGCCGGGCCCTGCCGGGCTCTGCTGAGCCATGGGCCCCCTGTGCCTGATCCCCGGTGCCGATGGCTGCGGGAGGACCCTCTTGGAACCGTGAGCAGCTGGGAGACACATCAAACTGCTGCCTGACCGAAAACCACCCGGAGCGGTTTCTGCTTTAAAGAGTTGATAAGGTATTCTCCCTCCCACACGGCTCTGAGAAAACCTGGCAAGAGCTAATTCCCAGAAAAAAAACATCGAACTAGCTAACTGCATAAAAGAAAAGAAGCTTTCACCAACGTAAAAGCCTGAAGAAAAAGACCAGCTCTTCAATATGGAAGCTTTAAAGTCAAAAAGAAAAAACTGAGTCACGTGAGTCAGAGCTGAAAATGAACTGAAGAAAAGGAGGGCAGCGCCGTTTTCTTTCACGCGTAGCTTAAACTAATTTCTCGCATGTTTGTGGTAAAAACTGTAATTTCACAAACTGTTCTATATCTCTCTAAGACGTGGGGGGGAAGAGAAAATTCTGTGTGCGACTTGCGGAAGAAAAAATGTGGTTATGCCAGGCCACCTGAAGCTGTAAAAGACTTTCTAAAATTCTGGGGAGCCGTTGTTGTCCAAACTAGAGTTTTTGCTTATCCTTAAAAAATAGTACCCCATGTAGAAGCAGTGTAACAAACCACAATGTTTCAAAGAAAGAGAGATGTTACAGCAGCAGGGCATTCCTCCGGGCGGGACTCTGTTTTGCTAGTTAGTAGCAGTTTGGAAACCACAAAAGCAGAAAAAACCTCTTTTTTGTCAAACATAGAAAGAGCTTTTAAAACCTGCATCTGACCGATATTATATGCTGTTGTCCTTTATGCACGTTAAGTAAAGTGGGAGGTACTAGAAAGAAAAAGAGGGGTTTTTTTTTGATTTAATTTCTTATTATTTCTTTTAACTTTTAATCTTGTTAGTAATAAACTTCTTTATATTCTCTAAAGTTTGTGCCTGCTTTCCCTGCTTCTAATTCTTATCTCACAAAAAGTTAAAAGCTACAAATTAAACCACTACACAAAATCAACCCCTTTTTGGTTGTGATGGATTCTTAGGAGAGGGGTGAAAATGATGCCAAAATTACTTACTCCTCTGCAGAAATGGGGAGAATTATTTGTCTCTGCCCAGAATCAGTGTAAAGTACATGTCTTTAGTTCTCTAGTGTAAGAGTGCTCAGCAGATAGATTCAAAGCTACAAAACTTTTCTCCAACTTACAATGATCTATTCATACAGAAAGCTGCACTCAAGAGTTCTGGTCAATGGGGTTGGCATTTGGGCTGGCGCTGCGTAACACCTTTGTCAGCAACGTGGACAGCGGGATTGAGAGTATCCTCAGCAAGTTTGCTGACACCAAGCTGTGCAGTGCAGTGGACACGCCAGAAGGAAAGGATGTCATCCAGAGGGACCTTGGCAGGCTTGAGAGGTGGGACTGTGTGAACTTCATGAAGTTCAACAAGGCCAAGTGCAAACTCCTGCACTTGGATTGGGACAGTCCCAAGCACAAATACAGGCTGGGTGGAAATGGACTGAGAGAAGTCCTGAGGAGAAATACTTGGGAGTGTTGGCTGACCAGACACTCAGTGTGTCCCAGCAATGTGCACTCACAGCTCAGAAAGCCAACTGTGTCCAGGGCTGCATCCAAAGAAGCATGGCCAGCAGGTCACCGTGGTGAGGCCCTACCTGGAGCACGGCATCCAGCTCTGGGGTGCCCAACATACGCAGGACACCGACCAGTCAGAGCAGGTCCAGAAGGGCCACATGAAGATGATCAGAAGGCTGGAGCACCTCTCCTATGAAGACAGGCTGAGAGAGTCGGGGTTGCTCAGCCTGGAGAAGCGAAGGCTCTGGGGTAGCCTAATTGTGGCCTTTCGGTCCCTAACAGAGGCCGGTAAGAGAGCTGGAGAAGGACTTTTTACAAGGGCATATTGCAATAGAACAAGGGGAAATGGGTTTAAATTGCAAGAGGAAAGGTCTAGACGAGATATTAGGAATAAATTCTTTACTGTGAGGGTGGTGAGGCACTGGAACAGGCTGCCCAGAGAAACTGTGGATGCACAATCCCTGGAAGGGTTCAAGGCCAGGATGGATGTGACTTTGAGCAACCTGGTCTAGTGGAAGATGTCTCTGCCCATGGCAGCGGGGTTGGAACTAGATGATCTTTGAAATCCCTTCTAACTCAAACCATTCTTTGATTTTATGATATATATTTGGATAAGGGGAAGAAACAACATGAAGACCATCTCTATAGCCACACTGAAAAAACCAGAGCTAATTAGAGTATCAGTTCTTGCACTGCTTAGCAGGTTGAGCTTACTACAGTTTTCAGAGGACACTGCTTTCCTCTGTTATTTTTATATTAATGAGGGAATCTAATGCTCATGGAATGATACCACCAGCAGCAGCAAGATCCAGGAATAGCATGGGCAGGTGCTGTGCACAAGTTTCTCTGCCAATCAGCCTCAACCCTGACTCATCTTCTCTCAGTGTTGTATTTTCCTGAAGCAGAGATTAATCATTGTGCCAAACTGTATGGTGTAAAGTTCCACTTGGAATGAGAATGACTATAAACAAATTTTCCCTATCAATGCCTCATAACTTGAAATCAGTACTGCAAGGGTTTGGTGATGGGAGTGAAAGACTGAGCAAGAAAAGAAAAAAATTCTCATGAAAATTACTTCACCTGCAAAAGTCATTTCTGCAAAAGAAAGGAGGAAATTCATTCCAGCCCGAAGAGAAATATCCTTTTTAAGACTTGTGCTTCTTGCATCTGTGCAGCAATATCTAAACAGCAGCTGCTTTTTTAATCAAACTAAGTTGTAAAACCAAGTTGTGTTACGAATTTCACCGTCTGCAAGAGCTAATCCAAAGTGTATCTGGCAACAGCAACATCTATTTTTGGTTCATCAAAGTATTTTAAGTACTGGAGGGTATTCAAAGAATGGCAAAAGGAGCCAAACAATATTTTTATTGTTTCAATTTTAACACTTAAAAGCCTACATATCAGCCTAAAAGTAGGTGAGCTGTGAGCCACACCAGAAGAGTGTTTATTCATGATTAAGTGTCACTCTGAGGTGCTAACATGGGGAGGCATATAAGAAAGTAGTTGGCAACTTTACAGAGATAAAATAAAGGCTTTTTATTTAAAACAACAGTTGAGTTATTAACACAGTAAACATCTTAGGTCAAGTGCTGTTTTTAAGTTCCTGTAAAAGCATTTCTTCCTTCTGTAAAGCCCACCGCAGGCCACTTCCTGAAAAAGTCTGCCATTGTGATAGATGGAAGTATGCAGAGAAGCAAAACCAAATTTCAAGAAGTGCTTGGCAGAGGAAGAGTAATTAATGCAACTTAATGCATCATTTCACAAAACTAGCTAGGATAATTTTTGATGTGTGGCAAGCATTTTAAACAGTTTGACTTTTTCATGAAGGTCAAAGAGTCTCTCAAGGTAAGGGCATAAGTACAAGCTACAGCACAATAAATTAGACTATGTGCTTGTGGGGTGTCACATGGAGCCAATAACTTACAAACAGGCTCTTACCCTGGTGCAAAAGTCAGGTATGTTAAAACAGCTCTCCCTTCAGTGCGAGTTGGCTAATTTGTTCTTAGTTTGGACTGTCAAAGTGTAAGATCTTAACCCTAGGTACAAAAAATGCAGCAGCTCTACCACAAATTTTCTTAGTTTAGTAAACTTTATCACTGGTCCACTCTTGCACTCCACAACATCTACCAAATACTGTAGATTGGATTTGAAGGACCAAAACACAGGCAGTGTGGCAATTCTCCAACTGCCATTAATTCAGGTTTCGTATACACGTGACACCTTACATTTCAGTTCAAACCTTGACCCAGTTATATTGAAAGACTTAAAGAACAACTCCTTACAGTTTCATATATGCTACACAGCAAAGCTGGGAAGATTGCTAGTATTAGTAGGTATTTCTTCAGGTATATGAGAATAAAGAAAGAACCTTGGCAGGAGACCTGCCTTTCATTAAGGGCATGGATTAGGACAGAGTCAGCAACATTATCCATTACTACTTAGTAATTCTGATGGAAATTAAAATTATTAAATAGATTCTGCAGCACTGTTCATTCTCCTACAATAATCAAGTTTTGCCTACTTTCAGTATATTTCTTGCATTCTTATTTTTGATTTTTTTTTCACAATTCCTTGCAATGTTGCCTGAGTTTTCAAATGGCTATGCATTCATCTAGGTCGACAGCCATTTATACCCTGCTTTGATACCCTTCCATCCCCTTTCCCTCCTCCAAGCAGAAGCACCATTAAGGCTCTAAGTGGGCCCACACAAATGGAAATGAAGACTGGAGTCCATCTGACCTCTGCAGCACTGACAGGCTCAGTTACTACAAAAGTGAGCAGGCAGTCCCAGCCCTGGCCGTGACAAACAGCCTTTTTCATAGCTCAGCAGAGATTTCTCCATGGATCTGAATGAAAGATATCAAAAACTAATTTCCAAGATGCTGCCATACTGAGATCATTCGTGGGTAGAAGGCAAAAGTGGATGACTGGTGAGCCAAGAGTGCTCATTTTAAGCACTGATCCCAGTGTAACTACACAGGTCACATTTCCCTAGAGCTGGAACTGAGCAGGAGCCGAGTAAGAAGAAAACCAGAAACAGTGATACTGACTTCCACCACATTACAGCCTAGCAGTGAATCTCTGCCAGTGCTTTACAAAGTGAACACTTCCAAGGGCACAGCAAGAGCATGCTTCCTCCTTTATTCCTCCTGAAATTATTTGTATTGCTGTTCTACTTTTCCTTGATTTAATGTAACTGATTTAAGTGTAAAACGAGATTTTATTTTTCCAGACATTTATTTCATAAAATTTGATTTACTAGAAAAATACATTATTTCTAATTTATAGCAACCTCTTCTATACCCTTTTTAATTACATGGGTATTTGTGTTTCATTATTATCCTTCTGGGTTTGATGGCAGCATTACAATTGTACCAAGTTCTTTCCTAAAGAGAATGTCGTTTTTTTTCTCTTATCCAGCTCACTCTGCCCTAAAGTCATCCTGCGGAAGTCCCTTAATGAATTTGAGTGAAGCAGCAAAAAAATATTCTCTGTGAGAACACTTACAGCAAATTGTCCTCTACCACGCTCTTATTTGTCTGAGTGCAGAGACAAACAGATGGGGCTGTTTACAACCACCTCCTGCACACATACTACTGTCTTTATGTTTTTAGAGAATCTGCCTTGTGCATATGTCAGAGGCAAAACTAAAAATGAGATATTAAAAGAAGTACCTAATCTCTTTTCGAAGACTCCAAGCCATGCTGTCACAATGTTGCTTATCCGCTACATAATTTCACCTTTTTCCAGGCTAAGCTTATTTAAGTTCCACTTTTGGCACTAGATTTTGTTATGCCTTTGTCTGTAGAAAGAAAAAGCCTCTACTCCATTCTTACTCTTACATCAGAAGATGAAAAAATCCTACATATAAAATAATGAATCCACCCTCCAATATTTATTCTATAAACTGCAGGTCTTAAATATGCTAAGAATCCCAATATAATGACTGTTTTTCTGGACCCCTAATGATTTTGGTTGATTCACCATTCCTGGAGGCTTTTAAAAGACAAGTAGATGTGGCACTTAGGGACATGTTTAGTGATGGACTTGGCAATATTAGCTTTATGGTTGGATTTGATCTTAAAAGGTCTTTTCCAACCTAAATGATTTATGATTTCAACAAATTTCCATGAACTCTCTCTAGAAGTTCCATACCTGTCTTAAAAGTCCTGACCAGGGCATAGTATTTTATCAGGGTCTTACCAAAGCTGTGTTCAGTGGAAAGATCACTTACTACTTAAAATGTATATTTTGTACAATCTTTTTAGTCACAATACTCGTTATGAGGTCAAAGCAGTTGTCCGTGAAGAACCCTGTATTTTCCTGAACCTGTCCCATATAATCTGCAGCTTGCACTGTTTTCCACTGAAGTAATTTCTCTTAACTTTACAAATCTTGAATTTAGTTAATTCTTATACACCTTCACTATGTGTAGTAGGCACCTCCAAAGGAGTCTTCACGCTCCTACACTGAGACACTTGTCTGAGCCTTCAGAGCACCTACAATAGTATTTCAGTTCAAAACCAAAGCATGTTTCTAAAGCAAGTCTCCTCACCAAGGGCCAAGTCCAATGGTCTTGAGCTCTGGCACAGGTGATTAGAGCAAGACAGCAGGGTTCATGCTTATTACCTGAATTGTCTGGTAAACCGAAGGATCAAATCCTTTAACAGTCACTTCTCGGAAAACTCTTGGCTCCAGTTCCTCTTTGGTCAGATCACAGTGATATATAATACCTAAAATACAGAATACAGTGCAAGTTGGTCAGCTCAGTATATATCCATCATTAAAAATATGCCAGTTTAGGCACTGTGATGGAGTCAAGAATGGTGAAAAACATTCAGCAGGGTGAAAAACAGTAGTTCTGGACATATTTTTTCATTTATTACATAATTTAACACTTACATATATGCACCTCATCTAGGGAGGGTGCAAAGGCTTTCTGTACAGAAAGAGTAATTCTCACCACTCACACAAAGCCAGGGGGCTTAAGCAAAAGAGGGGAAAGAAACATTTTCATAAAGTTAGAAAGCACTTATTGAGAACAATAATGTTGGAAGAAAGAAATATAAAGTCAGTTTTAAAACACTCCCTTTAGATCCACCAGACTGAGAATAAATGTATCAAGAATTTCACTCAGGTCAACATTTTTCTCCTTATTATAAAATACTTGAAATTAAAATTCAAATAGACCCCAGGTAACAAGAGCTAAACATCCACTTGAAATTGTGGCAGACCAGCACAGGTTACGGATGGAACTGAACAAAATCTGGTCTTGTGTAATTTCTTTTACATCCTGATCCTGCAGGTTTGAAGACAACTTCACTTGAGCTGTACGTATGATTTCCAAAGGACTGTGCACATGAGAAAACATATGTCCATAAATAGTATAAAACTTCTAGGTTTCAGCAGAGGCTGAATCACAGGGACTGCAGCTATATAGACACTACACAGATGTGTAATTAGCCAAGAATAATTTTGCATTTAAACTATATAACTTACTTCCTGTCATTCAACTCTAATAACATTTGAGTATGTGTCATACAATGTGACTATGGTGTTTGCACACTGGTTAACATACTAAAAAATCCCAATATTCATGCCTATACTACAGACACATGTGATACATAAACTAACTTGAGTGTTAATTATCCTTTGTTTTTCTCCTTTACAACAAGCTATATTAGGGAAAAGAACACTAAAAGGTATGGCAGTAAGCACTTTACTGGGATCCTCACTGTAATAAAGTTAACCAAGGTGGACAGGACTTGACTGAAATACTGCTGTATTTTGTGTATTACAGATGCATTCAGGGAACAGAAGTAACTGTTACAGAGGTTTTAACAATAAAAATTCATACTGACTAAAACACGAAATAATGAGGAAACTTATCTGATACCAGGGCATTGTCTCTTTAAGTTACTTTTATAGACTGGAAAATCAGGAAGATAGAGATTGATAAACAAATGCAGATGTACTTAAAAGGTCTTTGCAGCCAATTCGTGGGTAGAAGGCAAAAGTTTTTTCCATAATAGTGAATTAACAGGGGACTAAAAGCTACCCTAAACTACTCTAATCTGCTGGGATTTTTTTTTCATTTATCACAAAATGACTAGCAAGCCTGATGAGGTTGATAGGTACAAAGAAGCATTAAGACAGCGTTTCCCTTAAAGATTAGGATCCAGAAAAGGATTCAAAACTGCAGTGTAAAGCCATCGAGGCAGTAACAGGCAGAGCAGCTGTCTGACACACAGGCATTACCTGGGCTGGGTAATGTATCGGCAAACGCTGCACACAGAGCAGGCAGAATTGCCACATCTTAGCAAACCACATGATGAAGGATAAGCACAGTCACAGACTGCATTTCCAGAGCAAATCAACCTAATGTTACAGTAACATGCAATTCAACCCCTGCTACTGCATCTCTTGTTCTATTTCTAGTGTCACAGCAGTTAATATCAAAAACCATTGTAATGTTTTTAACTGTTTTGCTGGGTGCTAAATAAATGCAAAACACCAGAGTGATCATCTAAGCATCTGACTAGAGTGGACAGCAGGGATAACCATATTTTTCAGGGAATAACAAAAATTATTTTATAGTGTCAATATATATGGGTTTAGAACTGCTTTATACATTATTTCATATATGTTTCCTATTACTTTTGTTGTAGGTATTAAACACAAGTATGTTAATTTGTTTCTCACTAGAAAAAAAACGAGTAGTCCAACTTAATACAAGTGCAAATTATATCGATATACAATAGTAAAGTAGGAATATCTAGGTTAACCAAAGATCAGCCCCATACCTTTTGTATGTTTATTCCACTGATGAGGTGAATAGAGGTTGCACACAAACTAAAAAGGATCCATAAACCTACCTAAAAATTACTTCTCTGCTTTCCTCATTCTCTGCTTTCCTTATCCCCATGCAGTCTACCTGCATTTCTTACCTTCCCTTTTTCTTCCAGATTCCAGGTCACTCTGCCCCAGTTAGCAGAGCTATGCCATAGTGAATTTTTTGTAGATGCTAAGCAAATGAATGAAAAGGAGAAACATAATCTGCCTAAGCAACCAGCAAGCAATGAGAGCAGCCACTGCTGGCCGGCTGGCAAGCCACAGGCTAAAACAGATCTGGGCTCTTCTCCTACACATTCGATCAGCTGCAGAGACTCTACTGCCTCAGCTGAGATGAATGGTGCAGGCTTGTAAAACTGGCAACTTCTGGCCCATGATGTGGGCAAGTGAACTATGAACCATCAAGCTGGATGAAGTTAGAGATAAATGCAAGAGTATCCTCAAGCTACTCTCGAGCTGCAATGGCTGCAACAATCTGAATGTTGTTTAAAAGAGGAACTGAAAACATAACATATCATATTTCTGTTTATGTAAACAGTAAGATAATAGGAAATTCATCACACTTCTCATCTGCTAAGAGTGAAACCTAATTTTGGTAATTTGACATATTCCTAGGAAAACCAGCCAACTTATCGAAACTATTATACAGCCATTTTGCAAGGTAATGTTGCTGTGCTCTAACTCAAACAGAGCAAAAACCTAAGTCAAATGCTATAAGAACATTTTCTAGCCCCTTACGATACACATCCTTGGAAGAAGATAAAGATCCTGATTCCTATCTGCCCCTCCATATTTGAATCCTGTCTTGCATTAGGTATTGATTGTTTGGGCCATAAAGAAAGAAGAAGAAGAAAAAAGAGCTAACAGTAAATACATTTTCTTGTCACATACTAGATTGACAATTGTGTAGAAACTCCCTTCCTATGCAAATATTTACTAGAATATTTACTGTTTTGACACACCTGTGTTATGTAATGCTTTGGACAGCTCCAGCTTTGCAGAACTGTACAAAGAAGATTCCTACAGCAATCCAACAACACCAAGTATTGTAAAGGACAGACAGTGAGAATGCTCAAATAAGGCTATGCATAAATGAATCATAAAACTGTCAGAGAACAATTTCTGTGACTTTTATTAATGTTCTTTAAAACTGTGATAAAAATCACATTAAACAATTATCACAATTAACAATTATCTTTCACTGAGTTTTTCACCTTCTATGCTGCTGAATGAAGCAAGAACTGTGAAAACACTACAATTTTATCTCCAGTACAAGTTAGTCTTGATGCAGGTATCTCAAATACTAGTAGGTAAATTATTTATGCTTGATGGATCGAGGACTGATACATTTTGATGTGCACAACCACGGCTAACATGGGTGGAAGCAGTTTTATTTGCATCTTAGACATACCAAGTAACTACTAAACTACAGAAAATGCGAAAGATACTGTTCTCAGGAAAACAAACAATAACATCAGACAAAAAATCTTACCTGGAGATAAAAAGGAAGTAAACTGGTAGAATATTTCAGTGTCCTTCTTTTGGCCACTATATCCCACAATACTGCCAACCTCTAGGGGAAAGGTCTTGAGATGTGCACCAGTGGCTAGGTCATGAAGCTGCAGGATATTCTTCACATCATGCAGGTAGCACAAAACCAGGAAATTGGACCTCACACAAGCAACCCATTCTGCACAGCATGGAAAAGAAAAACAAAGCCACAGAAAATACAATTTAAAAAGGTAAGAAAGAAAACAATCAGACATACTCTCATCCTAAAATTGTTTAGCATACCTAAATGCATGCAGCAAAATTTCTGACACGCACTGCCTTTAACTCTTAAATCTTTGTAAACGAACCCAAAATAAAGCCTGACATTCTCTAGAAATGCATTAACCATGCTGCTTAAAGTTAATTTATGCAGGAATAAAGAATTGCTTAATCAATATGCTTATGCATTTGGGATATTTATAGATCAAAACTGCTCTTAAATATCACATATTTCAATGCATAACCCAAGCAAAACATTTATCTTTGCTGGCAATACTTATGGAAAGTCATGAAAATCAAAACAATCATTCTGATTTATACTCAAACTAAACTCGTAAGGAAAAAAGACATGATCCTGTACTGCACATTGAGGTACAGAACCTTGGTTCTATTGCTTAAGTAATCAGGAGACTGTTCTTGTAAGCAAGCCCTACTGGGTCTAAGAAAAGGGATATTCTGGAGTGATATTCTCACCACATCATTAAAAAACCCCCCACACGTTTATTCAAGATGCTAATGTTGCTAAACAGCATTCTTGAGACCATAAGGTAATAGGAGCAGGATGCAGCAGAGTGAACTCAATCTAGCAAAAGGACTCAGGAACAAATCACCCTGCAGAGGTTCATTGCCTTTATGCCTCTCCTGACAGTCCTAGTCCTAAGTCCCACCTTGTCCGTGCAGCTGTGCAGGAATGAGAGCTTCTGCCCCACAGAACTTTTCCCATCCTGAGTTTGTTCCTTGGAATAATTACTAGTCATATGTGAACCATTTTTTTCATGGCATGCTAACTTTTTAATTGGACTTTAGAAAATTAAAACCAATTAAAATAAAATATCTAGGCTGGCAATTTCTAAAAATCTCTGTGGTTCTACTGACTATCTCACTTTCAATCTCCATCTCTATAGCCTGTAAAGTGTAGAAATTCCTTGGAGCTCCAGTTCACCCACAATATATTCTAATAATATATTCTAATAATATATTCTCTCCTATCTCCTGTGCCATTGGCTTTAGATCTCTAGTGACAAGTCTATTTATTGACTCATACAGACAGGAGAAATACTGAAATGTCCTAATCTTGCTCAGTATTTCTGTCATTTAAGAAATTACTTCGCAACAAAAGTATTTTAACTTCTCATTAATTCACAAATTGAATATAAGCAAGACAAAATACAAGCAAGACAAGATACAAGCAAGGTTAAAAATTAAAGGAAGTATCCCAAGGAAGGTAATGTGGGACATTTTTATTTGTTTGTAAGACCAGGTGAAGAGGTGATTCTTATCCTCTTCCAACTACATATGCACAACTTCTCTGACAAGTCAGACTGGAAATCTAAATCATGGGCAAGATACCAGTGTTGGACAGTGGCTTTTTTTAATCTGCTGGAAGCAAAGAATGAGGAGATGGAACCAAATGAGCAAGAAAGCTGAGACAGGACTGACAGGGGCACACTGTAATGCCAAAGTAGCACTGTGAGATGGAGAATTTAATGTAACAACATTGGAGGAAAAAATATTAGAACACAAGCACGTAAAGATTGACGAAATTTCAGTTTTACACTATTTTATGTTATTCACATTTTAACAGCTCTTTCCAGTTTCCTCAAAGTCCTATAAAACCAAATAATTAGAATTCACAGAGTTGCAAAGAAGACAGTCTTACAAATGCATCTTTGCATATTCAGGTTCCAGAATAAAAGTTCTGAGTTGTATCATGCGCCCCTTCCACTAAGGTAACAAGTTTTTTCTGAATTGAAGGTCAAAACTCATTATTCTGAAAGCACACTATATGCTTTCATACGATATGCTTTCAGGTCTGTCATGACCCCCTAGAGCTCAAAGACCTTCAAATCCTTTTAGCTTGTTTCTGAAGGACCAGTGAAATCTAATACTTTTCTTTCTAGACATATGAAGTCATGTTTCATAAACACCTAAATAAAGCTTTACTACTCCCCTCTTCCCAAACACCACCATATTTTCATATGGTTAATATTTCTTTTTTACCCTTGAACTTTTCAACTCCCTCATGAGCTTCTAGTCTAAATTTGGGAATTTTCTAACCAAAGCCCCAGAGAACACTAACTGAAATTTCAGCCATGACCTGAAATAATAAGGTAGAGCATAACATAACACTATTTATAAATTAGTAATTGATGTGTAGTTTTAGCTCTAGGGTGGCTAAAATTTCTTAAGTGAGGCTGGAGAACATAATAAACTTTGTAAGTTAACAGTTCTATTCAATTACATATTTTGAAGTACAGAATCACTCTTGGCTGTATAAACAAGGAGAATATGTAGTAATTTAAAATATTTTTTACATTGTCATTGCACATATTTGCCTACATTTTTAGTGGTTTATTAACACAAAATATGAATTAAAAAGTTAGCATCCCAGCAGTAACACACCTTTTTTGCATGCAGAATTAATGGCTCTGCAATGAGTATGAGATCCCAGGAACTCCACTGATAATCTCAGCAACATCTATAATTAAAACGTCCAGTTTTACTCTCAAAATTTCTTGAAAAAAGTTTCACAAAATGGATTATAAACACTCTCAGATCAACTTCAAATGTATATAACATATAGCTTTGCCTCAACAGAAAAAATTAAGGAATTTTTTTTTTTGAACCTACGTTGTGGTGATGCTTTAATTCCTCACTAATAATTTGATTAAGCAATTCAGTTTAATGGATTTTTTCATTAAGAGCTGAAGTACATTATTACTTTGACTTATATATTTATGAAGAGATATTAATCTTTTTATTAAAAAGGCTCAATTGCCCAGGAGTAAGGCTGCTGGCTTATGTGGGGATTCCTACTACTAAGGAACTTGCCTAGGAAGCAGCAATATTAACTTTCCATCACCTCTTCCGTTTACAAATTAGATGCACTCAGCAAGGTGAAGATAACAGATGAGAAGACAATGCAAAATGTTTTTAAAACATTCAATGAGATTTAGGAACACAGCTTCTGTGTACAGTACCTGTATTATAACTGGTTTTGGTGCATTGCTAACTGCCTCCAAAACTTACAGTAATGGAAGCTACAAAGAAATATAAAAATCAAAATAGAGCAAAACATTGAAGCAGACTTAAAAGACCAGAAGAAAAAGAAGACACTAAGAACCAACGCTTATACATACAGCAAACTAAAACAATGCTGAATTATTAACAAGAGCTATTTTTTGACTGCAAGCTTTAAGGTGAGTCTGTTATTCCCATGCTCAGCACTGAGAAGCACAGATACTGCTGGGTGTGTTGCATTAGCAGTCAACCTTTTTGTTTTGCTTGCGCAGTGCAGGATGCATCCTACATGCCTCTATTTCATAGAAGCTTTTAAGACTGTGTGCTTTGAAATCTCCTGTCTAAGCCTGACATCATTGCTGTAGGCACCCTTTATAGACAATGCTGAGAAATAAGCAACCTTAGGGTGCAGTTGAACCATTTATTTTGGATACCCTGTTCTGGGATACTGTGAATTGCTTCCTGAGCAGTTTCACTCACACAGCCGGTGTTTTTTAAAAAGCTAACTATCCGAAACCTCTCCAGTGTATAGGTCAGTTTATTTTCAGTTAATACCAACGAAGAGAGCAGTTACTGTCCTGGTTACACCTAAAGCTACCGACCTACGTACTTCCAACATCCACCAGGCCCAGGATTTATATTACTACACAATAAACACAAAGAGGTTGCCTTCTCCAACCTGAGCATCTTGCTTCAGGCATCAGAGAGAGATGAACACACTCGGAGGCAGTCCTAAGTAATGAAAGCAGGTGTGAAGAATTATCCTTGGTACTGGCCAGTTCTCTCTGAAGATTACAGCGACCACTTAGATGACTGCAATAGGTTACACACAATTCTTCAATAGCCAGATCTGGGTTAGAGGAGATACACTTCTTAACAAGGCCTAGAAAACTGAACTCAACCATGTCCAGAACTAGTTCAACCTTTCAGAAATTCATATACTGCTACTTTCCAAAAACTTTTTTTATTTTGACAGCTGTCATTAGTCACAAAGTCACTAAATTGGCACTTGCAATGTCGCTATGAACAACTTTTTGAAATAGTTTCGGGGGGAAAAAGGGTTGAATCCTCACACTAAACATCTGTGCCACTAACCTTAATGACTTAAAACAGTTTTGACCTTTCCTTTCTGCAGCAGTAGCTACAGCATGTTAAGTGTCTGAATGTACAAACATGCTTTGACAGATGCAGGCTGAAATGCTGATGGAGAACACACCACACTAGAAGAGCCAGGCAGCATAGAGCTTCAGCAGGAATTGCTGAGTTACTTGCTGTACACTGTGCCTATGTGTCCACTCAACTGATGTACTGTTGAGTGAGAATAATTAATGTATTTCAGTGGACTGCCAAAGCCGTAGCTGCACGACAGACCTGGAAGGTCATGGTGGCTTTTTTGGTCATCACAGACAGTGACCATAAACTTCAGTGTCTCTGCACATTAACAGGTACCAATGCTGATCTCAACTAAAATGACCTGTAACCACCACTCAAGGCTACTTTTGAGTAGACTTGCAGGTAAAGCACAAGCAGTTTACAGAATAAAACATGAATAATTCTGAAACATGTAAGTAAATGTCGACAAGCCCTCTCAATGTAAAGCATATGTCTTCTCACTGAGACCCCATCCTCAATGGCAGCCTGCCATGTTAAAGTTTATGAGAAAACTTCAACCAATTTCAACAAATCAAGGATTTGGTGCTCCTTTCAGACTTCCCCTCCTGGCTTCACTACAGTGCCAAAAGACAAATTTCACATGCAGTAACCCTCCTCCCCATCTTCCAAACATTTATGAATTAGTTAGCAGGTTAAAGATATAAAGAAAAATACTATTTTTCACTTGGGAGTGTACATTGTAGCTGAGGGAATAGAAGCATTTTACATGCACTCAGTTAGGTGTGCAGATGTGTACAAGGTACAGGGAGCACTGCTAGCTTTGCCTGTGCTTGTTAAATGGCCAGCTGAGATTCAAGGAACTGTCCAAGATCCCTCTCCACATCTACAGCACATTCAGGAATATGTCTTATTTCTCAACCCTCCTTGTTCAGGAGATCTATTCTGCTTTTCATTGTCACAAGGAAAGGGCTGGATACTAACTGCTGCTCTCCACTTGCCCCGCACCAGTACTGAGCACTTTGGGCGCAGTGCAGGGTATCACGGTTCTCAAAATCATTTAACCTTCTAAACCCAGCAGGTTTATCCTGTACCTTAGAACTAGGGTTGCAGTGCCTGTTATGGTCAGTCTGCATTGATGGTTTCATAGCTGCTTTTCAATTCAGCATGCTTCTTGCAGCTATGTGGTCATTTAAAGCACAAGTTCAATGTCAGATGTGAATCCCTCCTGTGGTTTTATTTCAGACTCCCTGAAAATTAAAACTAACACTTAATAAACAAACTCCAAAGGGAAGGAAATGAGTTTCATCACACTACAATATGCTCTGAGGTGCTCTCTTCAATTTCATTTTAAAATATCTGTCATTTATTTCTTCCCCTCAGCTCACAGAGTAGAAATCTAAATTTACCTCACCTCTGTGAGAAATCCCTGCCGACAGCTGTAAAATGAAGTGTATGTACAACCTCACTGAAGGAATATGCTTGATTTTTCCCTTTATTTCCCAAATTATCTCATTTATAAACAGTTCTTGAAAAAGAAAGCATCAAAGCCAATAGAAAAGTCTATATTAAAGAAAATGTTGAGGAAACCAAATGACATTCACACCACCATGAAGGCATGTGTGTTTATTTCTCGGTTAGATTAGCTGTAGCATCTTTCTAAGAATACAATGATACTTTGTGGAACATCTCTTTATGCCAGTGATGGACACTGGCACAGATTCTTAACTCTCAATCCTGAATTTATTATTTGTAAATAAATCTATTTCCATAACTGCAGCTTTTATGAAATTGAATCTAAGTTAAGACATAGAAATGAACAGGCTATGGCTTCCAGGCAGGTCACACCAGAGTAGGATCCATATATTCCAATAAAACACATCTGTGACCTAGGGTATCACTAACTATAATGCTTATAAAGAAATACTAATACAGCTAAACTACATCTTGTTAAAGTCACTCCCACACATAAGTAAAATTGGACAAGCAGCAATACCCATTTACCCTCTGAATCATTAATGTCTTAGCTTTTGCAGAAGGAGCTTCATTACACTGTCATCTCTTTATCACACAAATCAAATTCACTTGATTGCAAGGTTCTCAAGAATGAATTATTGACAGTCATTTCTATAATTATGTCTTCCTTAACAAAGCTTGGAATGATTAAAAAAGCCTGACATGGAGACTGGCTCGCTTGCTGGCTACATCAAGTGAAGGAGTGAGTTTTTTTATTTATTCAGGACTACAACTTCCTGAACATGATAAAACTCCCTTATCTTGGTGCTAATGATACAACACTAATCTGCAAGTGTCTGTCATAAAGAAGCAACTGAACAATTTAAATTTACTTTACTGTAAGATCTACTATAGATTTATTAAGATCTACTTAAAACTCATCTTCTTGTGGATACTCTTTCATTTGTTAGTTTAATCCAATTTCTTTACACACCGCTCCAAAAAGCTAGAGAGAGAAGTAGACATATGATTGCCTATTCTGGCTTCACATTCAAATACAGTACAAGATTAATGACACACAACATATTCCTGAAAGTCACCCTGATGGTTTTATATGACGGATTATGTTTGCTTTCAAGTGTTTAAGAGCTGAATTCCTGATGGGTATACAGTCTAAAGGCCAATGTCTGCAACAAACCCATTTATCTGAGCTTTCAGTTTAAGTGCAGCTCTTGTTAAAAGTCTGTACACTCAAGGCTGTCATGTATAAGCCTTTAAATGAATGTAATGAATGTTTTCATGCATGCATTAATTTTTTTTTTGTTTGTGCATGAACATGGAACTCATCATGACTTTGCCTTTAGAAAGAAACCAAAATGGCTAAATACCACAGTGCAGCAAAGAGCAGATCTGGCATTTCTCTTACTGGGAAGGAACAGACAACCAGTGACTACAGAGCCACTGGTCAAAGCTCCTTTGGCTGCCTAGATGACTTTTCAGGTAAATCCACACATGGTAACCACATTTCATGTCAGTCACACCTTTCTGTCCCATTCTGTTTAGACACTCACCACGTCCAAGTCAATTCTTCAATTTGGTCCCACTTTATAAACTGCTGTTCCTCATAACTTAAGCATAGCTTAACAGACTGTCAGTGACTCTGCACATGACCAAAATTAAGACTTGGAAGCAATTTTTCACTGACATCTATTATTAATTCTCTGCTTAGGACTTGAAACATACTTCATTCAAGATGCAGGTTGTTCCTGATTCAAATAGTTCATATTCTTAAGAAAAGATTTGTGCCTCACCAAGCTCTAATTTGCTACATTTCCATTCACTAAAATTGTCTCAATATTCTAGACCCTAGTCATTTGCAACATCACTACAATTCTGGATATGCTCAGAATCAACATTTATGTCACACTGGGACATCTAAGTTGTAGTAGAAATCACACAGGACACATTGTGAACTGCAGACAGAAATTAAGACTTTTGTTTTTAAGTGACAAAAGCCTTAAGATGACTTTGAAATCATAGTAAAATAGGTTTGTCTTAGTGAGGAAAGACAGAAGCTACTGTATATGCACGTATCACATTATATACACAAACAGAGCTCTACTCATTCTACAAAGCAGCTCGTGACTGGAAAAGTAGCACACATGAAGGAATTTGCATAAAAATTGATTAATAAAAATTCAGAATATTTTTGAGTAACTAATTATGCTAGTCAGATAAATCATAATTGTATCTTGTACTATATGGAGAGCAAACTACATAAATGTACACTAAGCATCTGTCAAAAAACAGCTCAGAGGAGGTTTTTCTGTATTATCCGAAACTAATTCTAAGCTTTCATAAAATTTTCTGCAAAATGATGGGATTAAAAAATACACCTTTATTTTAATTATACCAAAACCAAAGATTTATGTTTTGAACTTGCTTTCATATTTTCAGAATTCCATGCTCTTCAGCTTTCCTGAAGCTCATCAGCTTTCCTGAAGCTTTTTTTTTTCAAGTATTGTTTACTCCTCTTATTCCAGGAACAAAAGAGAATCCTGTCTCAGATTCTCACCAGTTCTGATCAAAGCATGCTGCAGTACTGCCAGATTTGCTCTTTCCCTTTTTTCTGCTTACAAAGTCCCTCTTGTTGTAATCCCTGGCTGTCTAGTAAATATTTACTACACTGACATGAAGCAGGAAAATACTTTCCCTCATTTCCTACAAACACAGAATTAAAACAAGGACAGATTAAGCAGCTTCAGTAGGGCCACACAGGACGTAGGAGAGAGAGAGAAAGAGATATTCTGAATCATCTGCATCTCAGCAAGTCTTTTAACTGCAAATCCTAAACAAAGTTTAAACACAAGAAAAAAGCAAGAAGGTCTGGAAAAGATTATTCAACAGACTAATTACTGAATTAATTTGGAAAAAGCAGAACAGAAGGTCTTTAACTTCACATGAACTCTTACCTAGAACATCTTTTTCATGTTCAGGGACGAGAACTTTCCATTTGGATTCCTCTGGATCACTAAAGTCAATGTTGATTAACCGATAATTTGGAGAATGGCGGTTTGTCTTGAAAGTGAACACTGTTCCTTCATTGGTGACATACTCGTACTCGGCCTCAAAGTTATCTATCAGCTTCACCCATTGAAGAATTCCTGCAAGATCAAACATAAAACGTCAATTCTTCCTCTCCTCAAACAAAACCTTTCAACACCTGAGGGCATGGCCTTCCTGACAATTGCTGTAGGCTCTTTCTTGAACAAGAAAGGTGGCCAGAAGCAGTACAGCCATGGAAAGGCCAAAATGCGGACCAAGTGGAAAAATGCCAGTTCACGGACATGTTAACACGACTGGTTTTGAGGAATTTTTAGCAAAATACATGCAGCATACTGACAGAATTACGGCTAATATTTCACTAGCTTTCCTAAGGGGCTGCTGGACAGCTCAGACGTTTGCCACAGAAATGCTTCTACCACAGTGGCTGCTGTGAAGCCAATGCCATCGAGCACATCAGGTTCTCGTCAAGGGAGTTCACAACTGCCCCTTCCTACAGGCTTCAAATGAAGGGCTGCAGCTGAGTTGAAAGAGTGCATTAAGCTTTCAAGCTCAATTTTATTTTTAACAGCTTTTCTAAAATTACTATTTAACTATAAAGAAATGTTTGGGGATTTTAGTTCCTGCAAAAAAATTTACTTTGAATGGAAAGTTTTCAATTCTCCTTAAAAGCCCAGAACTTCCCACAGAATAGAAATGATGCTATTGGAAGGAGTACAATAAACTTCAACATGAGGAATTTCCCTTTCAACTCAGAAACATTCCTGAAATGCCGTTCTCCAGAAGCTTGTCACCACCGAAGGACAACTACACTTAGCTAAAACATCTGGGTTTGTGAAGAATGAAATTGCATTTTCCCCATCAAACTCCTAGAATATCACACTCAGTAGAAGAAGTGGGCTTCTCTCAAACATGAATTACCTCAGTTTCAGACTGTGGTACAGAGTGGGTAGTACTGACTCAACCTGGAGATGGGATTTTAAGACTCCACTGCTTTTTATTCACATTTTCCTGTTTTTCAATAGGTTGAGAGGCTAGTAGAAAGAAAAAGCATCAAGGCTAGATAAGGTATGCGATATACTTGTTATATCTACAATCCAACCTATCATCCAAACTTATTATTTTAAGTATCATACATTAGCTATGCTGAAAAATCATAGCTAAAGAATCCATATTGATATGTGAAACTAAAGCTCTTGTATCTTAAAATAACATTTAGTGCACTGTCTGCCCCTTTCCTAAAGCTACAGGATGGGTCTTTGCTTTTAAGTATATACAAATAAACTGTTCATAAATCTGTTTGTGAAACTCTGTAATGCAATGTTTGCATCAATAAAAAAGCATTTCAGCTTATTTTATAGTATTAAAAGCTGAGCGGAATAATGCAAGTAGATCATAGCTAAGCTGTAATTACTGTAAATTTAAAAAAGAAAAGAATAATTGAGGAAGCAGTGAGATGACTAAGGTCATTTAAAACCCATTAGATGTAATAACAGAGTATAGTCAGGCCTGGTACATTCATAAAGTTTGTACCTCTTAATTGCCATTTTGGTTTAAGGAAAACTTCCCTGTCTCTTCATGCAAACTGATAGATAAGCCAATTAAATTCTACTTTGCATACTGCTGTAATACAAACTTTCCAGATAATCCAGTCAACTTAGTATCCTGAGTGAATACATTGCTCAAATTTTGACTTTAGCTGAGATCCAAAGTTTTGCTCTTCTCAAGAGATTTCATGCTGAAGAAAAATCCTGCTAAGTCATTCCAGTTGCTGTAAGTTTTGCAGAGAAAACCTGCTTTGATGCCCAGTAAAAGCAAAGCAAATCCAGCCTGTAGTGAACCCTGATAAACACCAGTGAAACCATTTCAAGATCCCAAGTCACATGCACAGGCATTTTAGGAAATAAAAACTTTAACTGCAGAGTAACACCAAAACAATACTGGTATCTGACAGAATGAAACCATTAAACTGAAGAACAAGACTTCATAAAAAGGAATTGCCAGACTGTTGAAAACCCCCACTTTTTTAATGGTAAATGTGCACAATAGTTGTAGTCTCCTTGAGTGCAACAGAACTTGGATTCCGTGAAGGAAAAGGACAATAATGTGACACTAGGGATTTGCATCACTTCCTTGCAACTCATTCATCCACTCCCAAATGAACAGCTAGTAAAAAAGTGAGAGGGCTGATGTTCTACAGGGGTACACTTAGTTGTTATTATACAAAAACAAGACCATCTATCTTATTAAAGTGGCTTTTATGTAGTCCTTAGAAGACAAATACTGCAAATGAATTACCTCTAAACCACTGTCTCACTGAAGTGGTTAAATACGCCAATGTCTAATCCAGGATCAGAGGCGGTAACGAGGCAACTACAGTCAGCAGACACATCATTACTGCACAGGGTATGTGCTGTAGTTTCTCCAGTGAGAGGAGGAAACCCTTTGCCATAACACAAATATCAGACATCAGAGGATGCTTCTTTCTCTATGGCTGGTTGCAGGTGACCTAGTTGTGGCTGTGACTGAAAGGATGTTCTAGCATTGCCTCAGATCCTCCTGCTTAGCTCTCTCCTTTGGGCTAGGAAGAACAACCTAATGACAAACACAGGCAGTTCACTGGGCACTAATATGGCTGAAAAGTGATGGGGACAGACACCATTTCTCCCCAGGTCACGCCAGTGGCAACAAAAGGAAGGGATAGGCCCATACAGCTCACTAGCATGGCACTGCCCCCCTGCCAAGCACTCTGGCCTTGCCTCTCGATAACAAAAAGAACAGCATGTCTATAAGTCACGACTTCAAAAAGTACTTGAAAAACACAGTGAAGCATGGATGTTCAGTCCATTCTTCATAAAAAGACAGGAGGAGAGGGAGGAGTTGAAGAACTGGATCTTGATGAGACACAGGTTTAACCAACAGCCCTCTGAGAAGATGTGTCTTTGAGGAGAGTCACTGAGAGCTGGCATTTGTATAGTCTAAGGCTACTTTTAACACTGAACTGCTGAAGACTTCCGTTTAATCCACATAAGCATACGAGACACATTTATTATACATAGGAAAAGCATGACAGTTTCCTGTATACTGCTGCTATACTCTAATCCTTTCCCCTGCCAGTCCTTCTATTAAAATACATTGCTGAAAAGGTACAGATGGTTTTGCCTATATACTTTATACCAGTCAGTTATTCATCGTCACATAACTGCATTACAATAGGAACTGCAGGTAAAGTTCAGTGGACAATAAAGCCATGCCACACAACAGAAAATCATAATCCTACAGAGCTAGGCTTCTGCATAGGACAAAAGCAACATTCAGTGCACAGGCAGAATTTTTAAACGAAGTTTTTGGATCCATAGAAGATCAAAAGAAATTGTATCAGTAAGCATGACAGAATAAGCCTTCAATCTTGTACTGGCTTCTGAACATGGTAAAACATTCCTTGGTCTGCTGACAGCTCTGTTCGATGAAGCAGGTCTGTAACTGAATGATGACAAGTACAGGAGAAGGAAAAGCTAATTTGAACAAATTGATAACAGCAAGATTTATCACAAGGTCTTGTTACCAACCCCCTTTAGACAGAAAGGATAAAGTTGCTGAGAGTCACTGTTAATCACTTCACAAAATGTTCTCAATACTTCCATATTTCATGTTTCATGGAAAGACCAAACAATCAATTCATGGCAAATAACCTCTTGCCTGTGCCGGCTGGAGAGACAGGATTTAATGGTAGGGTTATCTGACACTGGGAAAAAGTTTTCAAAAGGCAAATACTGGCATTTGGCTTTTTTCATGTCCTCTAGCAGTCAAAATTATCAGACGAAGACATAAATGTTTATCTCCATAAATTCCATTCTGTCTTGTCATTTTTTTGCAAGACAGCCTTTCTACAATTGGGACAGTGCTGAGAAAGCTCAGGAGATGAACCAGGAGGTTTGGCTCATAACAACAGGACAGGTTTTCTAACCCAAGGAATGATGTCACATTTTATTATGGTACACACATTAAGTAAATAAACTTCTACTCAAGGAAAGATCATGATTTTTTAAATACTAGATTTTCATAGAATCACAGAATATTTTGGTTGGAAGGGATCTTAAAAGCCATCTAGCTCCAACCACCCTGCCATGGATAGAGTTACCTTCCACTAGACCAGGTGCTCAAAGCCCTATCCAACCGGGATTTGAACACCTCCAGGGATGGGGCAGCCACAACCTCTCCAGACAACCTATTACAGTGTTTCACAGTACTAATCCACACTACGTTTTACATTCAGAGAAGACAGATAATCTCATGGTACACAGCACAGATCAGACTGGAAAAGACTGTTTCACTGTCACTGTGTGTGACACGTTCATAACATATTCTGGGAACTGAATGGCAGAGTTCTTCACTCAGACATCTACTTCCACATCAGAATCTAATTTCTTTTTGAAGCATGCAATACTCAGCTTGCTCTCAAGCCCTTGTTCTGAGCCAGGCAGCTAGAGAAAAGAACTCAGGGCTTTTTTCCTCTTTTTTCTTCAAAGCCACAAATATTTAATTGTCTCACTCTGGTCTCCAAAGGCAAGAGAGATTTTCAAACAATTTGGACTCTCTTTAAAAGCAAGATCTCTCTATATCTTGGGACCTGACTTCACTTACAAACATCTGAGGGAGGGAATACTGGAAAGGAGATATTAGGATGTTCCTGAAAGGAATGCAACTTTTGTGTCTGTATTGAGAGGGTACCACTCATTTTGCAGATGATGGATTACAGCTACTCAATGATCATGGAAAGTTAATATATTTGCCATCTAAAATATAAATAAGTGGAAGGAAGCAATATTCATTCCTTTGAGTTAAAAAGTTCAGACTTGTCAAGATACAATCAAAGATTAATTCAGAAGAAAGAAATCAAGCACTTTTATGAGCAGACATTTCTCAATCAGTTTCAAGGCTCCAATTTTACTTCCACTGGGATAATCACTCAAAAGACAGGAGAAGAGAATATATATGATTCATTTTGAGAGAGTTATAGCTTATGCCCTCAGACAGCAGAACATAGCAACAGAAAAGCAGGCATCAAGGGTAATCTCTCTCCCTCATACTACACTTTCTCTAAAATAAATAAATAAAAGCACGAATATCTCATCTAAAAAATAACTTCATTATGAATACTATTTACTCTGGTGGTGTTCAAAGACAGGTTGAACAAGGCTTTGAGTAAACCTGGTCTAATGGGAGGTGCCCCTGCCCACGGCAGGTAGGGTTGGGACTGGATGATCTTTAAGGTCCATTCCAAACCCTCAACATTCTATGATTCTGTGATTTATAAATGTAATGTCCAGTCAGAAAGTAGCAGCATGAAGACACCCTTGCTCAAATTAACAGCAACCTATTTAATTTCATAGAATAGTTTGGGTTTGAAAGGACCTTTAAAGGCCATCTATGCCAACCCCCTTACAATGAGCAGAGACATCTTCAGGTAGATCCAGTTGCTGAAAGCCCCATCCCATCTGAATTTAAATGTTTGCAGGAATGGGGCATCCATCACCTCTCTGGGCACCCTGTTCAAATGTTTCAACACACTCATTGTAAAAATAATCTTCCTTGTATCTAACCTAAACCTACCCTTTTTTTAGTTTAAAACCATTACCATTTTTTGTATGGCAACAGATCCTGCTAAAAAGTTTGTCCCCATCTTTCTTACAGACTCCCTTAAAGTTGCGAGGCAGCAGCAAGGTCTCCCTGAAGCCTTCTCTTCTGCAGGCTGAACAACCACAGCTCTTTCAGCCTTTCCTCATAGGAGAGGTGCTCCAGGTTTCTGATCTTCATCATGGTCCTCCTCTGGACCTGCTTCAACAGGTCAACATCCTTTCTGTGCTGGGGAGCCCAGAGCTGGATGCAGGGCTCCAGGTGGGGTCTCATGAGAGCATGGCAGGGGCACAGAATCCCCTCCCTCACCCTGCTGGCCATGCTGCTTAGAATCCAGCCTAGGATACAATTGGCTATCTGGGCTGTGAGTGCACTTTGCCAGGTCATGTCCAGCCTGTCATCCACCAATACCAAGTCCTCCTCAGCCCCAGCAGGGCTGCTCTCAACCCCTTCATCCTGCAGCTTCCATTGATAAAGGGGGTTAACCCCAACACAGGTGCAGCACCTCGCATAAGGAACTTCATGAGGTTCCCATGGGTCACATTCCTTGAGCTTGTCCAGGTCCATCTATATGGTATCCTGTCCTTCAGGTGTGAAGCACCACTCGGCTTGGTGGTGTCTACAGACTTGCTGAAGGTGCACTTGATCCCATCAGCTATAAAGCACCGCTCCCAGTACGGGACCCCCGAGTTCATATGGTCCCATTAGACCATAGACTCTTGTCACCCATGTCCATTGGGACACTGAGCTGTTGACCACTACCCTCTGGATGTGATCATCCATCCAATTCCTCACCCACCCAACAGTCCACCCATCAAACTCATATCTCTCCAATTTAGAGAGAAGGATATTGTAGGGGATCACGTCAAAGGCCTTACAGAAATCCAAACAGATGACACTCTGTAGTGCTTTTTTTGTTGCTAATTTTATTTACTTTTATTGCTAATAATTTGCCTCCAAAAATAAATACATATAAAACATGTATTTTTACTTATATTTATGTATGCATACAATAAAAAATACAGTGAAAGCAAAACTCTTTGAAATTGATGTTTAAGGGATATGACACTCTATTGTTTAAGAAACTCTATATATCTATCTATATGATCCTTCCATATATTTTAAGACAACTACTTTGTTAGGATACAATAGCCTTGTTTTGATGCTCATTTTTGAAACTTTTTTTAATGTTACTTTTATCACAGAAAAGTTTTTCAAAACATGGAAGAGTATTCTCCCTCCCACCACACTCCACTTTATAGCTGATGTCTGCTGTTGCCTCACTATCTCTTGTTCATTTTCATTACCAAGGTTTTGATACACTTTTTCAGGCTACACAGCACATACTGACTCATCCCTTTGATGTTACTGTATATAGCACTGTTCATTGCTTATTTATTTATTAAGAGAGTCTGATAAATTTTAAGACTAAACTAAAACACAAAAGGCCAAACAATCCTATTTTCAACATCGAAGTGGACAAACATTACCTTTTTCCACTTGCCCTCAAGTCACATACATGCCTTCTTCAGTGTGGGGAAAAAAAGAACAACCTTCTAAACAAAGAAACAAAAAAACTTCTGACTGATAGCCTCGCTCTTACATTGTTTCTTGCAACCTTTCTCTGCCAGTCTGGTACAAAGCAGTTCCAGCTGACAATGACTAAGCAACCAGCAAGCTGCGAACTTCTGTGTTTGCTCAATTTTTATCACATATTTTCAAGCCAGTGGTTTTCAAGTATTTTTCACTAGCTCCTATTCCCCTACATGTGTCCTCCCACCACCTCACACTGTTCCCACCAGACACAAACTACCAACCTCCAAGCAGCCCAGTACCCAAGCATAAGGGACCCCACCACTGTTTTCTCTCCAGAAAGCCTCAGACCTCCTACTTTCAACAAACCTGTCTTTAGCTTCCCTTCCAATCCACCAACCCAGGTGTGCTTTCCAGTTAGCCAATCCTCTTGGCTTTTTGCATTCCAAAAATCACTGCCACCTTTCATTAAGGCTATGTTTATATGTGCCCAGAGGTTATAAGAAGAGACACCTCTTCTGCTCCCCATGCTGGTTTATATCCTGTCTTTTTCCCCCCTGTTGTCATGCCTCAGGTCCCCCGGGAAGAGCAAAGTGGGGCTCTGCCTGGAGCTCTGAGTCAGTTGTGTAGAACTCATAAAACAGTTCTACACAGTTCTCTCACAAGAGGATCCTGATTTTTTTATTAGGCTTCGTAGCTGCTACCACAATACAAAATAAAGTAAACGGTCAGTATTAAGGACAACTTCAACAAGACCAATAGGCCATGTCATGCTGGTTTATGTTCATAGCCAAGGGTGACTAAATAGCTTTCATTTGTTTCTTGTTGCACGCCAACAGATTAGTGCTAAATTCCTTCTTCACTGCACCAAATCACATATTCAAAAGAGTAAAGAGCAAAGGCTGACAATATAATCAAAAAGCGACAAACTCATTTCTCAAGAAAAATCAAAATTACTACCAGGCACAGAAGCATGAAGAGACATGCTACAAAAAACCCCTCCCTGTTTTCCAGGCTTGGCTGGGGGTTTTTTTTGGTTTAGTGTTTAGTTTTTTTTGGTTGGTTGGGGTTTTGGTTTTTGTTTGGTTGGTTTTGTGGGGTTTTTTTCTTTTGTTTTGGTTTTTGGGGGGATTTTGTTTGGTTTTTTTGTTTGGTTTTGTTGTTGTTATTTTGGGGGTTTTTGTTTGTTTTGGGTTTTTTTTCAGTAAGGTGTACAAAAAGGTTTGCTAATATACAATTGCTTGATTGCTGTGTATCCAGCTGTTTGGCTGCTATGAGGCATTTTCAGGTATACTAAGAACAGTTAAGCAAAATGATTAATGAGAGACGTTTTCTTGTTTTACTGGTTCAACAAACAAGCAAACCTAAGCACTGTCTGTATTCTGGAAGACAAGTTTGATAAAATAGCTACTAAAAATTGTGCCTTACAGTGCTCAGCTACTGGGTAAAGATGTGTGTTTTTTTAAGAAATACTTAGCAGTATACCACTTTTAAATGTTGTTACAGGAGTCAAGAGATGAAAAGCCTAGTAGCAGCTTAGTAAGATTAAGTAGGGAAATCTGGAATATTGAATGAGGGATAACCTTCTGGACATGAACCCACAGTGCCATCCTTCCTGACCCAACAGGCACTGCACTCCTGCTACTGATTCATAAAGCAAAATTAAACCAAATCAGTTGGTTGACAGAGTGGTCAATCCAGACAAGAATCCCATAATTTTGTCCCTGATCTTTCTAAACCTCACCTCACAAGGAACTAAAGAGGCAGGTACAAAGGGAAGAGCTTCAATATCCACAGTTACTTGAAACAGAGTACAGCAAGGGAGTTACCCCAAAAGCTTAAAGAGCAGCCAGCTGTCTTCTCCCAGTGGAGTCTTCTCACAGCATTGTCTTGCCACAATACTGTGAATTATGACCACAGGTCATGAGAAATGGAGTATTTGCAAAACATTGACACGAGATAACAAAAACTTTTTTTAAAAGTGTGTTTGGTTAAGTTAGTTGTAAACAAAAAATTCCAATCAGTAAACCTGGCCATTTCTAACAAAGAGTTTTGTCACAAAAACTGTGCCACAAACTGGGTTAACCTGGTGGGATTCACAAGAGGCCTAAAATAGTAGGGGAGGAGGGGAAACAATATCTCCTCAAATCTCATCTTTTCAGACTAATTTAAAAGCCCCATTAAAATGAAGCTATTATGTATTTGTCATAGGTTACTTACCACAGTGATTTTCTATTCTAAAAAGGAGCATTCTTGGCACAAGTTGCTCACAATGGCCCACTTAAAAACCTAGCAAACAACCTGAACATTTGAAGAGGAAAATGACTCAGACTGTATACAGTAGAAACCCTGTGAAGGGGGAAGGGAAGCATGAAGAACATTTTAGCTAATCTGGGAGGCAGAAAAGATGCTCAGATGCTCCCTGTACTGTTCATGGGAAGAAACAGAAACACTGCTATGTAGATTATCTTCTGGGGAAAACAATCTGGCAAGGATTGTCACAGGAGACTGCACTGCAAATTTGATTACTCTACAGCTGTTGACAAAAATATCATGACATGCAGGAAAGTGGGAAGGCCTATAGACACACCTAAATTTTCAGATGTAGAAATAGACAAGTTAAATCCTTTCAAGTTTCCTAAACATTTAGAAATAGGCTTCTCTCATTTATTAGATGTGATCTCCATTCAGAGACAAGATGACTTCCAACTTAACACAGGGCAAATTAACTTCCACTGAACCACAGCCTGAGAAATACATGAAGAATCAATGAATGCACAGGACATGACTTCCTTCAGTACAACAGAACTAATAAAATGTCATGCTTCCAGAGAGTCTTTGATGACATCACTGTCACCTCACTCATTATTTAAAGGGAGTATATGCAAAAAGAAGCAGCAACTCATGCTGTGCAGGAATGAAATGCATTAAATCAAGATTTCTAAAGCAATAATTAAGTGGTAAATATTGGACAAACCATGTTTCATAAAAAGTTAACTTGTGAGAAAGTTAAACCAGAGGTTTCCTCTTCATCAAAGCAATTTACTTTGGATTTTTAGCACAATCATTCTGTTCCATTTCTTGGTGATTCTTGTGGAACAATCTGGATCTTCCCTTTCAGTGTCTCAGATTGAAAAGGTGCAAATTTACTTTTTTATTTGTATTGTCTAGACAGACAGCAAAAATGGGATAGGTATGTAATTGAGCATAAATATGGAAGAAGTTCACAATTTAAGAAGGCAAAAGAGGGTTTTACAGTTTTGTTTTTTCGATTGAATGTGCTTGTCTGGTTGGATTAATCTATTCAAAACAGCCACGAACTGTTCAATTTATTTGAAATTTAAAAAGGAAGTATTTTCTTGCCATAAAAACATGCCGTATATAAATAAGAGTAAAAACGGAAGACTACACATTCCTTTCACCAACTGAGGAAAGAATTATCTGAGCTCCCGTAAGCTTGTTATGGGCTATGTTGTGTTGCTTGATGATTCCCACAGTAGCTGACTCATCCCTGAATTCACTGCCATCTTCCAAGTTCTATCAGGCAGATATTTATTAAGCATTTTCTATTTCCACACATGAAACATACTGTTTAATTTTGCACTCTTGTTTCTTCTTTCTTTTCCCAAAATGGATACCTCCCTTTTCACCCTGCTTCTCAACTCTACCCTGCAAATTGAAGTAAAATAATTCAACCAGCTACTGTGCTCTTTGAGGGAAAAGGACTTTTTTTGTCTCTCAGACAGACAAAATAAAACTTTATTCTGAGCAAGCATGTCTCTTAACATATAGGTAAAAACATTTTTTAAAAATTGTGCCATGTTTCTAATCTACAGTAAGTTAGAAACAAAGCCCACAAATGAGCTAGCTAACCTTAATTCTAACAACCCTTAAGAACAGCACTTTTACTCTTTCTAAACGATGACTTTACAATACAAATAAAATCAGAACTATGAGAAATTTGTTGACACCAGACTTTAAATACTTCGTGAGTATTTCATTTCCCATACGTTCAGCTGTGTGCTGAAGTAGACTAGCTCAGGTAAATCAAATAAGTCTCCAAAAATGAAAATAATCATGAAAAATGACATCAATAAAGTCTATACAAGAAACAGAAGACTTAAATTTTTATTCGATCATATGAAATCTGCCACCTCCCAACCTCTCCATATCCAGTGCAATATTACCAGGTTGCTAGTTTTCCAAATTTTTAAGTCCTCAGTGAAATGAGAAAAATTATAAAAACAATCACTTTTTCTAAATAAGTAGTACAACATACCATCAAAGCGATCCCAACTATGAATCATTTCACAGAAACACAAATGGCTTTCACTGAATGCAAGGGCCTCAACCTAGAAACCACAATATTGCTATTCAGTACAAGAAGAGTTAGTAACAGGTAACTAGCCTATGAAATGTCTATGACAGGAACAGTTTATTGTGGTGATCCCTTCATAGCTGAGGGAAGTCCTAACCTTTGCTTTGCTCCATCCAGACAAGTGAAGTCAGGTCTGCCTATTCATCCTTGCTGCTACAGCCAGGATGCTGCTGCAGAATGACACAGTCAGTCCATTGAGCACCAGAGCTTCTACAACCACAGTGTGGCTTTAGTCTATAAATATACACTCATGTGTTTATCTTGACCTGCTGCTCAAACAGGACTGAAATTCTGAAGTATCTCAAAGAAATTAAACAGTATAAAGGACACTTCTACAACCAGCCTCTGTGTGATTTTAAAGGACAGCTCCAAACACTGGAAGTGATATAAGGAACACAGATGTAAGAGGTCTATTACAGAAGGAGGAAAAAAAAAGAAGAGGGGAACAGAACAACCCAAGTACAAAATTACTACAAGATTGTTTGTAATACCAGTTGTGTCCCTTCAGTTCTGAGGTACATTCCATATATTAGGTCCTTTCCCCTGATTACTAGCTCTGTCACTTTTTTTCTCTTCATTACAAAACCATAGTCCTGTCTCTTGACAGAAGCTTTCCTTGGTCAATCTTAATTTCAAAAATCCAGGAAGCAGTTTAGTCAATATCACCTTAATAAGTGTTAAAAACACAAGTAACTAAGAATTCAACGGTCATTTTCAGCTTTCAGTTGCAAACTCAGACTTATTTGAACCTCTGTCTTCAGCAAGCATCTCCCCGACGTAAAAGCATTTTGACTGAAATAGTCAGAGCCTCTCCAATGTTATTTCACCTCTACTTTATGGTCACCAAATTGGAATTTCGCTGTCAAATCACTCTGTCCTTAAAACAGCATCTCTATCAGATGTGTTACCTGCTAGATCCTAGGCTACCTATAACATCATCCATTTTCTTTCATTTTTCAATTTCCCTCATTCCCTCTTTGCGAGATAGTACAATTGCTGAAATAACTAATATTCACTCATATAGTCCTGCAACTAGCCCTCTTTTTTTCTGACATCTTCTTCACAAACATCTGTGCCTTAATCAGATCATTTTCTCTCTCCCCTCAACTTTGTACTTTTTTTCAGATGCCACTTTATGGATGCTGCTTTGATTTTTTCAAGTTGATTGCAGTTCTGTGGTATTTCCCTTTTCCTTTTTCTCCCTTTAATCTTAGAAACATGTGAGCTACAAGCCATGGGCACCTTTTGCAATCAGCCAGGGGTCCAAATCTGTCCAAAGAGGTACTTGTATTTCACATGGACTGAATCATCCTGAGGGACCACAGCAGAGCAGGAGCTTCAGCTAATGGTCTGAGCAGGTGCATTCAATCCATCATCTTATCACACCTACAGTCTGGAGGTGATTCTCACTTCGGCTCCAACACAGGATTTGGCAGTGACCAAAGTCCTTCATTACAGCAAAGGTAAGAAAATTCATTAATCATCTCATCCACTTTGGGTCTCAAAGCAGTCAGTGACGTAACAGCTGTTGGATGAACACTTGGCTTAGAACAACTCTGCCTTGTTACCAAATACCCAACTCAGCTAATAGCCCATTCAAGGAAACAGGTTTACAAATTTAAAACCAAACAGCATTACCCCATTTATCCACCCCATAGGTCCTTTAAATCGTACACCTCCCTATCAGCCAATATTACTTGCCTCTGATATTCCAGTGCATTTTCCCAGTTATAGCTGTTAGACTTTATTTCAACTCTGAGAACACACTTGTCTAACACACTGTGAACTGATCTATGACTTACAGCTGGAACTTCTGGGAAAAATCAGAATAGAAAATAGGTGGTTTAAGGAGCTCTCTAGAAATGTAACTGTGCTTATAACTGCTCCTTCTAATCCACAGGTGGGCTCTGAAACTTCATCCTCTCAGGTCACCACAACCTCCCAGTGATGACAAAGCCCTGCTGAACACCATAATGAGCCAAGTAAACAGATGCACAGGAAGGGTGCATCTTAAAAGGCCTCTTAAGAGAGTACAACACATAAACAGTCTTGTATGCAATAAAGAGACACAAGTCTCTGAACAATGGAAATAGTGGAACCTATAAAGTGGTTTGTATAAAGTCATTGGACATTCTAACTCAATTTATATTATGGTTCAGCATAAACAGAGTGTCATCCAAGAATTCACACAATAGAGAGCTGTTATGAATATCAAAGTTGGAAGACAAATCTTCATTGACTTTTATACCTCTGCTAATCCACAGGGGAGAGAACTTTGACTGAAAGTGGCTTAACTCTAAGACGATAAAAATTTCTTCTGAAGCCTTCTCCACATCTCAGGTATCCATAAGGGTGCTCATTTGAGTGAATTTTTAAGGTATAACAAGATTAAATTTATGCCACAATCTTATGTTCTCACCTCTGCCTGGCCAACTGACCTCCCACACATTCTTGTGAGGGTTGGACCACTGGGACTTCTGCCTTATTCCATTACCACTGATTGCATTTGGGAGCCAATACCTCAAAAAGCAAAGTGGGATTAAGCATCTCTTATTTCCGTAGAAAGCAGGCTGCAAATAAGGAACAGGAGACATTCATCCATACACATCCATGAGAAAAACCAATGATTCAGCAGCAATTCTAGGCTACCCCATTCTGTACTATTGCTGCACTGCCGTCCACCTAATTAAGCAAGGCAAAAGTATCCCTGCAGGTTAGACAACCCAGTAAACAGAGCTTTAAACCACAAAAACAGGAGAAAGCGATTTCTCAACAAGTAAGGAAGATGGGGATGGGGTAGGGAAGCCAAGGGCTTGGGTGATAAGAATGAAAGAGACACAGCAATCAACAAAACAGAGTGAAAGTGGACTCTCTCCAAGCATAGGCATATAAAGAAGGAAGTGCCTGCAGAACAGCCTCATGGAGAAAGCTCTGAGGAATCAGTATGCCTGGGTGCCTGCCTGAACCGCCTCTACACTGATGCACACAACATAGGAACAAACAGGAGGCGTTAGAAGTCTGTGTGCAGTTTCTGGACAACGACCTCATTGGGATCACGAAGATGTGCTGGGATAGCCCACAGGACTGCCACGCTACAACAGATGGATAGAGGTTGTTTAGTAAGGACAGGTTGGCAAGGTGAGGAGGTGAGTTGTCTTTTATGTGAAAGAACAGCTGGAATTTGTGGAGTTCTGCCTTGGGACAGTTCAGGAGATGGTCAATAGCTCATAGGTCAAGATTAACAGGCAGACCAGCATGGGTACTACTGTAGTGGTATAGGCTATAGAACATGTAGTAGTAGTCTACTGTATGTAGAAGTATGCGCTATAGACTTCCTAATCAGGAAGAAGTAGATGATGCCTTCTTCAGACAACTGGAAGAAGACTCGTGTCTCCTTACAGTGGAAATTCTAGCCACTGTGATGTCTTCTCTGTGGAAGGACAACACAGCAGGGCTCAAGCAATCTAGAATTCTACAGTGCCTCGATGATAACTCCCCAAGCTGATCATGAAGCCAAAGAAATAATGGTGCCCGGCCTGACCCAATATGTACAAACAAGGAAGAATTGGATGTGCATGTGGAAGTTGCTGCCAGCCTTGGCTTAAGTTTGGTTGCAGACAAGTTAGTAGTACTGTACCCTTTTCAGCCTGAAATATTCTGTTAATAAACAAGAGAGTAAGTTTCTTCAGATCCAATATTCAACAAAGAGCTACAGCAGTATTTATTCTGTTTCTGAAGTTTCTGAAGAGAGAAGCCGCAAGAATCAAAAAAGCTGAAGTCAGTATGTATGCAAAACACATACTGAGGAACACCTTTCAACAATCCAATACTCTGGAAATACAAAACCACCAATCAGTAAACCAGCTAACTGCTAACCTTCAACAACAGCCACAAGGAGTAAGTGCCATACTTTCAGCTCATACCACTGTGGCTGCAAAGCCCCACACACAAAACCAAAGGCTACTCCAACTAGAAGGCAAGGAAGGAGCATTTCATGAAAGTGCATTTGAAATACGAGTTGACACTTCTATTATAACAACAATGGTGCTACCAAATAACACTGGAGGACTTTTGTGTATTTCCTAGTACTAGACACAGAAAAGAAATGTTATCTATCAGCCAATTACTTTTTGCAAAAAAGTGCTATCAGCACTTGAAGGGAGATATATGAAATTTTTAAAGTATGAAAAGAAGTTTAAACATGGAGAAGTATTACTGGTGTAGAATGAAATGGAATGTACACTGGTACAGCTGCTTATACTACGCCAATTTTTCCTTGTGACCTTTTAAAGAAACTACAGAACTATGACTGGAGTTTTTCATCTAATGCTAGCAGTGCTTATTTTATCGATAATTTATTATTTTATCCTTAATTTCTCCACTAAGGTAGCTAAGCAATAGACATATTTAAATATATATATATATTCATTCAAACATAAAGTATTTAAAATCTTATTTCGTCTTAAAAAGAAGCAAAACTTACAAAGCAACACATACCTGATATACCCTGAGACTCTTTCTGTAGATCACAGTACCACAGTCTGTTCACTGGATCACAACCTTCTCTGATAGACAGCAAGACATATCGACCATCATCCGACACCTGTAAGAAGTTACAGAAAAATCAAAGACGGTTCACTCTCTAAAAAAAAGAAGTCCAGCTTGAAAAGAGAGTTCACACACGCAGAAACATCTAGTGCTGCTGTTAAATGAACATTACAAGCTACAACCACATTATCAATTATCTGAAGAGGCTTCTTGGTTCGCTTTTGCACATGCATGAACACAACACACACCAGAATTTCTGAAATTCTAGCACAGAAAGTCATCAATTAATCCTTCTTGCTACTCAGGCTTTGCAAACCTACTCCATTTCTTGACAAAGCTTTTGAAAGTGCGAGTCCAACCAGGAAAAGCAGGAAGTAACAAGAAGTCATCAACTTAAAAGTCTCCCTCTCCTGACTGAGCTCCTTTCGAGCATATTCCAAAATTACTGTACCTTGATGTTTTATTAACAGAGCTGATAAGCAAAAAATGATGAGCAAAAAATGATGATGAGCAAAAGCCGTTTCCCGTCCACATTCTTATATGACCATATCTAATGGAAATTTAAACCCCCAGTCACAAAATATGAACCTGGGTTCTGGAAATTTTCCACTTGGCACTATACACATCTTCAAAACAATTCTTACACATATATTGTAATTATTTCTTGGATATATTTCAGTTTATGTTTGTAACATTAGTTATGCAAAATATCTGTAGAGTGAGTTATGCAAAATAAATTTCAGAAAAATTAGGTCCTAATTATATTGCTACCCCAACAGATCCAATTTTGAAGACACAAGGGGACCTAGTAGAACAGAAATAAATCTCAGTTAACAATGAAAGTTAACAAAAAAACCCCAACAACCACACACTCCTCAAAACTAAAACAATCCCCAAAATGAGTGTTTCCAAATCGAATTTTACAGGCATTTTGTTAAGAGTTAATTATACCATGAAGAAAGTCCATACAGTCGAAAGCTCACAAGACAAATAGAAAAGAACGCCTAAGATTCCTACTGCAGCCAAAACCCACCCCATTATATGAAACAGCAAAGACATCTTTAATAGCGCAGCCCACAAAATTGAGATATTTTGCCTCCTCCTTCCTCAAAACAAGTATATCCAGAAATGGAAACCAAGATTATATGATCTTTCTTGAAAGATGCATCTTAAGAGGTTTTAGATAAGCAATAACTGCAGGCATCAATTTTAATTAAGAAAATGACTGGAATATGCTGCTTAAACATCTGTTTGTACTTGTGAAAGCACCAAGTTTCCTTCACTTCCTTACCAACTGAAAAAACCATACAAAATAATTTTATGTCATATATAAAAGTACAAATTTCAGTTAAACTCAAGAGTATGACACACAAAATCCTTTTAGTCATGGTCAGAACCCACATAAATTTATTCTTTGATTCTATGAGTAAAACAGTTAGAAAAGACGGATAACTTTACTCAAGACAGAACAGAGATTTGCAAATTTCTGATGTTGTTGCAAGGGCAACTCAGAACCTCTGATGACAGCAAATCTGAGTACATCTAATATTTCCTTCCATATTCCCAGCTGGACTAGTTAAAAGTTGATAGTAGTTTATTTTTAATTTGAAGTAAGAATTCCCAAAGCATCTTGCTGGTGGAATACCAATTATGTCTCTCTCTATCACTAAAGCTATTATACCAGTAAGTTCTACAACCCAAAGGAATTTGACAGAAACAGGACAAGGCAGTTGACTGCAGCATGTTAAAATGTTCAGTGTTATACTGCAGATTTAGACATCCACATTGCAAAGTTACAGTTTGATGAGCAATCTTGGCAGCAGCATTATCTTATGCAGTCTCCATCTCCTACTACTATAGTTGCTTGTGTCCATGCAAGTTCATTCCACATGTCATGCCAGTACAAGCATCCACCATTTGTGAAGTAAACCAGTTCATGATCTGACTGAAAAAATGGCATGTTAAACAAAAAAAAAATTAAACCCCCAAAAAACAGAAAAGAAAAAAAGAATCTAGAGAAAAAAACAACCAAACAAACAAAACAAAGAATCCAGGAGGGGAAGGAGAAAGAAAAAGGAAAAAACTCCAAACAATCGACAACAAAAAAAGAAGAATAAAAGAAGCCCCTGTGCCAGATTAGTATCTCAATCAGTTCACTGTTCAGTTCAACAAATGGCCAAGCTAACACACAGCACCAAACAGCTGGAAACATGAATAACAGGGGCAGAGATTGCTCAAGGCAGCTCAGATTGCAGCACTGATGAATATGTAATCACAGCCCAAATGCCACTGACCCTACACTGTAAACAAACAAGATTCCCGATTTCAGGATGGCAAAAGGAAATAGGATTTACCAGCTATCATTTGGATTATTGTTACACTGCTAGATCATCCTCATGAGCCGAGCTGCAATCCTTGCTCTTGGCTCATAAATTTATGAACTGAAATTTTATACTAGTACCTCACTCATATCTCAGAATGCATTCATGGTTCAGCATAAGGGGGACAGCTGCAATGTCAGACCTGGTTTCTCACATTTAAGATGAAAAGGAAACCTATTTCAAGAATTTCGGAGAGAGATCTGGACTGCCAGTCAGTGCCCATTTCTCTCATTTAAAAAAAAAATGCTATCATTTCAAACAACACCCAGTGGTAAAAGGTAAGCAGGCTATAAAGCAATTCCAATTCTAAAAACATTTAGTATCTGTCAAAACAGAACAGAAGAAATCCTGTAGCCTTTCAACTGGAGCTTTTAAAAACCTTCAGCATAACAACGATTTTACTGGCACAACACAGCACTAATCCCTAACAGAGCTCTAGTAAAGGAAGGGTTATTTCAAAGAGCTGATGTTGGTATGTAGCTTTTAGTTTCACTACTACTGTCATTCAGTCAGTTGGCAATTTTGAGTTTGTTAGATCTATTATTTCTTAAATATTTGTCGTGACCATCATTACACCACACCAACATACACAACAGTATCACTAAGACAGCTGTATTCCCAAGTACTATTTTACTTAGTCTTTCCAGCATCAAAATCTTTAAATCCTCCTTTATAGAAGAGTTTTGGTTTATAGCAGAGGTTTTTTTTGTGGGTTGTTTTTTTACCTAGCAATTTTGTTTCAATGTTACCTGTTCTCTCCATTTTGATGAAAAGTAACCACTGCTTAGACAAACACTAAGAGATGAAGTGATTTACCGGTCACATCAATACAGCAATGAGCACCAAAGTAAGAAAAATTATTTAAAGCCTAATTAGTAAAAAGAATCTTCTAACCACGCAAATATTTTTTTTTGTTACAAAACACAACTAATTCATTATACAAGCCATACAATGAACCCCAAAGGGTGATGAGGATCCAGAGCAAAAGCAAAGCTAAGTATTTTTGTCTAACAGCAGCAGCACATTTCAGACCAAAAATTCATACATAATTAAACAAACAACAGCAAAAAAAGAATGAACAGGAGAAAGCTGTCGGGTTTTTAGACTTTCTGGCTTTATGTATCACTCAATTAAAATGTCAATATGAGCGATATTAGAGTGCTCTACTTTCAAGTCACGTGCATCCCAACAGTGAATATTAATGCAAGTTCTGTGAATGCTACCTGGACAGTCACCACTGCCAGATTCAGAATAAGGAAGAGCTCTCTACATGTAGTTCACAAATAGGGGCCCTTAAAATGCATTGTATTATACTAAGGCAACTATATATACACATCATTCCTTTATAGATAATAAATTAAAAGTTTTACTACCTTTGCCCTTTTTTATTATCAAGGTGGAAAAAACCTAATAACTGCATCATTTGTTTCTATGTAAAAAAGTACTAAAATAAAAGAAATAAAATTCAGTTATTAGATCCTACGCCCGTGTTGAGAAAAAGATAAACCCTCTTCTTAACTGCAGGCATTAACACTATGATAATCTACAACCTCATCTGCATCTGCAGTTATTTCACAAACTACCGCTCTTCATGCACTGGTGCCCCTTGCATATGAGACAGCACTGTCACTGCTATCTAATGCATTTCCAATGAAGCACAGCAAGTGAATCATGTACAATTTAAAAAAAAAAAAAAAAAATCAAAGTTCACAAAGATCACAGACAGAATTTAAGTTTTCCAACAGAGCTAAAAGGTCAAACTACTAACTGACCTCCACGTATCCAGCCAAGAAAGACCAAATAATCCAGAAAAAGAAAGACATGTGGCAATAGAGATGCGGCCATGCAATGCATGGCATTAATAACTAGGAACTAAAAGCTCATTGCATCAATAAGATGCATTTTAACACTGCTACAATTTTCACCATATGCTATGGATGTAACAGCTTAAAACCACCCAGAGCGAATGACAAGATTTTTTTTTTTAAATACTTATTTAGGACTGCACCCAGTCACCACAATAAAACACTCATGACAGCAGTTACTTCCTTAACTTCAGACATATGCTGCACAAAGACTTTTGTGTAACACCACTGACTCCGGATATAACACGACTAAAAGAATTTACAGGCAAGAAACTTTTCACTTGCTGCAGAAATTACCTCTTTTGTTATTTATGGATATTTTAAAGCTTTCTATCAGATGAACAAAGAAAAAGATTAAGCACAAAAATCCACAAAGCACGTGGTTTCTACAGAGAAAAAAAATTGCTGTAAAATTTGCTGAAATATTTGGCAAATAAAGAGCAATTACACCGTCTGAACAGCCTCAAGTGTTCTAATATCACAGATGTGCACATGCACCTGTGCCATGAAGATCTGCCTGCATGATGACAAAGAACCCCCACAGTAGCCTCCCAGCCTTTCAAATTCCACTTTTATCGTCTCAGTTTTTAATACAAAAATCAAAGCTATTTTCTTTCCTAGAATAGGAAACAGTTTTTTCATTAAATGATTGTAAAGGATTGTGGCGTTTTGTGGGTTTTTTATGGGGGTTGTGGGGTGTGGTACTGGTTTGTTGTTTCTTTAATGAAGAGAACATAAAGCTATGTTCTGATACTATCTTCGCAATGGTGCCAGAAAGTCACTGAAGCTTGCAAATAGCTCCTATCACATTTTATGTTCTCGCAGTCTTTTGAGATGTTGAGGATTGGGGCAAGAATTCCCTCTCACAAAGCAACCTCTTGGGACTGTCTGCACAATCCAAGCCACCTGAAGCTGCTACTCTCAGGCTTTGTTTTGTTTTCTATTTGCAGAGTACTGGTTTCAGAATCAACTAGATTTCAGAAGCCCTAATGATGGGTGATCACAGGAATGCATAATTCCAGGATGAGGTCAAAAAGAATCCCCTTCCTACATTCTGAGGAACAGGCCTGACACGCTTCATGCAGGACATGGACATGGTTATATGCAAACAAGATTCTGATGTATTCTATCCATCTACTCCCCAGGTTAGAAAACTTGCTCTGGGCATTAATTCAAATTTCTTATTCCAGGTGGGTTTTTATTCTTGGATTTTAGATATAATGTCCTGGTATAAAGAACACTTCTATTCTGACCATATCCTTTTGAGCATCTGCTAAGTTTGGGGTTAAAGGAGCACTACCAAAGCCAAAGAACTGGGATTTTGACCCTGGAACATTGTGCTTAGGACTACTTCAATTCCAACGGGACACCAGGCAGCCTTGTTCAGAAGAGGAACACAGCAATATGTACACACATGTTTACATGCATTCTCTTTCCTAAGTCTAGCACAGAATAGATCAGTAGCATTCTGGGGTGACAAACATCACACCCAATTTCTACTGTGGCTTTCAGCTTGTTTTTGAGCAATGAAAGCACCAAAGCATCTGGAACCACTATGTAAGAGATTATCATATACCATAGTCCCATGTGCAGCCACGATTACCTGCCTCTTTCTTACCAGCAAAACTCTCTGGGCCTACTGCCAAGGCTGTAGGAAGATATCCATACTAGGCTTCTATTCCAGATTCAGCCTTGACTAAGACAGTGTAAGGCTTTAGAAAAATTCCCACAGCCCTGTTTTACTCAGCAGCGTGCCTCACTTGAGCAAACTGACAATGTTTTCAGCCCTTCCCCTTGATGCTGCTCACTCCTCCCCTGTGGATGCTTCAATGCTGCTGCAGTGAAAACACTATAGCCAGCACACATCTGGCACAGCTTACACCTCTGTGCTCTGAATTTCATTTGTAAGATTACCTCCCTTGTTTAGAACCACTGATGTTAACTGACAGCTCTAAATATAAAATCAAAAATTTAAAAAAAATTTGTCAATTCAGAGACAGTGCACAGTGTTTGTTAGAAAACATGAAAAGTTGTATTTATTTTACTGCTGGCAGAATTGGGATCAGAGGGCTCCCCTCACCCACTCCTTTCTGTTCTGTTTACTTTCCTGCTGGTACCATAGGGACTTCTCGCACTACCAACCGTGAAAGACTGTTATATAACTTACTGTTTAACTTTGAGAATAACAGTCTGTCTGTGAAAGAGAGATATGCTCAGTCAGTCCAGAGATGAAGCAAGAACATGCCACCTAAACAGAGAAGCATGGGAAGCTCCTGTTTTCCCAGAGTACCTATGACACTGTCAAGGTTTTGAAAATCTTCATACCAGACTGCCCTCTGCTGGGGTGTTATTCAATTAAACTCTATCCCTGCTCTTTACAACTCTCCCACCATTCTACATCTGTACCAGAAATGTATATGCTTTTTCTAGACTAATGAAAAGGTTTCATAGCCTCTTTTTCAAAACTTACATATCTGACCAACAATAAACAGATTTTTTCCTCACAAACAATCCATTCAAGTACAAAGCTGGAAATGCATCTGTATTTCTCTGCCAACACCATTTTCAGCACCACAGATTTTAAATCAAGAATATCTGGGGCTGGTTTTGAATGTATAATGAGGAAAAAAACCCTGAAGCTATTTCTTTGCATATTGTCTTGTAAATATATTAAGCTGACAAAATTTTATACAACCCTCTTCTGTCTTTATGAATGACCTAGTTTCCTATCTCCATTGAGAATACACACCACTCTGACTCCCTATAGTGCAGATGAGATTGCTTTTTCTGAAGCATCATGGCAACATTATTAATTTTGCAGTCTCTGAAGGATCTCCTTGTCAGGTGCTTTTCACTTGCAAGTGAGGTATTTCTCTTCCTTGACCTTGGTTGCAAGACCATAATCCAACTGTCTTCACTGAAGCTTGTGTAAAACATGATGTCTCTACCTAGTGGGACTAGCAAAGCTGATAAAATAAAAAAATTTTTTATCTGACAGTAAAGCATGAAAGCATGCATTTTATAACATGTTGAGCTGTGCAAAGTTGTATTTTAAAAACTATAGCAGTATCTTAGCACCAAGGAAGCATATTCAGGACAGCACCAAAAAGCCATATAATTTGATTTTGGCTAATGATATTTTAATTTTCCCCCTTTACTTTGTCTTCTTCCACTTTCTCAAACACTTAAAAAAACTGACCGGAAAACTCATTGGAATGGCCTGAGAAGATTTTTGACCCATTGCACAAGGATGAAACCACATTTTGCAATTGCACTGCTTTGGTTTGGTTTTTGTTGGTTTTTTTTTTAATTGCAGAATATTTTTCTCCTGACCATTAAAACAATTTTTTCATTAGTATCAGTACAACAGAGCCACGTTTTACAGCTGGAGCTCACAGTACAACCCCAGAATATCAGCTGGTTTAAAGTATTCTCACTTAGAAAAGTTAATGATTATTTACAGAGGTGGATCTCTGCTTTACCACTCCTCCTTAAAATAGCATTTCTTCTTAAATACCAACATCTCTGGAAGTTTATGGCTCCCAGAGGTCAGGAAAACCACCATAAGCAGCCATACCATCCTATGACATAAATTTATTAACCAAGAGCCCACAATAGGGAGGTGTTTCTCTATGCACTGTCCTTCCCACTTCCACAACAGTTATGGGGCTCTTCCAGCTTCAGTGGTTTCAGATGTAGCTGCACTACATTCCTTTACCTCCCTGTTCTGCAGCAAAAGCCTAATTAATCAGACTGCAACGGTCCTTCCCCATGGAAAATGAATCTGCCTTCACAACAACATGTGTAATTTAGCTCACGATACTGGAAAGGAATAATAACAATAATAATATGCATCACTCATGAATCAGGGGAAACATCATTACAAGACATCTGTCACCAACAGAAAGCCCATTTATTTATGGAACTAGAGAAAAATAAGGATAACGATGTCCAAATTCCATTTTATTGCCAGTTAAACCCAGAACTGACTAGTTTTTGAACAGTTAAAAAAAAAGTGCCAAATCCCATTTGCAAGTTTCCATTGATATTCAGGTCAGTTGTTAAAGACATGTTTCATGAATACACAAGATTGTGTAAAAAAGGTTGTGGTTATTTGCAGAACCTATAGGTAACTCTGATTTGTTAGAGAAAGCTCAGTGTCATCACTTTACTGGGAAGCCCTTCACATTCTCACTCATTGTCTCATTTTAAATCCCACTGTTCAAATTCTTTGAAAGAACCTTTGTTTTCTGGCAGCCTACAGAAAGACACCCCTAACATTTTCACGGGTCAAAGTGTTGAAAAGCGACACAAACTGATGATCACATTTTTCAAAAGAGGTACTCGCCGAGAAAAGTATTTCTAGGAACTGAATACCCCAAACCAGGCTAAAAACACCTCATATTCACCAAAAGTGCCAGATCAAAAGAGACCAATATAGAAACAAAATGTACTGATCGAACACAGTAGGCAGGAGAGTACAGAGCATTACAAGTATGCATCCACAGGAAAAACTTCAATTCCCTGATAAATGGAATGACCATCACTACATTCCAGAAGCACTTTGAAACAGTGCACTCAATTGCACATTGCTAAATCTAACATGGAGAATAAAACACACATTAATTACAAAAGGTGTACTGGGACTTTGCACTATATAGTAGCAGTTGAACAAAATAACCTTAAGAAATCAATTCCAGCAGCAGTCACTGACTGCTTCCATTTCCAATAACACAGTCTGTACCATCTGTGTGCTGATAAACCTTGTTGCATGGAAACTTAGAATTCTCCAATTGTACACACAGTATTAACAGATTTTGACCTGTGTATCTCCATTCCTCAAATAAGCAGAACAGATATATTTATTTTTCAGGGAAGACATTGTAAAAATAAATATAACCCAATAAATACATGGCAGGGAATATCCAGACATGCTGACTATTAGAATAAGCTTTTCGTGCAGGAAGTAGAAGCTGGGGCTAAACACTGACCAAGAAGAAACAAGAACAGTGACACACTGTTCCTCAAATCATCTTGTCTGTCTTGGAATGTCTATCAGGCAGAATGACCCCAGTGAAGAAAAAGAGTATATGATTGTGTCCCTGCAGGCTAGAGGAGTGATTTAAAGCAAACTAGGCAGTCTTATTTTCAGGAATTCTTAATAAATGATTCTTAGTTCAATTGTCAACTCTACAACACTAATAAAAATTGCTCTTTTAACAAAATATTTTCAAATTAATATCCACTATCAGTTGTTAGAATCTGAAAAACAGAACGTGATAATGAGAAGGTGCAGGACGTTTACCATACCTCAGCTCCACCCATCCATTTTGGTTCATCAGGAAATTCAGCACATAGGATATCTTCTGACTGGTTAGTTCCTAATACGTGATAATGCAGCTTTTGATGCAGATTAGTGGAGGTCTCAGTGCCTAGTGAAATGCAGATATTGAAACCAATAAGTTCTCAAAGAAATCCAACAATCATATGAAACCCTCAGAAACTTCTGTATCCCTTTGTATATAAAAGAGAAATTGAGAAGAAAGAACTAGGAATGGTTCCACGCTACAACCATTCCGCTCCAAACAAACACCCTCCTACAAAACAAGATAAAATTTCATGCTGGAAACCTGTTCAAACAGTATCCCTTCCCCTTTATTGTTGATAATAGCTTCTTCAAATTTGAAGATTTATCATTTCAAGCTTTGCTTTCTAGAAATACAAGCAAGCAAAGTGATGAAAAACAAGAATCCCTGCCATCCTCTAATGACATTTTCATTTCCATTTCACCCAGAGCAACTAACGGGAGATTTACCGCTAATTAACATTCCTAGAAACCTTCAAACTTCCATGTGCCAAAAATATAAAAGTGATGTATTTTAAAGCACTGAATGAGGTGCCACTTAATTTATTTTTTTTTGAATTTCATTCTTGCAACATTTTCCAACACTTTAGCTTTTGAACTACAAACAGGAGGTAAAAAATCCCTCAACAAAACAAGGTTGGTATCTATCTTGCAAGTCTGGCAAAATTACAGGTTTCAAAAGCAAATACAGAGGCAAAATTCAGGCTCTCTCCAGTTTGACAAAGAGCACATCTCCAGAAGAAACTTTTCGGTAGCTCTGTCTTATCATAAAAGCTACTTAATTCCTTGCCCACTGATGCTCTTCTGCAATTTATTCCACTTTGTGTGGTGCTCCTTGAATTTCGCTAGCATAAACATTTTGTTTTGCTTTGCTGTGAACCACAGATGAATTAATCTGGTTGAATAGCAAAAACCTTATGCCCCACATCGCTATTCATCAGGTCAATCTCTCAAAGCAATTCATCTATGCCCACACAAATGGGTAAGGGTAAAGATCTAAGTAAGCTGTCACCAGACATCAAATTGTAGCCAACACCAACAATATGGAACCTGAGTAAATTATCCCAAAGAAAAAGAAAAGGAGCAGCAAAGTTTTATGAGAAAAAGAGGGGCAGGCAGACAAGAGGTGACTCACACTAACTGAGCATAGGCTTTGGCCATACAAGACATAATTTGATCTCTAATTGCATAACCAACACAGCTACTTATTCCAGTATAAATTTGTAGGGCTAATTATTTGTTGCACCAATTTACTGCACAAGTGACTTTGCTTCCACATGGCATGCAATTAGTACAGTCATACCTACCATCACTTTTCCCATCCTGTTTCGGGTAGCAGTTATAGAACATGCCTTTTCCATCATGGGTCCATGCCATGCAACTGAATTTAACTCTCTCCAGTGTATCTGGCAGATCCTCAGGACCTTCTACTTTCATAAACTTTATAGTAACCCAATCAGAGCCACTAGAACTCAGGCCATATGCAAAGTATTCACCGTCTTCACTGAATGCATAACCTAGGAAATCAGAGACAAAGTGAAGAGAGATTAAACCGGGATACTAGTTAAAGGAACTGTTCATCCAATGCTGAGAGAAGGTTTATTTTCTAAAAAATAGTGCAAGCAACTACATCTGCTATCACATGGGATTCACATCACTTTTCCAGTCTCTGTGTACTTCTCAATTAGTTCACAGATCCAGGTTTAGGCACGGATACTCAGTAAGTATCCATGTTCAGTAGCATAACTTATACCCAGCATCTGAATTATGGTTTGAATCACATTTCTTCTACTTCTCTGAGTTTGGCAGGAAGAGCTGGAAAATGAAAATGAACACAGGTAGAGAACTTGAGTGAAATTTTAAGAGAGAAACAGTATCAAAGAAGCTAACAGAGATGCAAGCTATGCATCCTGAAATAGTGTAAATACCATTTAAAAGATAGAGTAGCTGAAAACTAGACCCTTTAAAACCCTGAAAACTGAACTAACTGGGAAACTTTGCCACTAGCACGCAAATGGTTAATTACCAGTATTCTCAGCCAGGAGTTGTGATATATATTTCACTTTATCCAAACTGCGAGGAATAAAGAGCTTCCATCATAGTTGATAAGGATCAAATTCACGCTTGCAAATCAAGTCAGGTAAAGAGACTGAATTATCACAGGCCTGTACAGACCTGAAAGTACCTACCAAAAAACAACCTAAGAAAATGTTGCATTTCATAGACATGATAGTTTTGAGAGGCACCACTGTGCCACACCAATACATTCTCCCCAATAAGAACATCAAGAGTGGTCATTCTGATTCAGAACACAATTCCACCGAGCTGTCTCCAGAAGTAACCACAATCTGACACCTACACAAGTAAGAACAACCACATAATCATGGAATGGTTTGGATTGGAATGGATCTTAAAGATCATTTAGTTCCGACCCCCCTGCTGTAGACAGGAAAACACTCCACTAGACAGAGGGTGCTCAAAGCTCTGTCCAACCTGGCCTTGAACATATGCAGCGATGGGATACCCACAACTTCTCCGGGCAACCTGTTCCAGTATCTCACCACCTTCACAGTAAAGAATTTTTTCATAATAACTAATCTAAACCTATTCTCTTTCAGTTTAAAGCCATTCCCCCTTGTCCTATCACTTCATGCCCTTGTAAAAAATCCCTCTCCAGCTTTCCTGTAGGCACTCTTTAGATATGGGAAAGCTATTATAGGGTCATCTCACAGCTTTCTCTTTTCCAGGCTGAATAATCTCAACTCTCTCAGCCCTTTGTCTTAGGAGAGGTGCTCCAGCCCTCTAAATCTTATTCAAGGCCCTCCTCTGGACTCCCTCCATCAGGTCCATGCCCTTCCTACAATGGAGGCCCAGCTTTGGATGCAGTTCTCCAGGCAGTCTCACAGGAGCCCAGCAGAGGGGCAGAATCCCCTCCCTCACCCTGCTGGCCACGCTGCTTTGGATGCAGCCCAGGACTAAATTGGCTCTCTGGGCTGCAAGCACACACTGCTGGCTCTTCTCCAGCCTCTCATCCACCAGCACCCCCAAGTCTTTGTTAGCAAGGATGCTCTCAAACTCTTCATTCCCCAGCCTGTGTTGATACCGCACAATGCAAGCACAAGAAGAGTAAAATGCAGGAATAAATACAACTCTTCTGCAAGCACATGTAAAATTTCCCTCAAATCTTCTTATCACCTCCAACCATTTTTAGTTTAGCAGACTTCTTTTCTATGCAGTAGTTGGCTAATACTCCTCAATGCTCCCCTTCTCCTTGATTATGTCCAGCTTGCCTTTTTCCACCACCACCATCCATTGGTAAGGGGCTCTACAAATCTACTTCTTGCAGCATGAACAATCACCTTCTTCTGTTTCCTTTGGACCTGACTCCCACTGCTTTCATTTGATATTCCCTCATTCTTGTAACAGAAAAAATGACTAATCAACCCTTATTCCTTCTCTCCATCCTATTGCATGCCACAAATGATTCTGAAGACCTCTAATATCTTTGCTAAATTGTCCCTTTTGCAAGCTGATTAATCCAGGCACACTCACGTTTTTCCTTTGATTGTTCCTACTACCCTCCTCCTGTATTTCAGAGCACCTTTTGAGCGGAGGAGACTAGGACTTGCTTTAGTATTCAATGGCACAGTATAAACTCCCGGGTTGCTAATCTAATGGTGTCTCCTGTTTTGTTCTTTATTTCATAGAATCATAAAAGTTGGAAAAGAGCTCCAAGATCGTAGAGTTCAACCTTTGACTGACCACCTTGTCAATTAAATCACAGCATTGAATGCCACATCGAGTTGTTTCTTGTACACTTCTGGGGAGAAATTTCTTCCTGATGAATAAATTGATATTTCATGTGCATGTTTCACTCCTACCAAGACATTTTCATGGAATTATGTATTACACTCCAAGCATTGTTCCCAAGAGGTCATGGTGACCTCAAGAGTTTGCTCCATCCATTCCTCCATAAATGAGGTTAGGATTGTTTGTCCCCTGTGCATCACTTAATTTATCTGCACAGAGACTTCTACCTGTTAATTTATTGCCCACTTATTATTAAGGTCTTCCTGCAGCTCCTCAGTCATTCTTCAGCCTGGAGTAACTTTGTATTGTCACCAAGCTCTGCCACCTCACTGCCCAGTCCTTTTTCTAGTATGCAGCAGCATACTGAACACTTCAAGTCCTAGCACAGTCCCTGACAAGGCTTTTCTGGTGATTTCCACTTGACAGCCTATCAACTCTTCCTTTCCTTGCCCTTAAATCAATTACTTATCAACACCAGGAGTTTTCCCTCTTGTTACACAGCTGTTGGTTTTTTAAGTGCATTTGGAAGGAGACTATGCCATAAGACTTCTAGAAATACACAGAGATTATATGAATCCAGTATCTACAGATTAAGGCACAACTTCTGAATAAAAAAAGCCATATTAATTCTTTTCAACTAGGTCACTCCTACAGAAACATTCACTAATTCTGTCCTCTGTTTTTATTAACTGTCCTTGAATAGACTTAAAGGACTTTTAGGTCCCAGAGTCTGCTTCTACAAATCAGCACCTACGGAGTGCAAAAATGGACAGCTAAGAGAAGTTACAGCCCAAGAGAACACCAACAATTTTGTGATCATAAAAGTTAATGCTATGCTCCTTCACAGTCTCTAACTTGCTGGCTTGTGTTAAAGATGCGAAATACAATTTTAAAGAACTAATCAATATAAATACATAAACTTTTTGTCCTTGTGATGGACAGCCTCAAGAGCTGCTTATATTTCATTGGAAACCTGTTACAGAGTTGTGAAAAAAAGCACTGGGAAACGGAACCAAGTTAATTGAGGATACAATGTAGATTTAGAAGAGTTCTTCTGAAACACCACACAAATCCACATATGGCTATTGTGATTACTTTGATTAAATTTTCAACTTCGGCTGAAGACTGAGACTTACTCAGCAGGAAATGCTGTCTCACTAACCTCGTAAGGCCACAGTGCCATCATCAGAAAGCTTATTTGGATCAAGAAAAACTTTGGCATCGGCATCCAAGGAGTCTTGTACATATAAAACTCGCTGATTCTGGAGCCCTGTATTGTAGAAGTGAAAATACCTAAAAGAACACAAGAGGGAAAAATTAAGTAGGAAGAACTCTGATTTTCAGTTATGCAAGCACAAAAAACTTGTATGAGATTGTCATGAAGTGAATAGAAGACAGATGAACAGGTCAGGGAAACACAAGTTTCACAGCAGAGTAGGAATCATGGTTAGGATCCACTCAAAATATCTTTTAAAAATAAAAGCTGCATTTGCCACAGTGCATTTCAAAGAATTCTAAGTATACTATAAACTCCACATAACTGTCTATGTTAAACATCTCTGGCAGCTGCAGCATTTCTCTGTTACAAGTACTGGCACCGGTTCCCATCCCTTATGTTCTCAGCTTTGTCATTCATATAGCTGCTTTCAATCCATACTGGGTGACAGACTCATGTTCAAACGAAACAGAACCAAAACTGTTTCATCTGTATTTACCAATGTCCCTAAAAATGCGTGTTTGAAAAAGTTGTAGGGACAGACAATTACAGAGTGGTCTTTAGTGAGTGATACTCTTCCCATCCTAAGACACTACAGAGCTCAGAGAAATCAATGCTCATATTCTATGCAAGTCAGAGGTACTACACTTTTCTTCCTTCGTAGAACTTTACTACACAAACATGTGACTTAACAAACCAGACAGTAGCATCACCTAGGGGAACAGGGGAATTTACGAAGCAACACTCAAATCTAAAAATCAGTTCATGTATTCCCTAAGACTGACCAGTACTGGGGTACAAACATGGGAACTTGGTAAAGCCAGAAGTGGAAAAAATACTCACAAAGACCTGGTTAACAATATCAGCTAGTAATACATTCCAGCAACAGCAATAATGTTCAGCAAGTGCAAAACTGAAAGACTAAAAGAAATAGAAGAAAAAGAAAAGTAATTTTCCATTTTACTATGCATTTTATTGCCAATTTCACCTCTGCAATGCTGGGCAACAAGCTGGGAAGCAAAGGTCAAACAAGGAGACAGATGTGGCACCTCCTTGGGCACCCTTCCTTTCCGCAGACTCTACAGAACAACTCATCAGACACTGTCCTTTAGCACTGTTCTTCATCAGAAAAGCATAGTTAAATTTAGGAATTTTTAAGTGCCATGGGAAGTTTAGAAAATTCTTCAAATAGAGTAGCTCCTTCCCCACACCTTACTTAGTGTTACTTAACTTGGTAGAGACCTCTTGATCGCCTCAAACACCACAATATAGGGCTTTTCTGCCTTATTTTTGAACTGCTCTGATTTAAGTCCAGCACATGCCAAGAAAGAGCGCACCACTCAGAAAGACTAAAAAGACATCTATTAAAATCAAAGTAAATTGTCATAAATTACAAGCACATTAAGCTCCTGGCACAAATGTTCTTCCTCAAGGACAGTCACCTGCATCAAATTAAGAATCTGTATCTCTTAGCAGAGACTGTATTTATCACTGCCATGAGCACTTCTGCAACATTAAGCCTTAATAGCACTGAAGGTACCGACACCCAGACATGTTTGCACTGCACAAGGAGAATGGGTCAGAGGATCCAGAGCAGTCACTGACCAGACCTGGTCACCTGCTACATCTGCAGGAGCATCACATACAAACTAACAAGCTTTGCCTGACTCACTCAATAAGGCATACTTCCCCAGATGCAGCACTGTCCCCAACAGCTCCACTGCTTCTGGGCTTAAGCCTCACACCTCTACACTGACATGCTGTGCCACATCCATGACAATTTAAATCCACATTAAATCCACAAACAGCTTGGGTTCACTCCCCGCCACACAGCTTCACAAAACCCGACACAGTACAGAATTTCCCTCCCTTAGTAACAAGTATCTGTGCCTTCCTCACAGCACAGATCACTAAAACAAATCACTCTCAATATCTGTGTAGAAATCTTAAGGTAACAAGATTTCCTCTGCTCTTTCTCATCATCTGTGGATGACGGTGAACACATACCTGGCATATCTGGGTGCCCACTCAACATGGACCAAACAAATTGAAAATACTGAAAAAGATTATCTGTGTTTCCTGTAATTAAGAGTGGCTGGTTGCTTGCATTACCTCTTTTTCAACTGCTAAAACAATCTCTAGATATTAAGTTAATAAGCAGTTTCATCCCTTTACTTCCTTTCTCTAGAAGCTTGCTAGTGTTTCTAAAAGAGGTCACATAAAATTCAGTACCAGCTGCAGTCTCCAGACCTTGAGTAACACACAGAAACACCATCTCTTGACCTAGCCACAGATTAAAACAGGGATGTAAGTAGGCTAGGCACTGGAATATAGCAATATTTCTTTGTTTCTAAGAAGACAGATCTTTTTGCATCAGTTGCTTTAAGTCCTCCAAATGATTTTTCCCTTATCCTCTGCACCTACAGGAACAGTTTTTCACAAGGGAATTCCTACTGCTTTTCACTGGCTATGACTAGACAAAAAAAGCCCACCAGCTGCTCAAAGAATGACCAACATAAGAGCACTGTTCTAGCAAATATGTGGAATAAAATGCACAACAGGCTTATGCTGTTTTCAGATGACGTGCCTTTAACTATACTGACAGTGACCAAGCTTTTCTGAAAGGAACTCCTCAAAGCTTTACTTTTACAAAAATTATTCTACAAAATTTTCTGAGTTCTGATAAGCTCACAAATTCTTCTTTGTCCTATAAAAAGAAAAGACAACAAAAGAAGAAGATAATATGATTGGAAACTGGAGAGAGTCAAGCACCTTGTACTCTCCATCATGCAACCACACATTACCATTGGCTTAGTTTTCCTACTTCCCAACTATAAAGAAATAAATAAAATATATTTAAAATTTTTTTTCCTAGTTAGTAGTTGCCTCTGACTTGCTTCACATTCATCACCACCTACAAAGACATTCCTCACATACCTTTTTCCTTTCTTGAAGTGGCAGCTGTACTTGGGATAATCATAGAGTTCAGTCATTCTTTCCTTGAACAGTCCTCTGACAGGACACTGCTCAAGAAAGGGTACTGTGAGCTTGTTCTGAGCCTCCACAAATGCCTGAAAGAAAACAATCAAAAAATATGAACTCAAGCAGAAATGTGTATTTTCTACAGAAAACATTTTCAGAAGCAATGCATCACAGTCATCTTTCCCCCATATAGATTATGCAGTGTGACACATGAAGAATCCTACATGCTTTTATGCATTATGCCACAATTCTTTAATAAGACTCAACTTATCTATTGAATAATGACTCTCCAGGGCATACAGTGGGGTAACTATCCAGAAGACAAGACATTCCTGCCTTTCCCCTTAAAAAACCCCAAAAACCCAAAACAAAACCTCAACAACCAAAGAAACCCTAAACAAACAAACAAAAAAACCCCAAAACCCACAGTAACAACCCCAAAAAGAACACTACACTTTTAAAAACCTCTCCTCATATTTTCCTAAATGACAAATACTGCCCACAGACTGCACTATTATTTCAGGAGCTGGGAAGGGTTTTAAGATGGCACAAAATGTCACGTGCATCATCTGTTCACATCATTAACATAACACACAGAATTAGTCCCAGCCAGTGTTTCATGAGAAGCCCAAAGTACTGTTCACAGATCAGTTCTTAGGAAAAAAATACCTAATGTCTGAAAACTTTGGGTAGTCTGGTTTCTTTAAAACACTCCAGCTCCCTGTCACAAACACTTAAGGACAGTGATCAAAACCATTACCACTCCAGCTGTTTGTTGCATGCATGGAAAACCTGGTGCTCTGCTGGTGTTTCATCATCCCTATTTATAGCATGGTACATTAACATAAAATTAATACCTAAGCATCTTAAGGTGAATCACAGCTGCTAACAAGCAGATGTGCAGGCTTTTCTGTCTCTAACATGAAGCAGGTAGGACAGGACACCGTGTGTGGCTGTAACTCACAGCCACAGGTCGCAGTGGCAGCTGCATCATCCCCTCTAGACTCCAGCCACTCACCTCCAGCATGAAATCCCATCCACTCATCTCTTACTTACACGGGACTCTTTCCCAGAAGAGGGTTTGAAACAGCCTGTTGTTTCTACCTGTCCTGAATCTGTCACACAACGATCAGATGAATGCATTGTAACATTTGAGTTACACTTCATTGCAGGGCATGACCCACAGGAACAGCAGGGCTACAATGCACGCTGCACAACTCGTGCTTCACAGACCTTCAGAAAAGCCAGCTGCTGTACAGGCAGAGTACCTGGCACACACTTACCAGCTGCTATCGGTGTTTAGTCACATACTAATTCTTCAGGTGAAGAATTAATACATGCACAGCACATCCCAGTGGTAAGTCATGCAGCCGCCACACTGCACTGCTATAACTGTCCCCCCATCAGATGGTGAAAGAACTTAATCAAATCTCCCCAAGAATTATGTGCATCTGAACTGGTTTTCTCTAAATGGAAACACATGAATTTCAAAGACCACATACACAAAAGTCTGGACAGTGGATCCTACACAAATAAACTAACTTCTTCCAGTGCTGTGACATTTACAGGGAAACGATGGCTTATAAAAACATGTGTAGGACCATCCAGTGTATTGGACAGGCAAAAGCACTTTCCAGTTTCATGCAGTGAACAGAAACTGGCACACATCTTTGTTTCATCCATCAATAACAGGACCGAAATGATAACATTGCTGCAAGGGTATACTGGAACTGTTTGTTACTCACTTTTAACTGCACAGACACACCTTACCACATCTGCTTTCATTAGTGATATTCAAAGAAGAAACACTGACTTTTCCTTACAAGCATTCATTGCACAAGAGCATGCTTACATACTAATTATCACACTCACAACTGTATCACTAGTAATTTTGCTTTTACAGAAACTTAATAGATTCTTCTCATTTTCAATTAGCATGCACTAAGGGTTCCAAGATTATTTGCAAAAGGAATGCCACTGCTGTATGAAAAACGAGGAAGGAATTACAGATTTTTCAAAGAGTTTTATGGCGTTTTCCAGTCCAGTCTGGAAACTTTCTGTTTCCACACTTTTGGGCATGAGGTTGCACTCACATTTAAAAAGCAACTCATAATTGAAATATTGCTCCAGGTAAAGTACAGGAACACATGTCAGCAGAAACTCTCAGAGTAAACAACTCCATCCACCACGCTGAGCTAAACAGACGCCACCCAGGCTACAAGGCTAACAGTAACTGTACACCTTCATGAACCTAGAGAGAAAGATTTTTATTGTACCTGTAGATACCTGCATCTGACAACCTATCATGAGCCTCAAACCAGGACAGACTTTGCTAGAAGAAGAAAGGACAGAATAAGGGTCCAAATAAGGTAATTCCCTATAGCCATTTCAGAAAATAATGTAGTCTGAAAAGCAAAACAATTTCTAAAGCATTGTACTAAGAGTAGAGATAGTCTACTTGAGGCTGAAGTGTCTGGCCATTACTTACATAGGCCAACTGTTATTTTAAACAGATCATTTAACTAAATTTCATCTAAGAAACACACGCCACAAATTCTTTTTAACTATGCTTTTTTACAACCTATCAGCTTCCCACATTCTACTAAGCTACTCTGTCAAGATAATTACTCCACTGACAGTACGCTTTCCAAGAAAAAGTCTCAGAATAGAAACTGATTTAACACTACCAATCTTTGTTATTAGTCTGAAAAGTATTTACAGTTCACATATATATATTCAGTCCAGGGTAGTTCAGTGCAACTCTTGTTACAAGAGAGCACATACCTTACCCTAAACAAACAGAATACAAACTAAATTATTACAGAATAAAACTAAGCAAACTTCTTAGGACTTGCCCCTTAGCATTTACTTTTTTAGTGTTTAACAAAGAAATATTCTAAGTGCAATTCGAAAATTTATCAAAACATGAACAAAACACTTGTCTATTATAACTACAAATCCATTTAATTGTAGATTTGAGAGTTTCAGTTCTAGATCTAATTCAAATATACACATGTTTAGAACAGTACAACCGAACCCCACCTAATCCCTGCTTTTTCATCATTTGTCCATCCCTCATGTCCGGAACAAGCTCAGCATTACTGCCTACACTGTCAATGAGTTAAGGTACTGTATATGACTGACATAGCAGCAAAAGACTTTGCTCTAGTCTAAAAAAGACCTTATTTCCCACAAAGTGTTAAACCAGGAAGCTGAAAGTCCAACAAAGTCAAAGCAAAGACAACAGTGAAAGTGTGGCTTTGCAGTTGTGGTCTATGCCATTACCAGAAGTGTTTCACCTACCTAGCGCATTTCAGCTATGCCGGGGATGTTTCCCCAATCTGTTTTAGAAGTCAATGGGCAAACTGCAGCAGAGCACGAACTCACATTCTGCACTTCCTTTCCCCAAAGTGAGACATGAACTTCCCCATCTGAACAGGGGCTCATTTTTATTTACATATCTGGAGAGGGGAGTTTGTTTGCTTATAGCTGCCCCTGACTGCTCCAACCAAGCCCACACAGCGGAAAAAAAAGTGATACAGCAAAGCACATAGACTGTGAACATGGAAGTGCATACTCCTTGAACAACAGCTTTTCCACAAGAGCTTGAGGATGTGACTTAATGATTGGCTTTATCAGCTCTGAGACTGTACACTGGACCTGCTTAGCCACCTCCAGATTTCAATAACCTTCTTCTTTGTAGGAGATAAATGCACTGCATACATAAGATCATTGTTGTGACCCGGCTGAAAAATTCCTAGATTTATTTGACTTTCACCTAATTAAAAGTAGACTGTGGGTGGCTAGAAAACAAAAGATCCCATTCTTGGACCATCTTAGATCCAGCTATCATGTGGCCTTACGGTGACCTAGATTAAGCATGTATGTCAATAGAAAACTAATCCACAAAAGTGTTGCCTCCCAGAACATCACCTTGTGATGGTTATACCCATGCAAGGGAGGGATAGAAGCATTAAAGGGAGAGAAGGCAGAGAAAAAACACACAACCACTTGACTCAATGGAAACCTGCAAACTATACTGGATCAGGTACAGCATCATCTGCACTCTACTCTCACTGCAAAAATACCTGATTAAGACAATTACAAAAAAAAGTTCCACCCTTCTATGTTCACTTGTTTGTAAACTGCTAGCTACCAAGACTCCACATAATCATTTATTAGTCACAGAAAATAAATATAGTATTTTCATACTCATAGCTGTTGTGGGTAATTTCCTTCATCCCAGTCCCTTTAGCTCCACAGTGGACGACATCAGATGAAACCACCGTGGGCATTTCAGAGTTCACACCAATCTCACACACCTTTGCTTCTTTCTCCATGCTTCAGGGAATAGCAAACTTTATGTTCTGCTGACTCAATACAGAAACTAAGTGAAGCCTACTCATTTATTTCCTGTGAGCACACCAATGTTTGACATGCCTATTCCTGTGCATCTATTTGACAGCATTTTTCTCTGACCTCTTCTATGAAAGAGGTAAACCAGCAAAATACTTTAATTCCCTTTGTTCAGTAACTCCTGAAACTTTGGACTGAAATGATATACTTGCATACTTACTTACACAGGAACTTTCTCCACTCCTTTTGTCATACTGCTACTGCACTGCAAAATTCTGCCAAGGTGAGTGGTTTTTTGAGTGTAGGCAAGTAAGTTACAACAAGACCTTCATTCCACCAATATGACAACTTGTGTCTAGGCTGCTGCATTTTTGCAAGGATGTTGTAACCCCCCCTATTCCTTATTCTGCCTCCGGCATAAACTACAAGCTCTGGAGAATGTGATTCACTGTCCTCCCAACTGCTCTCACCCAACGTGTTCACAGTATGTGGCTACAGTATTGAATACAGGGACACAAGAAATCAGATCTTTGCATTTTCTCAATCCCTAATCTTTCACAGGACCACAAAAAACACTTTAAGAGGTGTCTGTAAGGCCTCTCTCAAAGAAAGATATAACCATACCTCCCCCACATACATCCCTCTCAATTTGGCACAAAATTATCCTGTGTTTACTGTTTCTTAAAGATACCAGAATTAAAAAATCAAAATTATCCCAACTTTCTAAATATGTCATTTTTAATATTAATGTCTATGGCAGAGTTTTTCACTAAAACCTGATCCCAATTCAACCTTTTAATCCACATGAGTATTTATATATGCTGACAGATTTCCAAGTAGGGAATCAGTTTCTAACTGCACACATTTTATCTTGCTCTTGCCAGTTACTTAAAGTTCTATTTGACCAACCCCAGGCTCATGAAAATGTAGAAGGTAAGCACACACGCAGAAGAACCTAGAAGGAATCTCACTAATGGAAAGCCACACTGCTGGATATTTTTGAAAGGAGATCCTGCCCTCCATCAACTTCATGCATGCTGGGTAGCCGCCAGTGTTTCAGGTCTGGAACTACAATTATCACTAAGTTAGCAGCCACTGCAGAGGAAACCCCCTCCACACTGTCATCTACCACTTTCTGGCCATCATACCTGCAACTCCCTACACCATGAACGTCAGAGGAACTGGCTCACAGTCATTATTTAAAATTATTCTCTCTCAGTGAAGACTAGTTCCAGCAGCACATTCTCACTACACCAGACTGCAGGCTGAAAACACTGCAGCACCTATAATCTGTAACAACAGACACTAACAAAACCTAACTTCAGGAGCAAAATTTTGGTTTTTGGTTTTGCCTTTAAAAATGAGTTTTAAAAAATGCACTCACATACTTTGGCAGTTTTGGAAGAAAGCAAGCCAAAGCAGCTTTCCTTCTACCCTATTCTAATTATTTTATTATGGCAATTTTAGATTTTAGATGTACTTAAGACAACGGACAAAGCACCCTAAAATTTAAGTGTTTCTCTTCAGTATGACACCACTACCTTGAACATTCAAATTAGCCACGAAAAATGGGTGCAAGATAAACAATGGTTCAGTTTTGCAAATTCTGTGATCTAAGTTATACCAAGTGTTCCAGACTTTCACAGAACCACAGAATGGTTTGGGTAGGAAAGGACCTTGAAGATCATTTAGTTCAACGCCCCTGCCATGGGCTGGGACATTTGCCAGTAAACCAGGTTGCTCAAAGCCTCATCCAACCTTTCCCCCATTAAAACACAGGGACAAAATAATGGCATTGCTGTTGGAGTAATGAGATATCATTATGTATTATATCATGATGTACACCTTCATTCCCTATGTAAGTTTTCAAAAAATATTGGCAGGTTCTTCAAAAACAGAGTACCAATGCACCTGGTCTATAGAAGAGAACCATGTGAAAACAGCCATTCCCACACAAAGAAAGGTTACCTTCGTCTGTTCGCTGTCGGGATCTTCAAGCCAGCAGTACGGATCGCTGATTTTACATCCATGGTAATCCGACACCTGAATTTATGAAAGACAATAATTTTAAAAAAGACATGCACACAAGCAAACTCTGTCTGTCAAGATAGTCAGCATGATGAAGGGCATTTGGAATTCCACAAAAGCATATAGTGCTAAGGAGCAAAGAGAGAGAACCAACACATTGCTCCCAGGTGAGTTACTAGTATTACTATTCTTTGGTGACGGCACCACAGCAGCAGAGTAGTTGTCAGAAATAAGCATGGAGCACCAGAAAAATGGTGAAATGCACATAAATTCCTTCCACGAGATAGATTAGTAGGCAAAAACAAAGCCCACCAACCAAACCAAGACCCCTAAGGTTTTCAAGCCAAATTATAAAACCTCATTACTGGGTGTACCCAAAATGTGGTTCCTGGTTACACAAACGGTCTCTGGTTTAGCCCTCCCTACTACTGTTGCCCACAAATATGTGAATAATGTGTATATATATAAACAATAATTTTTTCAAAAATCAAAATCCCACCCCCAAAACAACACACAAACAAAATAAACAACACAAACAAACCACAAAAGATTAGTCCACGCAGTTGAATTTACCTGCTTCCTTCCTCCAGTACACAAAAAAATACAAGATACCTGCTGCTAGGGCTTGCATAGTTCAGCCTTTCAGTCAACTACGAAAATAAATACTTCAGGACTTTTTCCAGCTTTGGCTCATACCGGCAAACATTTTGGTTTAAATGCAACGTAAATACTTCTCGGGCCGGTGCTCAATGCACAGTCCTTTGAGGAAGTGAAAGAAAATCGAACCCATTTTAACCAAACTTACACCGTAATCCCTTGTGCACCCAGAGATGGATGGACACAGGGAGATGGGACTACGTTACAGATGTGCCATCCTGTATAAATAGACTACTTGTTCCTCTGCTGACGTTGCTGCAGCCCGGGCGGAGGCCTAGGTTTCCCCGACACACGCAGCGGTACCGAAGCTCCGGGATGCGCCGTGCGGCCGCTTCTCCCGCACCCCCAGTCCCGCCGCCCGCCCCAGTCCGGCTCCCGGCCCCGCCGGCCCTGCACACGCGGGACGTGCCCGGAGGCACCGGCACAAGGGCCCGAATCCCGCCCTAACAAGTCCCCGGCAGCCGCCGCGGCCCGCGGGCATGACAAACCCGACACCCTCCGCACGGAGCACGCCGGGCGTTCCGCGGCCGCAGCCGAACAAAGCCCCGAGAGCCGAGGCGGCCCGGCGGGGGATGGCGAGCCTGGCGCCCCGGGCCCGGGCCCGGCGGCCGCCGCACGCCGGGGGCTGTCCCAGTCAGCGCCGTACTCACGGCGGTCTCGTCGCGGTACACCTCGGGGTACTGGAAGGCCTGCATGGCGGGCTGTGGCGGAGAGCGGCGGGAACCGGAGGAGGAGGCGGAGGAGGAGGCGAGGCGCGGAGGCGGCCGCGGGGCTGGAGCCGTGTTTCGGGCCGTGGCGGCAGCAGACGGCAGCGGGCGCGCAGCGCGGCACAGGCGGAGCGTGGCCGCCATACGTCCGCCCCCTGCCGGCACCGCGCCGCCAGCACAGCGCCCCCTGCAGGCTCCTGCCGCGCGGACGGCAGCGGGGCGGGGGGCGATGGCGGCGGCTGAGGCAGTGCTGGCTGAGGGGGTGGTCCTGCTCCTCCCGGTCACCCTCCTCCAGGGGCGTTGTATACCTGGCAGCACCCGGGTTTCATCCTACGTATAGTAAACGTTCGCAAAAAAATAAAATCACAGGTTGCTCTTCTTTTTCCGCTCGGCTCCCCGGCCTTGGCACACGGTGAAGGAAGAGGCTTGGGTCTGGCTCGCAGAGCGCCACTCCACGCTGGCTCGAAAACAGAGCTGCTCCCTGGGTGGGGTTGATTCTTTGACTCTGATTCTGTGACTCAGGCAGCCCGAAACCAGGTCACAGAATCGATTAGGTTGGAAAAGACCTCTGAGATCATCAACCGGTGACAGAACACCACCTTGTCAACTAAACCATGGCACTGAGTGCCACATCCAGTCTTTCCTTAAACAACTCCAGGGATGGTGACTCCACCACCTCCCAGGGCTGTCTGATCACCCCCTTCTGTGAAGAAATTCCTCCTAATGTCTCCCCTAGCACAGCTTAAGAATATGTCCTCTCTGTCTCTGTTTCTGATGTTCTGTCTCTGGTAGCCTGGGAGAAGAGACTGACCCTCACCTGGATAGAACCTTCTTTCAGGGAGTTGTAAAGAGTGATAAGGCCATCTCTGAGACTTCTCTTCTCCAGGCTAAACCTGGCTTGGGCCACTCAAACCTTTAGTGCGTTTCCATCAAACATGCTTCTAAAAGTTTCCAGAGACTCCCCTTCACCCTAAAAGCGAAGGACAAGTTTGCCACCCGGTCCCAGTGAAGATGGCCACTCCAGCACACCAGCCCGGCTGGCTGGTGCTTGTGCCCCTCAGCCCCAGTGTCACGGTGTGTAGTCCCACGCCAGCCCCAGCTCTGGCCTGCGCAGCCAGTCTGCATGTCAGGGCACCCAGTAAAGGTGTTTCAAGTGGATGACTTCAGGCTCATCTATGGGGTGTTTATTTCACAATAGGATTTCCTGGGTCAGAAAACTTGGGAACATTTTTCCTCCAGGGAGAGACCAGGTGTACTCCTCCTGCACAATGGAAACATGCAGGGGACAGGAGGTGGTTTGGCAGCATGGCTGAACTGCTTTTCTCCCAAATGAAGCTGCTGCCCACAGCCTTTGCCAAGCTGTCCTGTGAGCCTGGGGAGGACTTCACTGCAGCTCTTCATCCATGGTAAACTTGTGTGTATATGTGCTTAATGGCACCAGCTGGAGACACAGAGGTTTGTGTGTGGTCTTTAAAGGCCTGGTCAGCCCAAAGAGTGCTCATGGCTGTTAATAAAGTAACCACCTAAAATGATGATGACCTAAAACATTTTAGAAATGGCATCAAACCTTTATAGTTACCAGCTCAGAACTGTGTCTTCATTGCCTTCTCTTAATGAAAGAAGTTACCATCTCTAACTGGACGTCCTGTGTGGAGGCTGAGGGTTGTGTACGTATGAAATATGCTAGCCCCATAATGGTCACTGTTACTAAGTGACATAACTGTGTTCATCATCTTTGCTTGCATCCTAAACAACACCTATGCTGCTTCTTTTCTCTCATCACTTCTCTTTTGGTCATTTTTCCTTCTTTGTTTCCTTGTTAATCTTCTCCCTTTGGAAGCCAGCAGGACAGCTGCTGACTACGACTACACTTTTTGTTCTGGAGCTCAAGAGCATGCCACCAGCAAGGAGGTTAATGGCAATGCCTTGACATGCCTGATGCTGATAAAAGCTTGCTAATTGTCTGAGCAGCTTGCTTGGGTAGATACTGGCAAGCCAAGGCTGTTTCTGTCTAAAACTTCCCAGACGGAATTGTGTATGCACACAAATTTGCATCATGGGGAGAATTATTAGCTCAGTAACTCTGTCAAGCATTCGGCTTGCCAGTGTGCAACACAAACAAGCTGTACGGGCACAGTTTGTCTGGGAGTTTTGGGCAGCCGACAGCAAATTCATTTCGTAGACAGCAGAGGCCGTGCACCTCCTTCAGAGCTGCAGTTTGCCTCATGAAAATGTCTTTTTCAGCCCGAAGGTGTTGTCCTGGGTGAATGCATTTATGTTTGTCCAGAATGTCTGAATGTTTAGCAGCTTGAGCAAGGCTTGTGAGTACCTCTGACTGAGCAGCCGAACATCCTAATGTGGGCATTTCCACACCGTCTCCGAAGATCAGCTTCATGCTGTAAAAGCAGCCAGTGTGAGGTGTAGTGGAAGTTTTGGGCAGCTGCGCTTCCTCCACGCAGCTGGAGCTCCCTGAGCTGGCGGGAGAGGGCAGCCTGACCACGCGGGTGCTCCTCAGCTCCACACGGCAGCGCCCGTAGTTCTTCAGGCTCCAGCAGCCCTTTCAGAGCAGGGCAGGGTAACTCCAGAATGGGCTGGCAAGCATCCTGTAAGCACAGCAGTTATCCATAGCAATGCCTTTCAATTCATCCTGGACACAGAGAAGGTGGGAATACACAAAAAAACCCCGAGTACGAAGTTGTCCAAGATAAGATCTTTGGACCTGTAATTTTACAAGCAGTAATTTTCTTTCAAAGGTGAGCATTAGGGACAGAAAGTGAATTTTCTCTGTACTGTAAATTTCTCCCTTGTCTTTTGGGGGTAGTGGGGGGAGAAGGAACTGAACAACAGCAGAAGGAGCAAATCTACACTGTCGGATCTTTTCTTATCAGAAAAGCAGTTAACACAGGTTCACATAGTGTCTAAAACACTGCCCAAAACATGTTTCTTATCTGTAGCCCCTGTACAAATGAAACAGAGTGCTGTGTGCAGTCTGCTAACAGAAATCCTTATAATGAAAGGTGTAGCAATCTTCTCCCTTTTTCAGTGTGTTTGCTTAACACGAAATTAAAAGGGATTCCCATTAGGACTGTGCTATGACTGAAAATTTGAAGCCTCTTAATTGTTTAGTGTCGTAGCAGAAAGTAAATTTCTACTGAAATGTTACTTTTTCTTGGGCCTAACCAACACCAGCAGAATTCAGCTTTAATATTTGCTGTGTTTTGAGGATAAACTGCTGAGTAAGCAAAAAATTATCTTCCTTTATTTAAAACAGAAAGTTTGAAAAACTCTCAGTAGTCTTTGTCATCTTATCACACTCCCATGTTAGCATGATTCTGATCATTTGCAAAACAGATACTGGTCTCTGCTGATATTAATTATAATTCTGCTGATCATCCAGTCATTAGCAAATCTCTTTCAGCTTAGTCAGCATCTCCACAATGACTCACTGCAAGTAGTATATTGACTCAGTAGGAAGTGAACTCATCATCTTGGTCAGAGAAGATCTGACAAAAAATCTAGCAGCAAATTTTGTTTTTACCTTTCGTTGTCGCCCTTTCCCCAACCTCACTTGCATTATGACTTAGCAATAACTGGAAACTTTTCTGTTATTGAATGAAGACACGTCTGTACCTTTACTCCTGTTTTCTTATGTATGTTTTTTATTTCATTTACTTAATCGTGTGACATCTGTTCTGCTGTTCAGACGTTTATCAGCAGGTGTCAGCAGAACCTCAGTCTTGTGCTACGATGAGCTTGTGCTGAGGTGTACAAATAACTCCAGTTTCAGAGGAATGTGACTCTCAAATTGTCTGCCCTGATGGGTTTCTATTTTGGAACCACTGACTCGAGCCAAAGTCCCGTCGATTTTCAGTGATTCTTTGATTCCTAAATTATGTTAATCTACTCTACACATTAATTATGATCATTGTGTATTGTTTATAGATAATTAAAGAATTGCTTGTTGTTGAGCTGAATTATGAAGTGGCTTACATATTAAAATATGGTTTTATTATCTCAGTCACAGAAAATTCTACATGACATAGGTCTGGTCAATATTTGAACATACAGTCAAGTAAAACTATATTTCATTGTGGTACTGCTCCCTACACCATGGGACAGGATGGGGGCATTGAAGTCAGCGTCACGCTGCAGAAGCATCCTCTAGCTTGCCCTGGTCTTGTGCATTGGTGGGCTTACATGTGCTTACACTGCTGCTGCTGTGAAGCCAGTGCGGTGGTGTAGTGATATCCACAAAGCATTAGTATGGCACTGTAATTACAAAGCAGTATTAAAAGGTATTTCATCAGGTGGGCAATCTAAACCAACATACCTAAACTGATGTAGGAGGATGAACACACAGATCATAGTATAACTACACCCAATCCAAAATAACTTTTCTGTGAAGGAACTTTTTCAGACAGATGAAAGTTAAGGTATTTTAGGTTCACCTTTTCCTTGTGCAGTGGCCTGAGGCGAAGAATGAATAAAATTCTAGCCATGGACAAGACTGATGACCAAAATTTTTTGATTGATTCTTTTTTATTATTATTATTATTAAATTTTAACATATAATTTGCCATTAAAATAAAGATTTGCCGGAAACCAGAGATCACATAGTAAAATCTGTGTCCTTGTGTCCCTGGAGAGATAGCCAATACTCAGGTCTCACTGCATGTGGTGTGCTTGGGTCATTTAATAAGTTTTCACAGACCCATTCAGTGTTTGCAAGGTTTGTAGGTCTGGTGCCTACTTACGCACCGTGTTCCTGGCACCTAGATTATACTTACTTAAGCATTTCTGGAAGTTAATCCTAATCTTACACAATTCAGCTGGGACTCATGGGTCAAGTATTTCGCCAAATTCTTCTTAAGAAGGCTCTTGCAGAAGAAAAGTTAGAAGGAGTTGAACTTTTCTTGCTACACAGTATTTAAAAGGGGAGAGGGGTATGACATAAAGTCCAACAAAGTCAATAGGAGTTTTCATGTCTACTTTTGTCCCGCATGTATTTCACTGAATATTGAATCAGCCCTTCTTCCACCTCCTCCCAACAAACATCACTCTGAAAAAGGAACTATCTATATAAATATAATTTTCTATCTAAAGAAATTATATTCATTCTTTTGTGTGGAAAGGTAGCAAATCCATATTAGTAAAATGGAAATTTAAGTGTTAATTTTCAGTGTTTTCTTTTGCTTTTCCAAAGCTTCTTTTGTTGTTGTTGTTACTGTATGCAAAAATACTTTATATTCTAACTCCTGCCTTCAGCATCAAAAGCAACTAAGATAACCTTCATATAGAAAAGGATGACGGTATAAATAATTCTTACATGGCAGTATCTGAAAACAGAGATGAGTATGAATTGGAAGAAGGCTTTTCATTCTTTTCTGTTCTGAAAATGATAAAAATTTTCTTGCTTTGGATGAAATCTTCTGCCTATTGAAGTCAAAGGAAGTTTTGTCACTGATTTCAAGAGCCTAGGAATGTCACCCCTAATCCTGGCAGTGAGCAAACCAGTAGGCAGCTTCCTGTTAACAGATTATGACATGTTGACAGAATTTGAAATACACTAAACATAGGGGATCTGATATATTTTTCTTGGAAAGGAAAACAGTTTTAGCTCCTTTTAAAAGACTCCACATCTAGAAATATCTTCCTCTGCAGTCATCATCTACCCCTGTTTAATACATTTTGAATGCATGTGTTCAAATGGCTTAAAAATAAAGCTTTCTGTTATGCCTCAGAAAAATTTGGTTTGGGTTATAAAAATATAGACACTATAGATCCCTGCAGAAAGAATAAACTTTGGAGTCAGAGCAGAAGAAATGTGCTTCCAAGAGAGACTTGCACATGCCTTTGAGAAGAATCTCTCAGTCTTGGGAAAGAGAAAGAAAGAAAACCATATGCAGTTCAGTGACCACCAAATCTGAAATTCAAACTGAATTGGGCACTGTGCAAGGTTATCACACACAGTGGTGCTCTAGCAACCCTGTATAACAATTAATTTAAAATATTGCCACTACAATTCCACAATGAAGGCAAAAATAAGAAGAAGAATGAAAAAAAATTAAATGCCAGAAGTGCCTTTTAAGAAAGTCACTGGATTTCAGTAGATGCTACATAATTATTATTCATTTTTTTAACATTTAGGGATAACTTTAGCCTCTTCTCTAAAGAAAAGTGAGTCAAACCTAGTCCTGAAACTGAATAACACATTCCAATGATACTGAATATAATCTCTGTATTTTTAGTACTGCTGGCTCTGTGTAATTCAGATGTGGATCAGGGCTTCACTGTGCCATTTTCCACATGTGGCCAGGTGGTAGAGATGCTCCATGCATTTATGATCTACTCCTTCCAATCAAAGGACACAAAACAACAGGAAGCTTACATTCAGAGACATGGAGGAAAAGCATGTGACATTACAAGTGTACCTGTAACACTTGCAGCATGCCCACAATCTGGTGTTTTCCAGCCTATGAAAAGGGAAAGCTCCTGGGGAAAGGTTGAAGGTGTCTAATGGTAAAGTTATGTATATTTTTACAGCTTCACCTTGTTTTAGAGCTTCACCTTGACTGGCGAAGCAATGCAGAAATAGGACATTGCTGATGTGAAAGTTTCCCAAGCATGTGATGACAGCTGGTGCCGTGGGTTGTCCAAGATGGCAACGTGGCTGCAATCTGCACAGAGGAGAATGACATTGTGCTTGATGTCAGGGGAGTGGATGGGAACACGGGAGGAGAGGGGAATCCTGCTTACAGCTCTGGGCATGGAGGAACGAGCAGGAAATGGGCTCTGTCAAAATCAGGGAGAAGCATCTTGTGGTGAAAGGATGAAAGGTGGACTGGTAATTTTAGCTGTGTGGAAGTATGAGGAAGGTCAAAGCTTTGAAGTTTTGTGCATCAGAATTTACAGAGAGCCATGAGAGTCCTACACTGAAGGTGCTGGACAAGCTCAAGGCCCAAGCAACAGAACAGCCAGTGATGTTAACCACAGTGACTGGAAAAAGCAGTAACAAGGAGAGCTTAGAAGACAGATTAAGAGCTCTGCTGAGCCATACTGAGCTTGAGCCGATGGCGAGACATTCAGAGAGAAGCAGGCTGGGCTTTGGGCTTGGACAGAAGGGAGCAGACGGGTGGATTTGAGTCATCAGTGTGAGCAGTTGGGCTTGTGTTTACAGACGACCTCCGCCAGAGATGAGGTGCCCTTTCCGGTGGGAGGAGGGAAGCTGACCAAGGACAGAGCCCTCTGGAAAGCTGGAGAAAAATGAGAGCATGTTATTCTCCTGTTCCAATATGTGATAAGAAAAGCTTTCAAGAACTAATTTTAAACCCTACAACCAAAACTTTTCAAGAGATTCATTCTAATGTAGTGTGGGGCCGGTACAGAAGCCCTATGTGGTTTACTCAGCAAATAGTCACTTTTGTAGAAGAGTTTGAAATATGTCAAGTTACAACAATATTACTGAAAAGGAATGTTTCATTAATTTTGTTATTTCCTTCTCTTGGAGAATTGTGCAGGAATTTCAAAGGTCCAATACATATTAGAACAAGTTAAACATTTTTCTTCTCCTGGAAATTTTAATTAAATTTTTGAAAACTTTTTTTTTTTAGATTTTCTATCCTTATGGTTTCAAATTCTGATAGAAAATGTGGAGAAGGAGAAATTGAGACAAATTTCATGGAAATAAATTCCTCTTCTGAATATTTTTATTAGATGTTCTCCCTTTGCATTCAGTCTAGACAGAGGAGATATTTTTCAGTGCCTGGAACAGGTTCCTGAGCAGAGCCAGAAAACATGGAACAAATTGGAGAAAATGCAGAAATAAGTATGACACATTTGGGTAGAAAAAAATTCCACAAAAAAAATTCTTTCAAACTTCCCTCTAATTCACTGCATCTAATTGATCTAATTTATTTTTGCCTCTTGGCAGGTCTTCTGTTCTAAACTCTGTAGATGCCTGAGAGTCATCAAAATGCACAGGACAGGGCCAAGGTAAAATAAGGCCTCTGCCCTGTAATTTCATAGACCAGCTATTCCAAAGCACTGCTGAAATTACCCAGGTCAGAAGAACCCTTTATGAATCTTGAGAAAAAAAATTTAAATGAGCATTTGTGCTACATAACAGTGATGTTATTTAGCTCCCCTTTGCCCTATTCCTCTCATATGTAGTGGGATTGTGAAATCAATATTCTTCAGCCATTTCTGATGTTTAACTTCTGTAGAACCAACAGACAACTGCTGCAGGTTATTTGAACCTTTACAAAAATTATTTAATTATCCACAGTTAAATATTCTAGAGGAAATAAAAGTACTTTGGAAAGAAACCTAAATGAGAGAAAAGTAAGAATTAAAGACTAGGACACCACATCTTCTGCAAGAAGGGTCTTGCTTGCCTGGTAGACGTTCTTTGATCTCTAATTATGTTAGATGTTATGTTGTTGATGTTAGTGCTGTAAATAATCCCTCTCTGAATTCACTAATTAAATCTTTTAATATTATTCATTCCCTCCTACCAAAACTTACTTTAGTAATTAAAAATGTCATGGTAATTTATTCTGGCCATATGACTATTTTGTCAGTTATTTATTTAAATAATTTTTTTTATTACAACCTCACAAAAATTCATCCTCATCATTTAATTAGAGATGTGTGTGAAAAGCCAAGAGGTATTTGGAGTCAGGCTGTGTTTGTTCACTTAATTTATGCTCTTACTCTTGCAAACTTCAGGGTATTTACAAAGGTATAAAGGGTAACAGTTGTTACCACACCAAGTAAAACTTGCAAAATATCTCCGTTTGCTTCATGATAAGCATGTTATCTAAATCTTGTAAGCACTAAAGAGATCAGAGAAAGAAATGTACCTTTCTCTTGTGTAATGCTACCTGGATTTTCTTTTTGTCTTGTGGGAGACTGGCAAGTTGCTGTAAACCAGCCTTCTTAATCACTTGTGCACTCACTGCCCTTTTCCTGATACCACTCACATGGAGAAAGACACATTTCTACACAGCACTTAGGATTTCTCTTTTACCAGAGCTAGCTGAAGGTGGCTGCCTAGGTAAGATCTTTGCTCATGCTGACAGCTGTGAGCTGGGGGGTTTCAGCCAGAGACACATTGGGGCATCAGACAGGCTTGCTCCAAGACTCAAACCTTAGAAAAAAGCACAGTAAATTTAGTAACTGTGCCCCTACACCTACTAAAGAAACTGAATTTGTCTTCTAGTTTCAGGATAATAAACCTAACAGCCTCATTTCCTGGAGGGTGCTGAAAATAAATTCAGCCAGACCCCTTGTTCCAGGGAGTGGAAAAGTTGGCAAGTAGTGTTCTCCAAGGGAAGTCAAACAGAACAAGTCCCTTGGTTGGAAACGTAGGGCAGCCTTCCTTTTTCTCTTCGCAGCGCACAGAGCTGAAATCATGGTTGTCTGAGTTAACCCTTTTTTATTCCCTGGAGGCTGTCTGATGTGCAAAATAGACATTGTGCCAACCACCAGGCTGGAGCAGGTGGCTTGCCTGCCGAGCCATCCACTTCCTACAGCCCACCATAGCCAGGGGAGGTCGACTTCCCCTGATTTACCCCTCTTAACTTCTCCTCTTAAGGGGGATTTGCTCACCAGTGGGGAGAGGCACTCAGTGATCAGACAGAGCACTACACCTGAGCCTGACACTTCACAAGTCGCATGAAAAAAAGAGATTTATCCATGTCTTCCCCACTGCCATTCAACCCCTCCAATCCCCCTCATAATCTGCCCCTGAATGGGCAAGATCAGGTTTGGAATGACAGCGAGGAAATGTGGAGAGCCTTAATTCCCCAGCTCCCTGGGAGTCTGCCTTAGAAACCACTCAACCGGCCCATGGCTCGTGGCTGCACCAGTCAAATTGTTGGGCTCATGGTTATAGGCAGGTCTTCTGTGGAACCTCATGCCTCTGTCACTCCACCAGGTCCTCACCTTTCCTCAAATACATTGAAGGATGTCTTCACCATATGTGAGCAGAAATCTTATCTTACCTTATTCTGTGTTGATTAAACTACTTGAGGATCCCTCTGCAGTGACTCAGGGAGGACCCCACCTGGTCTAGGGAAACAGGGAATTCTGGAATGGCACCGCTGGATGACCATCAGCAGGTCTGTTGTCCAGCTTGCGCCTGCAAAGCAGGTGATGAGTAACTAACACATAACCACGTTTCCAGCCCACATACCTAAACCTTTCTGCTAACATCCAACTCAACTGTGCAGTGAAGACATCTTGTACTGTTTTGCTGTAAATCTTGCAGAATCCAACGCTGTCCAAAAGCGTGCTCTGAAAGCTGATTTACCAGTACATACTATACTGTCGGGTAAGGTAAAAAATGCCCAGTCCCATGAACTCAGGTCCCCTCCTCCTTTCCCCTGCCCTAGCATACCTGCACACTCAGCACTTCCCTCACATAAAGCATGATCTGCCTCTCGGTTTGCTTATCACAGTCTCAAGAGTAAGTACTATGCAAAGTTAAAATCTGTTGAGCACAAGGGCATTTGACCCTGACCACAACCTGCTGTTCCTTTAACAAACAATTAAGACATTCCATGTGTGACTAAATTTGAAAGCAAACCCAAGAATTAACCAGCTTGTTTTAAATAGGGATATAAATAAGAACCAGCCCAGCCATTGCCTAAGAGATAAGCCTAAACTTTGGGGTTCAATAAAAGTTCAGTCACTTCCGAAGGCTGGATATTTATTTAGGGAACAGGGTCATAATTTAGGGAAAAGGTCTTTATTTAGGGATTTTAGCGAACACAATGTCCCCCTGGATCTCATTTCTATTTGAGTAAGTTTCCTCTGGGTATGGATGATGCTAAAGGAAAATAACAAAGCCAAATCCATTCTTGCCTAGCACAAGAAGTATTTCTGTGGGACTTCTAGTTCTAGTGTGAAGTAGCAACAAACAAAATAGTTACAAAGGTATCTGCATAACTTTGCAGTCTGTATCTATCTCATAGCTTGTGAGAAGAGAATGCGGTAAAAAAAAATCTGCAGTTAAATCAGGCTTGACATAGAAGCTTGGCTGGCCTAATAGAGATTAGCTTTTAAAAAGATGCCAACAAAAAATACTCAAATTTTGAAGTTAGGGTCACCTTGTCATTAGAATGGCAAATACCATTTCTTACATGAAATTATTAGATCCTTGTATTAGATCCTTGATAAAGCTAATGAAAATACATCTTCTAGATGTTCATATAGTTATGTGTTACAGTTCTGGATCATATAACTTAGGAAAACCTAAAATAGTTTTAATGCTCTATCTAGGTAAAAAAATGCTATAATAAAACTGCATGTATCAGGAGAATGTGAAAGTAACTTTTTAGCATGAAAATTTTCTCTGTGGCAGAAAAATAGATGTAAGGAGAACTTTGGTTCTGCTTAACAGTGTGAAGTTAACAAAATCAGTAATTAAGTTGTGAGATCATGGAAAGTGACTATACCCACACATTTTTCGAGGTGATATGGAGTGCAGAGGGTTCGTTTTTCAGGGTTTGTAGACTGAAGATTACACATTAACCACTAACCTAACTGATAACTCTATGGACAGAGTCCGTTCTTCTATGTAACATGGCCTCACTTGTCCCATGCATGATGTTTTATGAGAGCTCTTAAAACTTATGCTTGCACTGTTTTCTTGCAAATTATTTTCCATGTAGGTCAATAGAGCCTTTCCTAAAGGATTCAGCAAAATAGCTGAGGCTTTTCATGCAGATAAAATGAAACCTTACATGAAAACTACTACAAGGAGGAGTTTTACTTCAGAATATGAAAGCAATTAATTATTCCTGTTACTTTTGAATTGAAATTGGAAGAGCACTGCTGTTTGCCTAAGAATTGCACACTACAGCCTATCACTGCTGTGTAAAGCTTAAACACTTGAAAGTATTTAAGTACCCAACAAGTATAGTGATTTCAGAGAGACTGGGTATATGAGCATATTTGGAATCTTGCTGCCCTCTACATAAAATCAAGGGCAGTAGCAAGGTCAAGGGGTTTTTGTGATGTTTCTGACACTTCTCCTTTTTGTGAAAGATTTTCTCTGAGCAGCAGAGAAATTATTAATATGTCTGAAGTTGCTGGTTTAATATTGTGTTTTAACAGCAGAGGAAGGTAAGCATATTGTTACAGCAATTAGTACAATGGTAAGATTCGTTTTGGAAAGAAGGACGTTTTCATGCAATGTTTTAAAGAGATGTTTCATGGAAGTATGAGGGGTCAGATGAAAGTCAGAAGATCCATTTGTTCTGTAAAACACAGGAAAAAATATCAGCACACAATGGTGTTATTATCTTCCTAATTAAAATCTTTAGTGTCTCATGCTACAAGTGAACTAAAATTGGGTAGCCTTTATAGTAAGTTAACACTCAGATACACAACAGTGGTACCAATATTGAATTCCATTGCCCTGTAGATCCCTTGTGATACTTTTTTCTTGCAACCTTGTGTAAATAAAGGGAACACATACCATTAATGAACTAGTACATAATTTTCTGTATGCATTTATAGCATTAACAAAACATTCATTTTCAACCACATAATTTTTTATGTCTCTTTTTTCACAGATGTGCTGCAAAAGTGTTTCAATCACCATGATGCTGAGGTTTGCTCTTATGGGTAAAAAGAAATTATAAGTCTTTTGTTGAAATCAAAAGGATTCAGAGCATTTCAATGTTGGTATTTGCAAGATAAAAGTTGTACTGAATCTTTTGATTCACTCATTTGTTCCCACTTCACCATCCTAATCCATTTTTATTACATGGCATATTTTATTAATCATACATTTAATATGTGCCTACTGTTTCAAATCTACTAACTAATACTGTGATATTTCAGCAGGATTTTCAAGAAAACCAGCCCTAATAATTTGATTGCTTTCCCTCAAATTTCTGCTTTTCCAAGAAATTTCAAATTAACAGCTTTTCCACAATAAAAACTGAATATCAAAATGTGAAAAAAAAAAATCCTAAAAAAGTTTTATTTTATAACTAGCAATTGTAATTTTCATTTGGAGTAATTTAAAAAATGCATTTCTTCTCTGTAATGTACAACAAATAAATTAAGTTTTCACTTAGCAGTGGCAATAGTTACATTTTTTAAAGGCTTCAACCCCAAAAATATTTAGAATGTTTTAATTAACTTCAGAGAAATCACATATTTTTGCTTTCCCGAAAACTCACTTCAAAAGGCAGATAGTACCTTCTTGTTTGATTTTTGCCTCTTTTGAGGAGCTTCTTAAAGATCAGAAAGTTTAGAGGTCAACAAGATGATCTGACCCTTAGTAAGTGAACCCCTAATTATTCCAAAAGACTGAGGCACTGAGGATCTGGGATCTTCATTATTCTCCGAAATGCGGTGTTTCCACTGAGCTCTGTTGAGAGATCCCTTTCCTCAATCAGCTCTTTTCCTGCCCAGCAATTCTATACTTTGCATTCTTGTTTTGCAGATAACACAAAATCTGTCAAATGAAATATATACTTGATCTTTCTTATCATATTATTTTACCACAACTGATGCCCCGCATGGTATACAGTTTTAAAATAATGCTAGAAACTATTATATTCTGCTCCCAAAAGTGAGGCTGTCTGAAGTCCACAGATGCTGGCAATGTCTTTCGAAAACCTTCAGGAGCTTGATCCAAAACCAGTTCAAGCCAATGAGACATTTTCCACTGACTTAAAAATGTGATTCCTCAGAGTGCAATACATGTTGTGTGTTACAAAGAAATAGATGCATTTTACTTTCAGGCTTTTTAGGGTGTTGCAGTGTGGAGTTTTTTTAAACAATCAGTTTAAAGGCTATCTCCAAAGTCCACTGGTCTCAGAAGGCTGAATCAAGCTGAAAAATTCTGTTCTGTGAGTATTAAATATTTCACTAAGGCAAAATTCAGCTCATAAATGCACCTATCACTTACCCAGCTGACTAGATCCTTCCTCATCCTGCTTTGCCCTTCTATTGAATAGAGGCTGACTGGTGCTCATGTTTGCAAAGAAAGACCCATGTACTGAGGCAATTTGTTTATAGTTAGATTTAAGGACTGTGACCTGTGCTCCTAAGCTGTAATGGTTAATGATACAATAATGCAAAGGTTTCAGGCTCTAGACCCCCTATCCTTTGGGTCTGATATTAACTAAATGACAAAGTATTTTCTGACCCATACTCTTGAGAGATGCCCATTTTTTAAAGGTATTTTATTTACACACATGAGTCCGGTTAAAAATGAGTAAGAACTGGGGAATTCATTCAGTAAAAATAGTGACTGACCAGGAGTGAGCTCCAGTTAGGAGTTCTGTGTGAGTTAAATATCATGTTTTACTTCTTCACTGCTATCCATCTCAGTGAAATGGGTTTGTCTTATTATTAAAAAAACAGCCAGATTTTTGCCTTTCACCTATTTTTTATTGCAGGTTCCTGTCTTTTAACTTTGATTTTATACTGATTTGTATAGCTGCACTGTCTGCTGTGTGCTGTGTCCCCACAGGACCCTTTGTTTCCTACCTTTGAAAACGTTCAAAATAAACAAGACCCTTTCTCTTCCCATAGACAGTACACATAATATTAATGGTTATCTACCTGTGATAAGCAGAGCAGTATCATTTTACATGACTTGAAAGGGTCATCCATATCGTCAAGCACAATTAACTTGTCTTACTCTCACAAAATGGGCTTGGGGGGAGTAACTAAGAGGCCATACTTCTTCACATACCTGGAAAACAGTTCCAGGACAAGAAGACACCCAAAAGGCACAAAAAGCTCCTAAACAACAAGCACAACAGGCTTTCTATTGAGAAAAGAAGCTGTACTGCACCTTCTTGATGTGATAGTCTCTGTGGTGCCTGTGTGTGTGTTTACTGAGATGATCAATTGCATACAAGTTTGAACAAGTCGAGCTGCAGGATTTAACTTCCTGCTATCCCACTTTTAAAGAAAGCAAACTCTCTGAAATACTTCTGGAAAACAGAGTGAAAGTTGTTTCGAGGATATATCCAGACTTCAGTAAAAAGTATTCTGAAATGTCACAGAACATGCGCTGTTTCTATATTCAGGTTTTGTTTCGCAGCCTACCTAGATCAGAAGAGGAAACTAAGAATGAGTTGTAACTCCAGTTCTCCGAAGAAGGCTTTCACACCCTACGTACATTTCAGTTCTCAAAACTAGTAAGTGAAACAAAGATTCTGCTTAGAGGAGAAAACGTCCAAGTAACCACTGTGTGAAGAACAATGTCTGTAATGTAGCATGTTAGCATATCCCCTCTGAGTCAGCACTGAATCAGTGTCCCAGCTGATGTTTAGGGGAGTGCCATACTGTTTCATTAAGAAGAAATGAAGTTGACCACTTGGGCTGTGGAGAATGGCATAGCAGTTGTCACAATAACACAGCTATTAAATGCGTGACGTGACCAAATGCCATATCAAAGTACTGCTCTAGCCACATACATTATTCCTGCAATTACATTAAATATATTTCACTTCCTGTCTTAAATAACTGGGTAGTACTGCCAACAAGGTGGTGACTTTCAACAGAAGAATGATTGACTGTCAATAGCACATCCTTTAGAGTTTTTTCCTGAAATGATTTAGGATCTTTTAGGAGAAAGTGACCTGGTTAATATACATTTTTTCTTTATTAACAAAATTACAAGTTTGAATCTGCCATTTTCTTTTCACTACTAATGAAAATATCTTTACAATGCCAATCATGTTGTGTCTTTTCCCAGGTTAATGCCTATAAAGGGAGAGATGGCCAGAAGAAAGTTAGCCCAGATAAAATTTAAAATAGAGAAATAATTGAGCAATATCTATTTTCTTTGTTTTTACAAAAAAAACCCTGTAGATTTATTTTCTTCCGCAGAAAGAAATGTCTTGAGAAGAAAGCAAAAGTATTCCCAAATAATTTCTGTCAATTATAAATTATTCTGTGTATCTGTAAATCATTTCTATGTGCGTTATCACCTTGATAAGAAAAGGGAAGTTGGAAACGCTTCAGACATCCCTTTTTATTTCTTTGACAATGATTAAAGCTAAACTGATATGTTTTGGTAAAGAAATCAAAACGTCCTTTCCTCACTTTATCCTATAGTGTCAATTTTTTTTCCAGCTCTATGCTGAGCGAACGCAGCCTGCGTGAAGACCGGGAGGTTCCCAGGGGTTTGGAGCAGGCTGTAGAGGGCGAGTGTTGTCCTGCAGGGAGTCCCCGCGAGGCAGCGAGGGGCTGAGTTCGGACCAGCTCCGTCGGTGCTCGCAGCCCACGGCTGCTGTAACATGAAGCTCGGGAAAGGTCAGCGGCCGCGCTCTGTAGTCTGCTCTCTGCCTATCTGTGCCATCTCTTGAAATAACAGCGACTTCCAGGACTCCTTCACCTTCTTCCCTCTCCGGCCCCGGCATCCCTTCCCTCCCCAGCCCTTCTCTGGCACACATCCTTCAGCGCCACTCTCTTTTCTTCCTTGAGCTTTTCCTGCTGTCATCACAAAGACCTCTATGTCCTTTATTGTACTGTGTCCTCTCGTTGCCTGGCTCAAAGGCTATCTCTGGCTCTGGAGATAAGAAAAGGATGGAGATTTAATTTGGAAAAAAAACGCTATAAAGGGTTAAGAAAATGAAACATTCTGGTGCCCTGTTTTGGGAACAAATCCACTCTCTCTGTTTTTTAGTCACATAGGTAAGTACAAAAATTGCCCTTAATTATCTGCTCTCTCCTTATCATATCCAAACTTTGTGAATTTCCTGAAAAATCTATTTATGATGTGTACCCTTGAAACTTGGAAGCAGTTCATTTGAGAGAAGCTTCCACATTACTCTGCCAAGAGGATTACCAAAATAGACCTGCATTGTTATTTTTGAGTATTCGTGACCCTTCATTCGTTTGTTTGTATTAAAGGGATTTTTTTTGATTGAAGCTGTTTTGCCTTGGTGACAATGAAAGTTGAAAAGGGTGTTTGAAGCAATAAAAAAGTAATTGTTTAAGTTTGCACTGCAAATTATTTCAGAGTGATTTGTGTATTTGAAAGAATGAGACTGCTAGACTGTTTCTGTAACATGCAACATTATATGGTAGATCAGGTACTAAAAAAATATGTACTGTACTAAGAAACTTCACTAACCTGGAACTGGAACTTCGGGTAGAAAAGTAATTTCTTATGTACTTTTAGGGTATAAAGTCTTGATTAAATTTTCTTTTGAAATGAAGAAACCAACCTTGCTGCAAGAGATCTGCTTGGGGCTGCAGGGCCACCTGCGGTTCCACTTCCCACGTGTTTCTCACAGATGTGCCAGCAGTGTGCTGGGAGTGTTTGTCACTAGCAGGGCATCCTCGGCACCTGCTCAGGTGGGGCACCAGCCTGGTAACTGGCAGGGGAGGGGGAGACAGGCTTTGCTGTTCACAGACACCAATCCTGTTCGAATTAAACAGCTGTCTGCAAAGAGGTATGTTGGTGAGTATCTGAGTCCCTTCTCTCGACTGTACATGTAGCAGAGGAAGTACCCTGTGCACTGTCACACCACAACACTGATGGCATTGAGGAGTAACAGCAACCTCTTCTCTTCCTTGCACTGCTAAATTGTTTTTCTGCAATACACATTTCACATTTGAAAAAAAGCAAGTAAGCAAGCAAACCAAGTGAAGATTCTTAACCCAATAGAAATATGATGAGCAGTGCACACAATTTAACAGACTTTGTCATTAACTGTTCCCCAGTGCCTGCTGAAGTATTTGACCAGACTCTCCAAGGAAATTCAGTTATAATTAAATAAAAAAGACAGTAGAGCCTATTTAAAAGGAAGATACTTGTAGTAAAATAGCTTGAAAATATTCCTAGGACTGGCAGATAATTTCTAAAAACTTCCGTGCACTTTGCCACAATGCTGTTCCTGGTTTCAAAAAGACATCTCAGCTTGTATAGATAGAGGAGAACAAACTTGGATTGCTGCAGCTATGTTACAATTTAGGAGCGTCCTTATATCCACTCTGCTGAAGATAACAAATGTCTTCCTCAGCCCTGAGTACCTGCAGCCTATTTCAGGACCAAGCATTGAGGTAGTGCTCTGAACACATACAAAAACATATTTGTAAATGATAGTGTACACATACATGTTGCCTTCTCAAACATCATGGTACCTATTAATCAGTGGTTCATTTGCATTGCTTGTCCTTTGATTTACTTCTGAAGCTCCTAACACCCAAGGCAGATCTGAGTTCAAGAATTACAGACATGGTGTGTCCTTCCTGAAAGTTTCACTGGGAGACTTCTGAAAGGAAATTGTCAATTTTCACACAGACAACAAGTATTCCTTGCGCTTTACAAATGCACAGACATCTGACTATACAATTGTCAAATGCCATTAGATAAATGCCCCTCTCGTAAATCTGGTGGAATTATATGCCATTTACAAGAACATCTACTGAAAAATAATATTTTATATCCAGAAAAAAATACTTTATCAAATGGTAATTTCTTAAAATTATGGATTATTCCATAACTCCCGTGAATAGACATACTTACAGAAATATGCATGCATTTCTGTCCCCCAAACCCTGTGTTTATCTTCTAAAAATGATGACCAAGACATTGTTGTCTCCATTAAGATAAGTGGTAGGATTTCAGGTCAATAAATTAAACTGATATCTCACTGGAGGAAGTCCTAATGTCCTAATCTTTACATCTCTTCCACCTTTCTGTTACACTATTACTACCACAATAGCCCATTTATTTGACAGGTAAAATTACAGTAAAGAGTGATTGATTTGAAATAAAGTCATGACAGAAATTGTGTGAGAGCGAAGTATTTAATGGCTTTGTAGCCATAGTGAATAACTCTCTTGGCTTTGATAGGTTGATTTAGACTGCAGCCTAGAAATATTGTTATAAATCCTGCTCATCCTACATGGCATCACAGCTGCCACTTTTCTGTCATCTCTTTCCAGTGAAGAGTTTCCATCTAATCTCAGTAGATGATGACCCAGCTTTGCTTATTTAAGTCCTTTTGCTGGGGTAAAGCAGTGTGATGTGTGGGAGCCAAGAAGCATTGTGCCCTGGTCCTGTTCCCCGGGTTGGTTCCCGCCCCTGCCCTGGCTCCGGTCCAGAAAGTTCCTCCCTCCCCGTTCTCCCGTTGGCCCTGTCCCCTTGTCCCTGCCTCAGTTTCCCTGATGGTCCCCCACCCCAGCCCCACCTGTGTACCACCCCTGTGCCCCCCAACCATTGGTTCCTGATGTTCTCCCCGCCCCTGTATAAAACCCCCAGCGTCCCATTGTTCTCGTCCTGCCTCTAGCTGTCCTTCACTGGTGAAGATGGAATAAAAGTTCCTGGTGGAATCCTATGCAGAGACCCTTCCTGGCTCTTTATCATTGGTGTGTTGTGATAGCCAGCCGGGGTGTGAGCAGCACCCCAGACCCCCCCGGCTCATGACAGTGATGTACACAGGCTTTTGAAGCTGAAGAAACATCAAATGGCACAGGACACTACAGCATATAAATTATATAAAGCTGTTGAAAAACTTTTCTTTTTCAGCTTCTACAAACCATTACGTGGGCAAACCAAGAGATTCCCACGCCATGTGAAGACCATGGGCAGCAAAAGCCTTCCCTTGCTCTAATGAAACTAAGTGTAACATGGATGATGATCTTTGAGGAAGACAAATGATCAGACTCATGAATGAACTTCCTGTCTAAAGAATACCATGAATTCCATCAACTTCCCTTCCACAGGCCTGGCACCTTAGGGCCCATTTCTTGGACTTGCTTGCCTTACAGAATTATATTTAAAACAGAAATTAGAACGCATTTTTCAACCATTGAAACAACGGGTTCTGAAATAGCTGCCAGACTTGACTGAGAAAGAATACAAAATTACTTCTAAGATAAATTTATGAACAGGATTAAATAGCAAGATAAGATGATGATGATGATCTCCAAGCATGGACATTAATATTTAAGTCATCAGGCCTTGTTAGTTTCATGTCTGGACCTTCTGATCAGCACTAAAATGAATGTGATCTCAGTTCATGAGAGGAATTGTGTCACATTAAGGAAAGGCTTCACTTTTCTGCTGGCCACTAGCAGAGACCAAAGATTTTTTTTTCTCTTGACATTAAACTTGACTGCAAATTTTTTTTGTGTTTGAAGATAATTTCTTCCTGCTCCCTTCTTCAGCAATAAACTGCCTACAGTAAGAGCAAGGATATCACATAGGGTGTGCTGGGGCTCCTATCTGCTCTCGAGTGCATAAAGTAACCAGCTCTGGGATCAGGAATACATTTTCCTCATGCCCAGTTGGTGAGGCCCATAGGTGTCTGGAAGGCAGTGAGTGCTTCTCTACAGAGGCACAATTAAATCAGTTCCTGCAGCCGTGTGAGCAAACCAAACAGCAAACATAAACAGGGCATTGCCAGTGATCTTGATTTCTCTTGCTCTCTTCTTGTGGCACTACACAGTCCTGCCAGAATCTTCACAAATCTTTTTTCTGTGGTATGCTGGGAATTATGCGGCTTGTGGTAGATGGAGACATGTGGAATACATGTGCTCAGCATCCTTTTAGGCCTTTTGTCTGGGCCCCAGTCTGTGTGATAATCTTAGATTCCACAGTATATTAAAAAGAAAAAAACAAAGAATGGAAGGTAAAAAAAGGCCCAGATTCCGTACCAAATCCAAACAATACATTGCATGCCTCTCCTCTTGGGAAGAGGACAAGACAACAAACATTTTATGCATATATGATGGATGCTAACTGTGCTACTTAATGCATTAGTAACAATTACTTGCAAACTTCTGGTGATTGAGCTGTAAGGCTCTAAAGCACAGACTGGAATATAGTACAGGAAAGTAACATGGACAAGCAGCGATTTCACTGTATATTAGCATGCTAAGCATAAATTTCTTTCAATTACTCAAAGGTAAATGTAATTGTTAAAATTTCCAGCGTGTGTATCTAAAATATGTTATTTATTGACCATTTGTACTGTGAATAAGTGTACTTAAAGACACTTTAGTGTAAAGTGTTACTGTCTGCTAAAGATCTCTTCACTAAATGTTTGTAGAGTCCTGAGTGGTTTGCAAGTCAATTAAACCACTGATGGAACAGAGATAAACACTTCCTATTGAGAAATGTCACATCAGTCTTTCTGCTTCATTTCACTGTGTCATTTAATACACTGAACAGCATTCAAGTGACACAGCACCAGCTATGATATCATGGCATGAGCTATATAACATGCTGAGCCACGTGCAGATGGATAAACAGTATTGTTGTTGTACCAACTGGCACAGAGAGCAGAGACAAGCTGTCATGTATTTATTTTTAGGGCACACTAACCTGCAACTGGAGTCTTGATAAATGGATTTTCTCCCATGCATTACTCTCTAAGGAGCAGCATGCAGGCATGTGCAATTTAACACCTGCTAGCTCTCCCTTCCTTGAAAATTAAGAAGTGTGGCAACTAGTGTTGTCAGGATCTTTTTAGGATTAGGTTTCCTCTTGCTTTCTACAAATGGGAATGTCAGCAAACACTGTCACTCTGTTCTACTTGATCCATTACTGACATTGTTCAGGTTAATAGATAAGGCACTGGAGTTTCAGGAGTGCTAACGAGTTGCAGTTCAGTTTGTGCTTGCAGTTTTCAAACAGATGAAGTATCTACCTATTATAAACTATCTTTATGAAGAGCCCAAGAGGTCCTATTTTCTTAAGAGCTATGTAATTACAAGGAAGGTAAAAGCATTCTTGATGAGCAGAGAAACCATATGTCCCTATTTTAATATGAGGCCTCATGAATTAGGTTTTAAAATACTTGAAAGCTTCCAGAATTTTATTTCATTGTTTAGATGCTCTACTATGGTTGCTAGCATGTTGTTTAATAACAGCGAAATATGTCAGAGTTGACTCAGAATTAGTTTTAATCTTGAGTACTATGTTTCATTCAAGTCTAAACTGTGGAGGAAGTATACAGTAGTATTTAGAAGTATTTTGTGAGATAAAAACAGAAAAAAGAGAAGATAGCTCAATGCACTTGGGAACTATTAGATTTGGTCTTGTACTTCAAATAAATGTTGGTGTCATATGATTCATATTTTATGATAAATTAATGCAGCACCCTGAAATAGAAATAAACAAGGCTCCATTTCTCAGAAATGTGCTTGCATTACAAGCACATTGAATCAGAGCTTGGCATCAATACCAATGGGACACATGAAAGTGTCCTTTTTTCTTCTACAGGAATATTTTTGGAACTGTGTTTTGAAAATACTGTAGAGCTTGTAGCTGCAGCAAACCAAAAGTGTGCTAGGTAGCCAATACAGCCATGAATGAAACTTGCTGCATTTCCTAATCAAAGCAATGATACAATATTTTCTCTTTCCCTCTTGCCAGCTAATGGTGCTAAGCCTCCTTTCCACTGCCCTTGAACCATGCTTCCAGCACTGGATGTGTCAGGTGGAAGAGAGACATATCCCTCTTTTCCATCTGTGCCTTTGCTCACAGACAGCACCTCAATTTGACCTTGATAATTTTTATGCATTCATGGCCCTTTTTTTTGCGATGCAGTTTAAAAACAAAATTAGTAATTAAATTGGAATCAGGAAAATAGAGTTGAAAAGAGCTGGAGGCTTCACTTTCTGGTTTTGGGAAAGCAATAAGATATGAAATGATAAAAAGAGAAATATGCATAGAAAACCAAAGTCAGGGGTTTGTGTATATTTCTTGTCACCTTATTGTATACAAAAAGGAAAGTCATTAAGGTTACAAGTCATGAGAGTTCTTCTTGATGATAAAATTGCTTTGTCAACAAAAGGGCTAAGTATATTAATGCATCACATTTCATCTCCTGCTCTTTCTGTCTATATATTATATGCTTGCTGGTTTGTGTATAATAAACCCCCAAAATTTACAGCTTCTTCTAGGATTTTTATGTGAAGTTAACTGAAAACAGATTTTACTTGGGAAGAGAAAACAAAACCCACTACAGTGTTTGCAACTGAAATGCTTCTGCTTTGGAATCAGTTCTCTGAACAGAGAAGGTTCTCAGTGAACCACTGCTGCTGGGTGTCTCTGCTGTGGGACCCTGTACACAAGGCTCTTTGGCAGATGGGAACACCCCCTCTCACCTGTGCATGTCCTCCTCAGGAGAGCACAGCATCAGGTGTTTGCTTATTGACCCTCCTTTCAGACCTTTGGCTTGACCTGTCACTGCTCACCCTGACTCATCTCCAGCAGGAAGGGTGGAGGTTTATCTGTCCCAGAAGAACCAATCTGGTGGTTACAGGGTTCTTCTGGGATGTCGGAATTTTGGAGTCAAACTCTCTGAGACTGAAGATACAAGCCAGACTTCCTGCTTCCTGGATGAAGGGACTACGGCCTCATGCACAGTGTGAGCATGGGTACTTTCTTCTTCATCCAAGCTTAAGGAAATACAGGGCATAACATCGCTTCCCTTAGCACAGAAAAGCATTTGGAGCTCTAAAGCTGTTTCACAAGGCTGCCAAATGCAAGCAAGAGAAAAAAATTCCTGATGCCTCTTTTTTTCAGTGCTCATTGCAGTTTGTTTTGAAAGTCCTGTCATGTTGAGTAGAACACTCAGACAGGAGAATTCTTGGGTGCTCACCTCTCTCAGTTCAGCCTGCTAGGTACCTTACCAGAAATTCCGCTGCACAGCCAGGCGTTCCAGCTTGTGGGGTGGGTTATTGCAAGGCTGCAATTCCTTCTGTTGCCTTGGCCTTAACAAGGTTCTTCTCCAGTAACAGACACTCAGCATTGGTGTGAGCCAGCTGCTTCAGTGCATTCTCATTCTGTCGTGGACAACACATGCCATCAAGTGCTCAAGGTCACCAGGAGGTCACCTAGAAGGGCATTCGGGTATGGCTGAGTGCAGGTATGGATGCAGCTGGCCACAGAGCTCTTGCAAGAGAAAATCTCAGATCTGCAGTAACCAGAATCCAACTCAAAGCCTGTAGGAGTCAAAACAGGTATTGCTGTCTTCAATGTGAAGGAGCCACTCCATTAGCTGCAGGAAAAACAATGAACTCTTCTTTCCAGCACAGGCCACCTGTGCAAAAGCAACATTAAGCCACTTCACTGTTAAGACTTTAGAACAGACTAACATGAAGACTATTGGGAAATCAAAAGAAAATCTTCAGAAATTACTACAGTACACTAGAGATAAGAATACATATTAAAGGAAATTTGCAGAGAGCTTGGATAAAATATTAAGTATTATAACGTTTTGAAATAGGCAGCATCTTCCAAGAATTTCACAAAGAGCCTGGATTTTTTTGTCTGGTGGAAAAGGGAAGAGTAAAATAAAACCAGAGCAAATTGATAAATCTGTACTATAATGCTGCATCAAGCCAGTCTTTGGGCAGCATCTCCAGCTGCAGCTACTGAGCCCAGACGTATTGCGCCACAGAATGTGTGATAAAAGTCAACAACACACGTGATCTGACCTTTCATACCTTAAATCCTGCCCATCTTAACCTTCTAAATTGCCGCAGTGGTCATGTCACAGCTTAAAATATATCTTTCCTGGTTATGTTTGCTACTCTTGAGAGTTGCTCTTGAGGCTAGTGGAAGGCAGGAAGTCAGGTGCTGTTATTTTTTTCCATGTGTATGTAAAGCTTAATAGACTAAACTCAGAGGGTCAACAATAGGCGAAATTAAACAGTTCTAAAAATGAACTAGACAAGAGGAAACAATTATAGGGCTGCTATTTGGAGGAAACAAGCACTGGGTGGTTCAGTTGCTAACACAATGAAGGAGACAGCCCATGATGGTGCTTCTAAACCCTTCCCGGTCTGATATTCCCAAACTGTCCAGTGTTGTTTACTTGCCTGGAACAGTGCCACAGACACATCCTGATAAGTCAGGAGCAATCCTCGGCAATTGCTGTGAGAAATAGGAAGCAGGCAAAGAGGGCAGCAGTAAGTGACATCTGCTCCTTTGAGGAGCAGTGAGCACTTTCCTCTCTCTGGGTTGTCTGAGGCAACGCCTTTGGTCAAAAAATAACTCCAGGAGGTATCATGGATTTCAGAAAACATCGTCATATAACATTTATGGTTGCTCAGGTCTGCTTTTAGGACATCAAAGTGTTTGGTAGTATTCTTGCTGCCATACCCCCAAATCATTAAAGCAATATTAACTGGTGGGGAAAAAAAGAGACATGACCTTAAACCAAATGCAGTGACTGGGAACTTAAAGGACTTGTCCTGGTTTTTGTGTTGATACAGAATTACACTGATTGCATCCTTGGAATGCTCAGCTTTCCACCTGTGACTGGAATTCTTGCTTTCTCCTTGTCCTTTAAATAATACATTCAGCTGCAAGGGGTTTATCGCAGGCACAGCCTCACGTTGGGTGTTAATACTTCATATGCCACAGCAATGCTAGGTTTCACACTGCCGTAACAATAACAGAGAGAGACTCTTGAGTCCATCTGCCTTACTGCTAATCAATGAACTTACCTATCAAACCCTCAATCTGTACAAGAATAAGTTTCATTTTTAGTGACAGACTTTTGCTAGGCTCTCTGATGCTTAGTTGAAAGTTAATGATTAAAAAAACAGTGGTCTTTTTTGAAGGCACGGAAATGTCAGAAATGGAAAGTGCCAAGAGCCCAACAGATATATTATGCAAATATCCATTGATAAGCAGGACAAAGATAAGAGAGAGTTTTCTTAGTGTCATTTTCTTGTGCCTCCTAAAATGTTTCTAGTAACTGAAGGTAATCCAAAAACTTTGATTCAAAAGGCTAAATAAGAAGCCAATGAAGTGCTTTCAAACCTTTGCTCTGGAGAATTTATGGAAGACATCGTGCATAGATATTCTTGTCTGTCAGGTTTTATGACATGAGGTGAGAGTGGTGGTTTTTTTTTAATTCAGAAAACAATGCAGATCACAACTATATAATCAGAAACTTACCACATGGTTATTCTTTTTTTTTTCTGCAAACATTTTAATTGCAGCTGCAAGAGACTGAATAATCCTGCCTGGTAAGCATGCTTTTCTGCTTTAAAAACACAATGGAAAGCTACCATGCATACATAAAAGCTCATTAAATTAAATGCTAGGGATTATCTCTGAAGGTAAGTGACTGTAGAAGGCAGGTGGAGATAATGAAAGCAGGATATTATCCCATTAACATTTGTTCAGTTACTGCACCCACTTTGCTGTCAGTTCTCATTAGCATCCCACCAGAAAGTTACAGACTAGCTGGTAACTCCAGCACCTCTGCGCAGCCGGCCTCTCCTGCGGAGTGAGGAAAGGTGCTGGTGGCTCCGTGTCAGTCAGGGCAGTCACACGCCAAGGAAAAGCGCACGCTGCAGGTGAGGCTGCAGAGGTGCCTGATACGCCCTTCTCAGCACAGCCAAATGCTTTTGGTGATGCAAGAGCTCTGCTCGGGTCCTACCAAAAAGGTGTTTGCTCTTTCCATGTTTCATTGCCTCACACCACCCATGCAGCCGCGAATGGCACTGCTTCTATTGAAAAGTGATTTAGCGTGATGCCCGTGTCCCAGGGCACACACAGCACCTACAGATCCGTCCCTAATACCTAGGAACTCAATGTACTCTTTAAACACAGGCTGGCAACAAGGGTGGTGCAGAGCTATGCTGGCCCTGGGGCAGCTCAGGGAAAGGAAGCAGGAGAGTGAGGATCCTCCAGTGACTCCCGGGCTGCAGGAGGGGCCAAGGGTGACCTGGCAGGGTCTGCAGCTGTGTCACTCACTCAGGCTGCGCGGGTCTTCCAGAGTAGGAAAGTCAAAGGGGAAGACAACAATAGGACGGCTCTGCTGTGTCCCTTTCTCTGCCCTCTAGAGTCCCCCAGGAACAGGAGAAAGGCATTTCACTTCTCTGCAAGGGATTTTTTCTGAAGAATCACAGTCAGGGTGGTGGGAAAACAAGAGCCACTGGGTGCTAGGTCTTGGGACTTGTTCAGGAGACTGAGTTAGAGCTTTCCTTTCCTAGAATTTGAAACCATTTCTGCAAGTACAGACTGACACTGTTAGTTCATCTGGTTAAGCACAGACTTTCATTCCTCCTGCAGAAGATGAAGAAGATCTAGAAGAAAAAAGGATCCATGGAAGAGCCCTAATGATGCCCCCAAACTGGTAGCAATTACTACATGACAGTAGAATTTGCAGGAGAAATGGGGACACTGTAATTGACTGGCAGTCAGTTAATTGCTAGTCCAGCTCATTGCCAATTCACTGCCAGTCCAGGCAATCCACTTTCAGCCAGTGCCCTCACTATTTTTACCTCCTCCTTCCCTCCCATCCTTTCCCTTGCCTTTGGAGTTTCTTCTGTGATTCCTCTACCTTCCTTGTCTTTCTTTGTAACTAATCTCTCCCTAATTAAATCCTATCCCAAGAACCAAACTCCCAAATCCATTAATCACCGCTCTCCCTGGTTCTATGTTTTAGTTTTCCCTTACCCCATCTCTAGTTTGTTTACATACATTAAAAAACCTAATCTGTTGAGGTGGGGAAAGCCCATTATTCCCTGTTTCTATTCTAAGTCTCTTTTACCTCTTTTCTTTCCTTCTCTCACCCCCTAATTGCCCCTAAGTCCCTGAGTCTTATAAACAAAAATACAACTGCATTTGGCTTTGAAGCACATATCAGCCCCATACAATAAGATGCCATACAGAGGATACCTATGGGCTATGCTTCATTTCTTGAACTGTTTTCCTTCCTCTTCTCTGCTCCTGTTTTCATTGTCTCTCTGTTTTTGTTTGTCTTCTCTGCCCCATTTTTCATCCAGGACCTCTCTCTGCTCCACCCCACCCTTGCAGCCTCACCTCAGAGGAATGCAAACCAAATAACCATTCAAGACTGGTGAACTTTAAAACCCATGACATTCAAGCGGGTTGGAAATTAGACAAAACAATTTCACCCATCCCTTGTTTAGGACCCTGATGAACAGCTCGCTGTAGCTTCTGGGCTTGTGTGCAGAAGGATGTGCTGCTGCATGTCTCCCTTTCATAAGGGAAACACTGGAATGTGGCTGGGTACCAAAAAGCCTGTTGCAACATGGTTTGTTAGAAGGACACCCTAGATTCCCCACACGCATCTCATACACAGGGTTTTTCAACTCACCTGCTTTGATAGTGAGCACATGGAAATGGCAGGATGAGTCTTGCTGATTGCTTAAGTGGAGTAATTTTTTGGGGTAATGAATAGACTAGTTGGCAAATCTGCTTGGCCCAAGTTGAAAATCTATCCCAAACAAACAAATAGAGCTTTGTTTTCTTGAGCGAGAAAACAAAATTAAAAGGACTCCCCAGTTTTCATTTTCTTGCTTTTCATAAACAATTTCTTAAGGCTGCCTAAGAAAGGCACATGCCATCTCTTTATTGTCTTCAAAAATCACATCCAAGCTGGGTCCAAAATGTATTTTATTTACTTAGCAAGTAGTTTAAACAGTGTCAGCACGAGCAAAGCTGGGGTGCTGGAGTCTGAGACATCAGGAGGAGATACTTTCCCCTGTGCCCCCAGCGTGTCAGGGCTGCAGGCAGCAGCAAGAGACCCTCGATGTGGGGGCTTCCAGACAGTGGGGAGCACCAGTGGGTCCCCAGACCAGAGGAGTCCCTGCCCACAGCACAGCAAGAGGGGACAGGGGTTCTGACACAGGCACCAGAAGGGCCAGTGCTGTGCTACTGCACGCAGGAGCAGCAAAAGCCCACCCCCGCCCATTGTTTACTCAGCTCTCTCCCTTCTTTCTCTTCACACGCAAAACCAGGCTTGCAATTATCACAGTAACAAAGCTGGAATTGAATTTCTTCTCTGGAAAACCTTGAATATCAGTTCTAGTTTTGGCTCGTACAGGATGAAGCTGTTCTTTTTACAGGAAGGGGTGGAGATAATTTCTTGCAAGTGAGCAAACAAAGTGAAAATGAAATATTTTAAACTACAAGAAAATGCTTGAATCCAGATTCAAGCAATAACAGATCTCTAAAGGGCATAAATCTAATTTTCCATGCAATTAGCTTCAAATCATGATAAGTGACAGATGCTTTCATTTATTTGGCCGAATTGTGACAACGTTCTTTTTTTTTCTATAGCCCTCCAAGCCCGATCCAAAATCTACTAATGCCAGTGGAAAGATTCCCACTGTCCTCAAATGGGCTTTAGATCAAGCCTTAATTAGTCTAGGACAAACCAATAAACTCAAATACTTAAATTGTTTTATGTTGAGTCTCAAACCATACTTTGTTTTCATTCTACGTTTACGAGAAAAGCTATGAATAACTTAGATCCCTCCATTTAGGAAAATTTAACTGAATTAGTTTATATAAAAAGCCCTCAACAAGTTAGAAACCCACCCTGGAAACACTACACCGACATTGTGTTAAGAAAAAATAGGAAAAGTGTACAATCTTTCCACAGACACAATGCACACATTTCAAACATCACAAAAAACATACCCAGGAATCTTCCTTCAGCAGAATCTTGGTGTTCACTAATGATAGTCTGCTGTATGTCTACCTATACCACAGCAGCTGATGTATGTATGATATATAAAAGAGTGTGTACACAAGGATGCATATTAAATACACCTATAAGCAACTATAATTTTTATTGACGTAAATAAACTACACTCGCTGAAGGATATTTTTCTGTTGATATAATTATATCTACATTAGAGTTCTTTTGGCATGACTATGTGCTTCAGGTGAATTTTTCACACATCATAGCAAGACTTTTAAGAGCTGGCAAGACTTTTAAGGGTTATTAAGTCGTAGGCTGGATAGCATTTTAGTTGGCAAGGCGTAAGCTTGACTTGCTCTGCACTAAGATGATACAGTAGAATTTACCTAATGAGCACACTGGAGAAGGCACTTGGTTCAGATGCTTAAATCAAAATCTGGCATCCATAACAGATCCAGTGCCAATCACAAGTTTTTGTAAAGACTAAACAATGCAGAAAAGGTACACAAACAAGTGCAGACAGCTACCTTTTCCCTCTGTTTATAATTAGAGCAGACAGCACCCTACCTAGCTCACTCTGTTGCAGAAGTCAGGTAGCCACTTTATTATTGCCACATACCCTTCCAGCAACGTGGTTTATTAGCCTGGGCTTGCTGCCATGATAGCACAGCCTCATGACGTTCAAAGTAGATCTGGTGTATGTCTGGCTAGCTCAGAACAGAGCCATGTAGGAATCAGCTGCATTGCTGTGCTGGGTGCAACTTCTGGTCCAAAGTTAGAGGTCCACCATGTAAGCATTGATGTCTGAGTTCTCAAGGCTCTTTTTAGAAGCAGTGAAGAGAAATGGGCACATCTGAGGTTCAGTTCCTCTCATTTGCAGGTGCATGTCTAAAGTCAGAGGAATTATGTGTGCAGTTGTGTAAACTTAGGGGAGGCGATCTTCAACCACCTGCATAAATGGCTGCAGCTTGGGCTTGACAACAGGGAAGCTGCACTGGTTTAAGTAAAAGAGAGATGCTGCAGCCACATGGAGCCATGGCCACAGTACAAAGTTGAGATGTGTGCCTATGGATAGTAAAGCCTAGTATTTTCAAGGACGCTTCTGCAAAATTCTTTTGTGGAGACACATCAAATCATTATGTTGGTGCTGTGACTATTTCCCTGGGGAGCCTACTCCAGCGCTCAGCCATGCTCTGTGTGAAAAACCTTTTACTGATATCCAACCTAAACCTCCCCTGACTCAGCTTCATGATGTTTCCTCAGGTCCTGTCAGTGGTCATGAGAGAAATGAGGGAGAGTAATGGCAAAGGCAAATTATGTTCTTAGTGATGAAGCGGTCCCAGATACTGAGATCTTCTCTCTGCGTGGAGTTCCATGAAATGGAGGACGGCTGTGCCAGCAGCCAATATGTCTTACTTAATCAGATCATTTGCAGGAAAATAGCCAGCACAACCTTAGGTTAGAAAACATTTGCAGGCTTTCGGCAGCTGTCTGGTACAAGGTGTAAACCTTCCAAATGAATAAGCTGATTGTGGCGTGTCAGACACTCCTCACCGAGCTTGAAAGAAAAACATTCTAAAAGCCTGTTCATACTGCAAAGTTCTGTATGTCCTACCTGGTAAATCTCTTCTGTGAAACACCCTGTTAAATAAATTCATTTGATCTAAGCCGTTTTTGTCAGTGGTTAAGACAAGTTAACCTAGTGCACCTTTAAGGACTAAATCTGCGGAAAGAGGGGTTTATTTTATTCTGAGGCAATACTTTTAACAAATCTCAGCTGCATGGGAATGAAGAAATGGGTGGCTTTAGAGGGTGCCAGCAACAGCCTTTGCTGTGCATTTGATTTTGAGACATACCTTCATGTTGCAAAGGCACCTCCTATTTCCCTTTACATGGAAAAGAGAGTTTTTGGGTGGAATCCTTCATGCTCACTGGTGACCAGATAATCCTAGTACCCAGAACATTTCAAAACTGGGGTTCTTTTAATCTGCCAGTATTAAAGTCTGCTTCACAAGTTTATCTCATTACCATACACAGAGGTGAAAGAAGGTTAGTCACATAAATTTGGATGAGGTGTGTTATTCAACAGTCTCTCCTGTCTTGTTTGGCTTCCTGGATAACCACCACCAGAGTATGTGCACATAAAAGTCATCAAATCCAAATCAGCAGCCTGCCTACCTCTGTGATTTATTTCATTCACCTGTGGAAAGATTTTTCAAAGCTCTCACAATTCAGTCTTTTAATGGAAACAGCAGATTATTTTCCTGATGAAAAGGGATAACATTTTTATAAACACCCCAGGCTTTTCAGACTGACAATGCATAGTAAGAAGGACTCTAAGCACTAGAGGCAACTTCTGCACTTCAACCAAAGGCTACTTAGCAGAAACTATTTCCTCTTCTGTATAGGAGACAGTTTTTCCCTTCATTGATTCTCCCTCCTAAGGCCACTTTATGTACCCTGGACATGCCCAACTTTTTAATATCGGTCTTGCAGTTTTTGAACATCTCTCTATCAGTGTAGCAAGTAAATGTCATAGGGATCACTGAAGTAGGGTTACATAAGTCAAAGAATACAATTTCATGTCATTTAAAATGGTGTAACTCTCCACACTGTTCTTCTTGCCTTCAGACATTTGTTCATCCAGCTTTCAAAGAACAGTTAGGAACATAGCCCTGAGGGCTAAACTAACAAATCTCTGACCCAGCTACATACAAATAAGCTAGTGTTTACTCTCTGTTTGACAGCTTGGCAACAAATTTCACCCCTGATTTCACCAAATCCTTCAGAAGAAGTTGCATTCATTTTGACGGCCGTTGTTTAGCCAGGTGTAGTATGTCCTACCAGATCAACCCAAAGTTTCCTCAGGTAAATGCATGCCGTAAGGTGAGACGCAGGTCAGGAGATGATTAAAGGCTGTATGTCTGGCCCTGGGATGCCAAGGTGTGGGTGTCACGCACCCACGTTGTTCTCAGGGCAGCTCAGCATCCAGACACCCTTCCTTCCCCAGAGGACCTGCCTGCCTATGACACGGGCCTTTCCCCAAGGAGAACGCGCCGGCTGGCTCACAGAGCACGGCTGCCTGACACTGCTCCAAGGCACTCTGGGGCTGGCACTGCAAACCCATGCTGAGCCAGCCTGGCCTCTCTTGGGCTGCCACTGCAGTGGCTGTGAGGGGGCATGTGGGGCCAGCCTCCTCTGCCTCCCAGTGTGGGTTTGCTCAGGCTCTCACAGGAACCCCCTGTTGCTGTCAAAATGCTGGGACCACTGTTCAAAAGGCCTTATAAGGGCTCAAATCAGAGTAAGGTCAACACGAAGAATCACTGGCCAGTTATTTTGTGACTTAAGCCTTACTTTTTTTATCCAGAATGCTGGAAACCATTTGCTCGATCTCTGGTCAAAGGCCAGGCTGGACTCAGCTGTCAGCAAGAGGGGTAGATGGGAGCTCTGGTGGATGCACAGTGGTTTTCCTAACTTCAGTACATCCACATGAAAATGAAGCACTGCTGTTACACTTGGATCTACTATTTCCAGAACTTAATGTCAGTGGGCAATTAGTCACTGGAGAATGAGATAAATACTTGCCTGGAAAAGGGACCTCATGAGATGAGTCAGCAGATCAGCCTCTGCTCTCTCCCCTAACAGGCAAATCCTTACTCAAACACTAGTCATCAGAGCAATTAGAGTATTCTATAAACTGGTAATCCAGGCAGAAGTTCTGTAATGGTGTGAAGTAAGAAGAAGGGATATTCCTAAATATTTTACCCATCCACTCATCCCTAGGGTGAGGAGCTAAGTTTCAGCTCTCCAACAGATGTATGCCAAAGTTCACATAATGTTGTGTTAGTGTTCGTCAGTTGTATTAATAAACTAAACTTACAGCACAATTCTTATTAGACTTCAAAAGAATGAATGAAGCAATGTTTTCTCCACGGAAATTTCTTGGCACAAGTTCTTGGGTACTTTCAAACATGACTTCTGAAACATCTTTTTAAAAAACAGAAAGTCAGTGCATATTTACTTGGCCTTAGTTATGGATAGATTTTCATCCTCTGGCCTAAACCAAAAGAGCTTCTCCCCTGAGTAAAAGGAGATCTATTTGTTGTGAATTCGTGGCCAAGATCTTATTGAGCTCATGTCCACCACTGGCTATTTTCATCCATACAGACTTGGTCCCTGTTGTGCTGTTACAGGGTCACTGTCAGCACCTCAGAAACCCCTATCACCCTGACAGCCCGCTTTACTTCTTGCACCCCCAGTCTCATTGCAAAGGCAATCCATGCGTAGAGGCAGGGCTCTTCTCGCCCCCACTAGCATTCAGTGGGACCCACACAGCCAGAAAGCTCACTCCCCTCCTGGACCCTGCTTTGCAAAGACACCCTGACACCCTTCTGCACCAGTCCCAGGTTTTCCATGTTTCATGAGCCACTGGCCACAAGAGGATGGAGATGAGGATGGCTCTTGCGGGGTGCCTGTGCACAGGTGCAGCCCCACTAGCATGGGCTGGTCAAGCACACTCCTCCATCCCCTGCTCACACCCAGCAGAAGCTGGTCCCCTCAACCTGGTGTTGTGGATGTGCAAAAGCACTGCCTGCAGCCACTGTGTGCAAGCAGGCAGGCAGCAAACAAACAGCATAAAAGGGTGTGCTTTTCCATTGGATGCAAAATACTCCCCATGAGGTGTGGATTTTGGGATATGGGGTGTTCTGACTTGCCCATTGCCTTCTCTCCAGCTCACTCCCAGAGCAGCAGCAGCAAGAGTGGTATGGAAAGGGGTGAGACAACTTCTGCCCACACTTGCATGCTTCAGGCTGGTTGTCTGGCTCCTGGGGACATTTATCACAAACACATGCCAGAGCACCCTAACCTGACACCATCACTCCTTGCCAAACAGCACAGGACCTCCGTACTCATCCTTTTCCCCCAGGTCCTGCCAAACACTCCTAGGCAGAGGTTCCCCTTTCTGCCTCTGTCCTCCACCAGCCAGCCAAACCCAGCTGTCTTGGTTCAGACAGATTCATCTGCTTAGGGAAAAGCAGGCTGTGAACCTGTCTGTGCTGCAGAGAGACAGAGAGCTGGCCAGGAGGACAGAGAGCTGGCCAGAAGAACATCTTCCAGGGAGTGGGGCAGGGTGCTGCCCTGGCTCCTGGCTTGCACTGCTTGCACCTGGGTAGTCATAGCATTGGCATTGGCCTTGCCAAGGCTGGAAGGTATTGAAGTGGCAAAAGTGATGCTGATGTTTCTGGAAAGGCCTTGCTGGTGCTGAATTAGGTGTGAGTCTCATCTCGGAGGGGTGAACCACAAGCCAGCTGGCCTCCTGCTGCCAGCATGGTGGGGCTGGGCTCAGTTCCTCCTAAAACTCTCAGTACTAGCATGCTGGTGCACACATCTGGTGATCAGAGGGCGGGAGAGTCTAAAAAGACTGAGAAATATCCTCCAGAAGTGCTGTGACCTTTGTAGGCAGTTGGTCTGGACCCATTTTGTGCTCTCTTCTTGGCCTCACCTTTCTCCCCACTTCTTCCACATCTTAAAATCACAGCCAAAACACTTCCCAGATGCCTCTTACTAATACCTTCGTCTGGACTGTCCTTTCCCAGGGCCTCTAACCTACTCAGGCTGCTGTGTTGGCAAGAGAAGGAGTCACACTTCCATGCTCTTTTGGTCTCTAAGAAATGCCTCTGTGGAGACATCCTGAGAGATGTCTTGGGAAGTTGTCTTAGAGAGGGAGAGCCTCAACCCTGGGAACACCCTGGGAGTTGCACCCCTTTTGCCACTGCTTCTTTTATTTGCAACAAATGGTGCTCAGGGTGTCCTGGTAATAATTTAAATGATTACTGACTTTGTTCTTCAGTGTGTCTGAGATGTTCCTAGAGCTGCCTCAGGACACCTGCACAGCGAATTTCTTTACACACCCAGTTCTTTGATGGGCTAGGAGCTTGAGCTAGTCAGGGCAGCAGGTCCAACAGCATGGGACATAGGGAGGGCTTGGGGACACTGTTTTTTGAGGTGGGTTTTTCTATTCAAAGATGCATTGCCTAATGCCTTTTTTCAGTTTCTTTACTTAGTCTGTTGGCTAAGTAGCCAGTCCTGATTTGAAGGCTGGCTTGAGCTAGTGCTGGACTGAATGCTGTTGATGCAGTTGCCACACTGCAGTGTGGAAGAACAGTTTGTCTTGCAAATGTCTGTCCTCCATGGACCTCTTCTGTGAGGATCCTGGAAACTGAAGGCAGTTTCCCCATGTCAGAGTATTTTTGTGAATCCTGGAGGACTGCAAAGCATCACTCATAAACGTCCTGACCCATGGGGACAGGCTACAAAGCTGCCAGTTCATCACTCCTAGCCTGCACTACTTGGGAGAACACTCGTGTTTTATCCCAGGCAGTATTAATAGGCTTTGGGAACCTCTGGGTTGGGAAGCTGTGTCACATTACTGACCTGCATCCCATCTCCCAGACTGATGAGGTGGGAAAGGATGAGTCACAATTCCTCTCATGCCAAGGTGTGTGCAGTACCAGTGGGGGCCACCGCCACCGCTTGGAGATGACAAAAGAGAGCCCGTGCCCGTGCACTGCCGGTGCCCAGCCTCCTGGCCCTGAAGTCTGGAGAGAAGAAAGAGGAGCAGCTTTCTCAGTGCGTGTAGGCAACCAGACAGGCCAACTGTGCGTGGGTGGAGCCTGGCTGCTGTGTCCTTGTGGGCGGCTGGGCAGAGGCACAGACAGCCCTGGGCAAAGGGCGCAGAAGGCGGCTGGCCCAGAGCTCTCTTGTCTGGCCAGTGCTTTTCCCTATTCCCTGCTTTTGCTGGAAGGTACTGGTGGATAATGTAGTGACTCAGGCAGTGCTTATGTGGTCTGCTGCATTTCTCCTGGGGACAATAGGTGTTTTGATTTTGTGGTTTGGGTTTTTTCTTTTTTTTCCCCCTTCTGTCAATAATTGGAATGAAAGGTCAGGAGAAATAACCAGAAAGAAGGGGAATAGAAATACTTTTAAAGTGAATAAGCCTCTGGCTGGGAATCTTGGCTGATATCTGTTTTGCACAAAATTCTCTGGTAGCTTTTACTGTCAGAGATGACCGGGGCTGACAACTCAAATACCAAAACCAAGGCAGGGCTGAACTAAGTCCATTCCCTGGATGGAGAGCCAGATTCTGGAAAGCATAATGGGAACTGGCAATCTCCACAGGTGTTTTAGCAGACACATAATCCAAATCCATATATTTAACTCAGCATGCCCAGTGAATAGCTTATTTGTATTTCAACTGCACAGTTGAGGCTTAATTGAATTGGTACAAATCTCCTACTAACTAAAGAAGGTCTCAAGGCAGCATCAGTTTGAGCTCGCTTCATGAGGCAGGCCAGAAGTTTTGCCTACTTCTCCATCTGCTTTCTAGCAACCTGACAACACATCTGTCACCTCTCTTGCCAATTTGAACAGGAACCAGTCATTTCCAGGTAGCATTAAGAAAGCTTTGTATACTTACGAATTAGCTTTTCAGTTCCCCATTTATTTTTTGGTGTGTCCTGTAAATGCATTCTGGGTAATTTGAAACAGGCAAAGATGAATGTCCAGAAGATCCAAGAGGAGAGGATTCTAGGATTTAAGGTGGAAAGTAGTCTGGGCTTTCTCCATGAACACAGAGAATAATAATTTAATTTTAAAGAGGCTGTAGTGCTAACATTTATTTGGGTTAGTAACTACATCTCTGGGGGAAAAGAAGACTCTAGTCACTGAACTGAGTAGAAAAGGACAAGTAGTTCAACAGGTTTTCTACCCTTTCTAGCTTTTCTTCTTTTTCAGTTCTCTGTAAAAAAGCATGAGATGGAAAGGGGTAGAGATGACAGGAAGAAAACCCTGAACCAAGTCTTTTTAAAAATTTAATCTTGGATGATCAAAAACTCAGAAATTAGTCACTATGTCTTGCCAAAAACTAGTATGTATTCTATCATTTGTGGCCTGCCCTTATGGACAAAATGTTAAACATGATTTTTCAAGAACAGAGTCACAAGAAAGAACCAAATCAAACTTTGGCCATAGGGCACAGACATGTCATTGAAATAATTCCCTTCTCTGCTCACTGAAACCACATACTGTAATTGGATTAAACTACAGGAAAAAGGATGTGGGGCCTGAAGGGATTAACTTATGAGAGAAGATTTAGATAGGAGGTGTTAAGTGTGTTTTTAAAAAGAAGACCATTTCTAGTAACTGAGAGCTTTATGTAGTGCAGATATGTATATCAAAAAAAGAGAAGAAATGCAGGAAAATCTCTTTACAGCAGGATTCCACAGTTCCTTGTGGAATTGTTTCCTGCAATAGCTGGTGAAAAAATAGTCATTTTCATTAGATCTGACCAAATACCAGGCCCCAGGGCAACCCTGCATAATATTGACCGTTTCTCTCTTTCCTGATTTTCCTCTCGTAAAGATCTCATTTTGTTTTCAAAATGAAGCAGGGGAACTAGTATGGCAAATCTGATACAGACAGGTTAGAAATAGGTGAAAACAAAGTTGAGAGGTGCTATCAAGACCTTTCCTAAACTGCAGGGGTGGCAGCCTGACCGGTAGGCTTACCAGTTCTGACACCTCTGCAGGAATTACTGTGCTTCATTACGCAAGAGCAGAAAATACTCTGATCACCTGGTTCCTTTTTGCTCATCCGCTGCGTAGAGGTTAGACAGCAGTGAACCACCAGACCTTATCAAAGGGTAAAAAGAAATGAGTAGGTTTGTGAACAGCAGAGCCAATGCAGCCTGGTCTGCGAGGAATTGTGTCTTGGGGTTGGGTTCAGATGTCTAACAAGGCGCGAGCTTCGCTTGAAGCTTTACACACAAGAGAAGCACTTGCTCACCATTGCTGTCTCCCATGGCTGTCTCCCATGTGAATTCTCTAATGCTTCATGAAGGGTGAACCCATGACCATTGATTTCTTGGAACTGGATTTCTTGGAAGTAATCTTTCTTTTCTTTCATCTGTCCTCTCTCTCCATCCTTTGAGACCTCTCTACAGCTAACAAATTTAGGTAACATTGGTTGTATGTATGCCCAAGTCATTCCTTCCCACCCAACAATCTACTCCCTGGAGGCTTTCATGGGACCAGAGCAGAGAGCTGAATTGTCCAGAAAAACTGAATTTAAAAAGCCAGCAGGTCAGTTCAACAGAGTGGGCCAGATCAACTACAACATGTTCTGTCTCCCTGAACTAGGTTCCCCCCAAATGCGTGAGCCACCAGAAGGCAGGGGACAGCCCAGGGCATGAATGGTGGTTTGGAGCAGGGCAGCAGCTCAGCAGCTTCCTCCAGGAACTCTCTTCTGGCAACTGGTGATGAGCCTGTGATATAAAAAAACATGCCTGGAAGTGTTAAACAGTAGTCCCTGAACAAAGTTCACTAGCTGAACCCAGACAGTGTGTGTTCACACCTACTCGTGGGCAAGCCTGGGGCTACCCATCAGGTACAGGGACCAGGCTGGGCCGGTGGCTGTTTCCCTGAGAGAAAGCAAGTCCTTGCCAAAGCTGGATTATAACAAGCTCAGAGGACACGCTCACAGGCATTGCTTTATTCTCAGATAAAGCCAGTTTTAAGCCAATGGAAATCTGGATATGAGGAGTTGCAAAAAGAAGTGTAAGTGTTAAAAGGGAGCTGTCGGGTTTTTCACCAACTGCTGGTCCCACTCTCCTCTCAGCTCCACACACTTCATTCCCAGGGCAGGATGTAAGGCCTGGCAGCTGCAGCAAACTGGTGGGAACAGAGAGAGTTTCAGGCCACAATCCCTGAAATATTGAGTTGCCTAAGTTGTCAGACCTCTGTGTGCTGAAGAGCTGGGCAAGACATTAAGGTGAAAAAGAAACTGATGTGGATTTCTGCCTGTCTGAGTCTGTGTGGCAGAAATGGGTAGCTGGTGGTGAAGATTTCTTTTTGCGGATTAAAGTTGACTGCGTGTGATGCTCTGGTCAGAAATTATATGGCCACCACAGAGGAACTGTAAACACAGCAAAATTCTGGCAAGCTAAGGAAACCCATGGTAAACTGTCTATTTAGATAAGCATCATTCTCATACATAGCATCTGTCTCAGTCCACACGGTTCCTGGTAAATCCAAATGCTGTTTCATAACAAATCCCATTGCTTTTAAATGTCTCACTTTCAGCGCTGCTTCCCACAGTTATCTTATCAGACATCATTTTAATTGATTCTATGGTACTGCCCTGGTAGTGCGAGTGCATTCATTTTAGCTACTTTGTGTACTGATGCCCAATTTTAAAGCTCCTCCAATTTTAAAGTTCTTCCTTTGCTGTAGTAGATGTGGCAAGCATGCCCCAACCAATTTAGCTTTGTCTGCCTGTCTAGTCAGTGAGGTCTGGAAAAATTACATTCACACAGAAATGCTGAGTTAATGATGATGAGGTGCTGAAAAAGTTTTGGGCCACTTCCAAGTCTGTGTTTCCGAAAATGAGACCCAATGCAAGAACTACAGACTCAGAAAAATATGAAAATCAGATTCACTTTTTAACCTTACAAGGGGCTTTTTCTTCATTTCAAAGGAAATTCAATTACGCACATGAAACTTCAACAATTTGAGGATGTAATCCTGTAATTCTTTGTCAGACAAGTCTCCCATTGACTCAGAGATTTCAAAGGCATTGGTGCCTGTGTATGAATGGCAGGATATGGTGCAAATTTATGATCATGAAGAGCTTTACTCTGTACTTTCACATTATTTTTTTAAATTCACTTTATGGGAACATGATGGGAAAAAGATCCTGGCCACAATTCATACAACTGGAGCTCTGCCACCCACTTCCGCGGAGCCAGGCTTCCACACGTTCTGCTTTTTGCTAGATAAACAACTTGTGGACAGCATCCCTGGAGTGAACATTGAAACAGCATCCAAAATTATCAGAGAGCAGGTGACTGATTTTAAGCAAATACACAAATTGGTTTCTTAGGAGAGGGAGAATCAAGGGTGTGTGGCATAATGGCACTGTGACAAGAAGTTCACTCTGCAGAAAGGATCTCACCGTGCAGTGACTGTATCTGACAGAGACATCTTATGGCAAACATCCTAACTTCCTTATCCTCCCAACCTCCCTTCTTAATATGAACTGCCTTGATAGGAGGTGAAGGATAAGATGGATTAATAAAATAGCTTTTCCCCACACCTAAATCATGTATGAAGTAAGATTTATGGCGCGGATGGTGTCATAAAATAGAGATGTGATATCATTGCCGTGACATTATCTCCCTCGCTACCCTTGAACTCGAGAGACTTAATGGCCTTCAAATAAATGATATTTAAACAAACCACTTTTCAAATGATCTTGTGGAACCTATTTAATCATTACCAGGAAAAAGTGGTCATTGCTAAGAACTGGATTTTCCTGGCTGCACAAGCGATAGTCAGTATGGCTCAATCCCTAGGGATCAAAAGTTTGTTTAACTACTTTTTTGAGTGCAATTGCATCATTTAACCAATTTGAAAAATGATGCCACAGATTTAGAAGCCTCCAATCATAGTTTTATCATCATGAGTGGTCTGCAAAGTGCCAATCTTAAAATATGAGCTCCTACCAGTTAAATATGTATCTTTTCATGTCCTCCTCTCAATATAAAATATATGGATATACGTATTCTTAACCTTCAATTTCATCATTTTTACATAGGGGCAAACCAGAGCGTAACTTATTCAGGCTTGGAACTGAATTCAGTGATGGCTAATCACCATGCTTCGTGTGCTGGAAATAAGATTCCCCATTCTTTATCCAAATATGCAATTAGTCATAGTGGTTGCTGTAAAAACAGAGTGAATCTGAGAAGATGCATCTGCTTAGGAAAAAAAAAGCTGCGAGGAACTGCAAGTACTTTCTTTCTCATGTAATTTCACTCATGTAGCAACCACAAAGTTCTCTGAGCAGGAGTTTCTCTCTTTAACCATATCAATGGAGCGCAGCATCAGTGGATGAGTGCACGTGCTATATATCAACTCTTTGACTATTATAACGACAGTTCCCATCTATTCTCATTTTCCCACTCTGTGTTTCAGCCTGTTTCAACTTTATGTCCCACACCATGATTCCACCATTGCTGTGGATCTTAAACACTGGCATTTATGTGTGAGATGCAGTAAACTGGGAAGTTAGATGGATCATTGCAGGGAAAAAGAAAAAGAGCTGTTATCTAACAAAATCCAGCGCTCCATATGTTGTCCTGCAGGTGTCCCTTTATGTTCTTGAGCTGAGTACTTAAGCGCTCTACTTCTTGCATAAGCACTGTCAGATTTTCTTTACCTTTACCTTCTTTATCGTCATGTCTAAAACTCCACAAAAGAATTTCCTGTCAGCAAAGTACTCCTAATGCCAGTCAGAGGAGACTTTTTTCTCAGCAAAGCCATACTTCTCAAGTGTCAACTTCTCTCCCATCCTGAAACATTTTTCAAAAAGATGAGAGAAAAGGTATTAATCTTCATAGAAACATAGAATAGTTTGGGCTGGGAGGGTTATTTTAAGGTGATCTAGTCAAACCTCCTTGAAGTGAGTAGGGACATCTTCAACTTGGCCAGGTTTCTCAGAGCCCTGTCCAATATGGACTTGAATGTTCCCGTGGATACTGCATCCACCACCTCTCTGGGCAGCCTGTTTATGTTTTTAACCATCCTCATTGTTAAAAAATTCTTCCTAATGTCGAGTCTTAATCTACTCCAGTTCAGTTTAACCATTATACCTTGTCCTATCTCTGGATAAAAATTCTGGCCCTATCTTTCTTTTAAGCCCCCATTTAAGTACTGGAAGGCGCTCTAAGGTCTTCCTGGAGCCTTTGCTTCTCCAGGCTGAACAACCCCAGCTCTCTCAGCCCATCTTTAGGGGAGAGGTGCTCCAGCCCTCTGATCATCTTCGTGTCTCTCCTCCGGACCTGCTCCAGCAGGTCCATGTGCTTCTTACGCTGGGTTCCTAGAGCTGGACGCAGCACTTTGGGTCTCACCAACGTGGAGCAGAGAGGCAGAATTCCCTGCCTCGCCCAGCTGGCCACACTGCTTTGGACGCAGCTCAGGACGCGGTTGGCTTCCAGGGCTGCGAGCGCACACCGGCACGTCAGTCCAGTGCCACAGACATTTCCAGGCCGGTGCCCAAGGGGCCAAGACACGGTTTTAAAGCTTCTCCCGCACCCCGAATGCCCCCCTGCAGCCAGACGGCGCCGGCGCTGCCGTTCCGCCGGGCCGTCGCTAGTTGGGGCTCACGGCCAAGGGAGCGGCCCGCGCCGGGCTCCGGCCGCTGCCCCGGGGCTGCGCTCGCCGCCCCGGCCCCTCCTGCCACGGCAGCAGCGCCTGCCTCCTCCAGCAGGGCTTCTCCCTCAGGAGCTCCGTGCGCCTCCCACTAAAAAGCCCACATAGGAGGTAGCTACACGCTGCCATCCCGGCTTTGTACGGAGGGCAAAGGAAAATACTCCTAAATTAAGCACTTTCTCAAGGGCAGGAAATAACACTATTACAGGTATCCGGAGCAGAGTCTAGGCCGACCATCGGCAGCAATTCTTTTCTTTGGAAACAAAGAATTTGTCATCTTAAAAAGGTCCTAAAATCTGTGCGCGGTTTTAAGGACGTAAATGATACCAGTGACTTCACTGGGACGGCTCACGCTGCAGCATCCTCTGAAATGTGCTGCCCTGACTTGGTTTTCTGAATGTCTTGGTTGTTTCACATCCAGGGAGATGGCTTTGCCAGCCCTGAAGAGGAAACCTAAAACAGAATAAATTTCAGTATCTAAGGTTCTGGGCAAAGTTTCAGTTTAAATCCTAAATAGCCCTAAATCCATTCTTAGTAAGATGTGAATCATCATGTTTATAGTCAGAGCTACAGAGATAAAACCCAGCACAGTCTGTAAAAACAATTCCGTATTAAAATGTGAAACTGCAGCTCCTCTTCAAGCTCTAAAACCTGATACTAAAAAGGTATCACCCTCTTAACACAAGTGCCAACTATCTGTTCAGACAGGAAAACCTGCCAAAAAGCTGGTCTCCCTTTTCCCGTCTCTGCAAAAAACCAAAACCAACCCCCACCCCCCCCATCCCAACTTTTAACAGTCAAAAGCATTCGAGCTACAGAACAGATTTTCTCTCCTATTAGGAGTTTTTTTCCCCCCAGGTTTGTTTGTTCTGTCCTCTCCTCACAACCCATGTTCCTCTGGTACAACTGATAAACAACGTCTTTTATTGCTATAGGCAGACAGTCCTGCTTAATACAATAGCAGGCAAGGCTTGGCGGGACTGCAGAGTGCAGGTGTTTGGAGTATTGTGGTCATCCAAACCAGATGCTGAGGAGATGGAGCACCTGTTTCCCTTCTTTTCTGCGCTGGAGAATACAGCACTATGCAGGCTAGAGAAACAGCCTGACATTAATAGCACTGCTGCTGCAGTTTTCCCCTGACAGCCTAACAGAGATGTACCATCTACAGCTTTTGTAAGCTCTCCTCTGAGTGCTCAGACACATGTGCTGGGATTTTTTTAAATTTTTTTTCCCCCCTGACCAACAGAAAGCATTCAGAGATGGGTCTGTAATGTAATTTCTTTCCAGATTATCTTATTCATGATTAACCGTGCCCTGGCATGAAAAAAAGTTAGTTTTATAGCCCTGACAGCAGTAAAGATAAACCAAAAAAATTAATGTGCATTTTATATCCATTTTTACAGGTTCTATGAATGTCTGTGATGGATGTAGAAATGCATTTACAGTGTCGTGCTCAGAACAGTTGACTGACAGCTACTGCCTCTGCAGGCGATGGAAAGCCCTCTGCTGATGTGAAAGAAGTTGGGAACCTACCTCTACTGAAATGCAGTAGTAATCCTACAAGACATGGTCCCCAAAATGATAACCCTAAATAAGCTCTCCTTTATCCAATTGGCAGTCCCCACGGCTTGCATGGCTGGGAGTCAGGAGATCAGCTGGGAACTCCAGGCACCAGCATGATGGCATGCCCTGAGCCCTGCCTGGTCTCAGCCCACCTTCATCTGCTCCTTCCCACCTCCCACTTGCCATGAGCGGCACTCTTCAGAGAGGGAGGGAGAGCACACCTTCAGCTGCAGCCTTTGTGGGACCAGGTTGTTGTCAAACCATACGGAAAGGACCAGCTTTTCACAGCCTGGAGGACTGTGTCTGATGCAGCACCCGTGACCCCCATTTGTGCTGAGCTCTTAACTGTAGTCAGTCTTTAAATGAAGGAATGAAACAGGTTTAAACCAACAGAGAACATAAAACACCAACCCCTTTATGGCTTTTTGTTTGTTTGTTTGTTTGTTTGTTTTTAATTTACAGTGATTCAAATGGGAAGCAACATTTTCCAGTTTTTGGAAACAGAAATATTTGTCCTAAGAAAATGTAAGTATTTGAAAAAAACTGGCAGAAAAGTAAAATTTGAGAAACTTTGAAGAATTTTATTTTAGGCTGTGTCACTTTTAAATGGAGCTCTAGCTCTTACCTCTAAAAAAATACATCTACCTGAAAAAAAAAGAAACCAAAATCAGATGCTGTCACTTTAGTTTTACCACCATAAAAATCCCAGTAAAGTCCAGATTCCACAGGGAAAAAACACTCAAGATGCTATGGTAATATCACAGTAAAATGAAGACACCGTGCTTTCACTGATTTTAGCTCAGGATGGCTCACAGCCACTGAGTATCTGCTGGAAGATGCAATCATTTTTGTGGAGAAAAGATGATTGTGAAAATACTACCTTCCCCGTGTTTTCTCTCTCATTCAGGAGAGAAATAGATATGCAAGCAAGGCTCTTGCTGGACACAAGGACTGCTCCAGGTCTTCAGGCATTCAAGCAGCTCTTCTGACATTTAGATTTCACAAGGAATTGACTGAGAGCATGCAAGCCACAGAAGCAACTTTCCATGCATGCCCACCTCAGAGCAGGGTTGAAATTGCTCCTGGCTTCCTCAGTCCTCAGCCAAAGCCACCTATAAGTCCCAAATCAGTCAGTGCAGATGGGAATTTTTTCCCTGACTCCTTGCAATTCATTGTGCTGACAAATGAGAGCTCATCATTGCTACCACCTGGCATTCATGAAACTACTCTTCTCATGTCTCCATGGGCAAGGTACACTGGTTTTGGCATTTAGGCCCTTTATTTTTATGGCTTCTGATGTATCCTTCAGCTTAGCCCCCAAAAGTCCCCTACTGCAGCACAGATAAACCCTGCCTGACATGAGAACAACCACATTCAATCCCCTTTCTTCTTCCTGCTCCCCCTCCCTGCCCGAAACAGACAGCGTTAATGAGCCAGAAACTGTTCTGAATCAGGAAAAAGGGAATTTTGGCAACCAGATACCTATTTCTGTAAGGAATCAAAAACGAAATCAAGAGGAGAAAAAACTGTTACAAAGAAGCCGTTTAAGCTGGAATCACAAGAGAGAGGGAAATTACCCACGCTGGGAGACAGGCAAAAGAAGGGCAAGCTGGGAGACAGATATGCTGGGCAGACTTCAAGGTCTACAAAAGATTGGTTGTCTCTTTTGGGGTTTACACTCTCTTTGTCTAATTAGACTAATAGAGGTAGAATAGAACCGGGGGAGATTAAAAACCATGATAAACAAGGCATCTTTTATTTGATATTATTGGAACTGGTTTCACTTATCTTTAGAAATCTTTCTTTTTGTGCTCCTTAATTTGTCCTTGAAGTCCTGTATCTAATCACTAGTTGAGCAACCAATAATCCTTCTCCAGCCCCTCCACCCCTTTTTATGGCCAACTTTAATCTTTCAACTCAGTGAAAAACATGTTTCCCCTATCATAACTAGTTTAACAAAAATTCTCTTTCAAGTTTAGATTGTGCAGATACAATGCCTTTCCTGCAGCTTCATGCTGAAGAGAGGAATTTACATTAGAAAAAAATAGAGATTTATGATAGCATTGTATTTCCATTTGAATATGGAGAGTTAATAACATGCATATGTTTTTTTATTATTATTATTATTTTAAGATTTAAGCTATGCCATAAGCAAAAGGAAACCTGGAAACTGTGAGACTGGCAGGGCTCAATGAATAACCTAATCTGGATTTCATTCACAAACAGCAGCTCATACACAGGGAAAGGGCTGGTGTGCTTCGCCAAATCGGAACTGGAGTAAGTGCCAGGATTTCCTGATTTGTTTACATTTCTCAAAAAAACCCTTTTTTTCCCCTGGATGAGGCTAGAATTAGACTTCCTTTTCCACTTTTGGTCCTTTCCAAACTATTCTTGCTTGACATATTCTCTCCTTTTCCCTGTATTCTCCTTTGTTCCAGCCTCAGCTGGCTCTTTTGTCTTGGAAAACAGAAAAGGCAATGAAAGATGTCAGTCTATGATAATAATGATAATGCAGCCAGGTTTGCATGATAGCAAAACAATGCCGCAGGCTTTTCCAACACCCTTAGATCCACCACTCTTCTTACAATGGCTGCAGGGAGGGTGGAGGGAGAGGTATCTCTCCGGGACTGCAGACTGGAACAATAGTGTCGTAAGGTAAAAGAGATAAAAAGATCAAAATGAAACAGGCTAGCCCAAACTCTCTCGATGAGGCGTGTCACTGAGTTAATTAGAAATCAGAGGGGGCTAGTTACACAGAACTAAATCACCTCTGCATTAGCTCACTGGCTTCTCAGTCAGCTGAAATGGTCGCGTTCCCTGCCAGTGCTTTCTCACTTTCACTGACTTTACTGTACTTTGCCCATTGTCTGCAACCTCAGTGCAATCACTGCAGAAACTTGTTTGGGAGACCTTCTCCGTGCCTTTGTTTAGAGCCCTTTGATCATCCCACAGAAAGAAAAACACTGTAGCTTGGACTTAAGCCATGGTTTTCTTAACACGACAAGACTGCCAGCCTGCAATCAGTGTTTGATGCGCATGCGGTTGGGCTGCTAGGGACTTGGAAAATCATGAGAAGACTGGCAGCAATCTTGGGAGCTTGGGCAGCGTACTGAGCAGAGGTGAGAGTTTAAAGTCCCTGATGCAGTCACCCTGCCACTGCAGAGCAGCAGCCTGAGTCATCGTTGTTCCTTAGTAGCAGCGTTACAGCAACACAAAGCTATTCTTGTGGGGATGTCAGGTCCTTCTTGCCACAGCACCTCACTTGCCATGAGAGATTGCCCTGGGAATGGTTCATGCTTTAAGAGGATGAAGTTGCAAGGAGGGGCTGTGCCAAGCACAGACTTCCAGCACACAGGCAAAACATTCACAACAGGAGGCAGGGGTGCAAGACTGAATTTCTGCATTTCAAACAAGCGTTGTCAGCCAGGGTTTTAGCTGACATCGTTCCCCCTGACATCGATGTACCAATGCTGATTTACACCCGCTGATGAATATGCGTCTGGGAGAAGAGTGTGACGGGGTAATGGTGCAGACAAGTTAGATGGGAAAAGGAAGTGAGGGGGAGCAAGATGAAGATAAAAGGGGAAGGGAAGGAGAGACGTGATCATGGGACTCAGGAAGCACAAACTGCAATGTACGGCTGTGGGAAAATGATTAGAAGAGATTGCATGAGACTGGACACCAATTTTGCAATTTCTGCAGCACCTTTTTAAGATTCCATACTGAGATAGTGAGCAGAATGTGTGTAGCTGTGTGTCTGGAACAAGTCCAAGCAAAAGGCCAAATGCAATCAGTCATCTGTGTTTGCTGGATCTGTGTACTAATGTTTCCTGTGCAGTCATTGCAATATATGTCTACACTCGCTGTTCTAAATCCTGTTTTTCACCTTTAAGTATTTGTATCATATTTAATTTCTTACTCTGCGTATAAGCACCTGCTTTTAGAACATTGATTAGTTTGGGGGCCAAAAATCGCTGTTCCACTCATACTCAGCAGAGGAGTAAAAGAGAGAGTGAGATGGGGGAAAGCTACATGAAGGGGAAGAAACAGACTTCCGAAAACAGGAGTTAGATGCTGTAAGGTGTGGCAGAAAGCACCTTTGCGCACAAAATCATCAGCCAGCTTCTTTCAGTTCAGGAGATCTCTGCAGAGCAGCAGAAGATCCAAAAGCTGTTTTGCTTACACAGTTGGTTTAGCTGTTCTCAGTAGTGCTTCTCATGTGAGTAAGGTGAGCAGGAAATGGATTGATGTCAGCAGGCAGCCTGTGCTAGAAACTCACACCCACCCTTTCTGCTTCATCAGTTGTCTGAGCCCACAGTTTCACTATTATTAGGTTTTGGTGGTGCATTTTTAGATTTCCAGTTACAGCTTGCATGACAGCCGCCGACGGTCTGCACCTGACCAGTTACTGCCATCTAACTTGGTAAGAACCATGAAAGAAGCATTCTTCCAGGAGAAAGAGTAGAGGAAGATGCAAGTGCATTTCTAGTGCTTTCCAATAACTGTGAATCATAACTTCTGTCAGCCAGAGTATGGTTCTCACTGAAAAGTGTCAGTAAGAAAGTCTTACTTTAAGAAAACACTTCTGCTTTTTTTTTTTTTTTGCATTACTGATAGCTAATACATATGAAACCACAAACCTGAAGGGTTCAGACTTCACCAAATGTCAGTCATGCATAATTTGGAGCAAATGAGTATGTGACAGTAATTGGCGTTTCATTTGGATGTTCCTTTTTCTTTTTCTCACAAACACAAATAAATTTTCATTTTCATTTTTCATACTGCTCGTTGTGTGGTAAAGATCGCCTGATTATTTGAGCATAAAGCTTAGGCAACATTTTCTAATGTGGTCAGCCATAAAGGAGGTCATACTAAGGAGCCTGAATAGTTGGCCTAAGAGACCCCTTTGGCCCACACAAACTTCTGGTGACAATTTATAAGGAAAGTTATATTTGAGTTATTCCTTTCCATAAAAAAAGTTATTTTCCATGTTTCTACACCATATCTCCAGGAAGAGAGAAGCTGAAAACTGCATGTGCAGGGTGGCACCATTCCTTTTGTCTATCCAAGGATGCGAGCTGCTGATCTCCCTGCTGTCCTGCTGTGGCTCTGTTACTCCTGACCTGACCTTCAGGATATATCGAGAGTATTGTGAGTCCCTCCAGCAGTGTCAAACATCAGCACTAAATTTCTGATGTGCAATAAAGGCTTTTGCACTTTTTCCTTCATGTGTAGGGGTCCTTGCCCATGCATGAATACTGCACACTACAGGGCTTTACCTACTTCAGGCAAGGCTCATCCTCTGGCAGTGGGATACCTCTGGAAGCTCATGAATTCCAGCCGGTGGAGAAATTAAAGTAGCCAAATGGTGCAGGATGCTTTCAGTGATCCCTTTCCTCTGTGGGAGGGAGCTGTTGGCAAAGAGCAAGACTGAGTTTATAGTCAGCAGGATATGGCTGCTAAACTCAAGATGTTTTTTGCTACTAGCCAACCACGGCTGCAGTGCAGCCTGCAGGTTCATGGGATGGTGAGCAGGTGAGCAGAGATGGACATTCCTGGGCAGAAATGGCAGGGAAGGTGATACTGAGGATTGGCTTGAAGTTTCTGATAGAGTTCAACCAAGAACTCAGACTCTGAATCCAGAAAACCCCCTTCAAACTTGAACTGAAACCATACTTGAAAGTGCAAGTTAAATTTTATTGTCCTCAGACTGTGGTATAAGAAACATGCTTGACTTAGAAGCAATCTCAGTGTTCCTCACAGAAACAGGGAATTGCCCTTTTGGTACAGCTACAAGAAACAACATTATATTTTTATTTTTTCAGTTACAACTAACTTTTTTTTTTAAGGAAGAATGTAACATTTTCCAAAACATTTGTAGTAATTCCTGATCAGGGTCCAAGGCATAGTTCTTCTGGTTCTCCTGATGGAATTCATATTTCTTTGTTGTGAACATGTGGAGTTTGTGTAAAATCAGAGAATGACAGCCCTCCCCACTCCAGATCTTTACACTTTTCTTTGTCCCTTTGGGATTACAGTAGGACGCAACTGACAGAGGTGAGATATATGGAATTTTTTGCAAAAATTTGCTTTTTCATTGTCTTCTTTTTCAAATGGAAAGACCATGATGGGGCCAGTCAAATCCATGCAGCTCAGTAGCCTTACTTTGACACTAGCCAGCTGAGGTTGGCTAAGCAGAGAAAAGAGAATGACCCTTCTTTAGGTACGGCAAACAATCAAGAGTTCAGAGAATTTTTGAGCCAGAGGCTGCATCTGAGCTATTGTTTTTGATGTACTTCAATGGACCTATTCTTTATAAAATTCTTTATTACTATTTTGAATCAATTTATATCTCTTGGCGTCCATGACATCCTGTGACAGTGAGTTAATTATGCTTTGAGTAAAATAATTACTTGCTTCCTTTTATTTTAAATACTATGCCTCAAAATTTCAAATACTGTACCCTCTTGTGTGTTAAGAAATAGTGAATAAATGGTGCCTATCACCTCTATTATGCCTATTCACCTTCCTTGCACTGTAAGTTTCCCCAAATGCCAGGCTATGCTCCATTTGTTGGAATGGGCTAGAGAAAAAAACTAAAATCTGAAGTTTCTGTTTATCTGTTTCTACCACTTTCAGGATCATCTCTGGGTTTTGCTTTTGTTTAGTTGTTTTTATTAGGGAGAGTGATTCATGATTTTGGGGTTAACGTTACTTTACTTACGTGCTTTCCAGCACTGTCTTTGGTTTCTGGCTCCTCTCTCTTTCTCACACTTATAGCAACATGATATCCAAGTGAAATCAATCATAAACATATCCCAATTTTGAGTGTTATACTGCATTAGTCTCTAAGGAAAGCTCTCTCTATGTACAATTTTATAGCATGCTTTAGTTTTTGATCTGAGCAGACACAACCCATTCAAAGATAAAAACATCAATTAATTAAGCAGTTGTTGAGATCGGAAATCTGACACCCATATGGTGTCAAATTAGTGCCTTAAAGCAGTTAACTGCCAAAAGAAGCACATGCATCTGTTGCAAGAAATTAAAATGAAGTATCTATTAATTACTAAGAGTTTCTTGATTGACTTCAAAATTATATTGCTGAATTGATTCTCTTTGTGTTATTCATCTTTAATGTCATCACTTGTAAATAAGGACTTGCTTCAAAACTATCAAGTTCCAAGTAAATGCTAAGTACCCTCTAAAAAGCAAGCAAAGGAAACTCAGCTGTGAAGAGATGCCACAAAGCATGTGCTATGTTTTTGTTCCATTGCTAGGAACTGCATAAAACCAGATGTATGCAGGAGAGGAATGTTGCCTGATATAACAATGAGCAATAAAGAGTATCTCACAATCATAGGATGCATGACACAATAATGAATTGTATATTACATGCCTAAGAAACACAATTAAAACTGTCATTTTCTTTCTAGTGGAAGTTCATTGGCAGAATTGTGATACAACAAAAATTCCACTTCAGGTCTTTCATACTATTTTCCTGTTTTCATGTACTCAAAAATAAGAAAAAGTGCAGATGTTAGAAGAACACACACTATGTCTCTCTGTATCCAAGGAAATAATTGTTTCAAAATATGCAGTTATCCGGTTATCACCAGCTTATTTTTAGCATCCTAAAGTCAAAACTACATCTGCTTGGATAACACTGAATCCCAAGTCAGACATGTCTGTCTCAGCCAGGCCTCTTGATGGAAAAGGAAATATTTCGTGCTAACTGAAGTGGTGATGTTCTTTCTTCTGAAGCAATGACTTGATATTAATTTTATGAGGATATATATTCTGTTTCTTTAAACACGTAGCAGGAAACCAGGCAGGATGAGGATGGGGAAGAGTCTACGGCAGCAAACCTGCAGTGAGGAGACAGAAAAAGAGTGAGTGCACACGCAGTTTTTAGGAAAAAGTCTTCTCCTTATTTTAATAAATATCTTTGTATAGGTGTTCAGAAAAAAGAAAAAAAACAACCAGAAACAGGGGCCAGGAATTCCCACACTGCAAAGACTGGATTTTGTGACTGCAGTGCAAGGGGTCATACACTTCTGAACATAAAAGTCTTCTCTCACTTACCTAAGACTCAGTCTAAATAACTCTCACCCAAGCTACCTGCTTTATACCTGCTGTATCACCAGATAAATTATGTAGAAAAAATATTTGGAGATTATCAGCAAAATGGCTACTTTAGAAAACTTATCTGCTCCTCACTTTTTCTTGTGGAGATTGTCTGCACATGCTGCATAAGAAAGCTGAAAAACAGATGCCTGAAGTACCCTGCCTCTGGGACAAAACTGTAAGTTTTCTGGTCATTTCCTTAGAGAAAATGGGAACTAATCTACTTAACACCGATGCAATTCTCTCCTTCTAGCGTAGGCAAATTAATGTATCTTCAAAACACTGATAACAAATACTAGAACAAATCTAAAGAACTTTGCAGGCATTTTGGTCTGCACACAGATGACACCTTTGTCTAATAGTTAGGTTCATAAGCTACATCAACAGTTTTAAGGAAATCATTATTTCAGGGGGATAACTATCCTGCCACAAGCTTCCCATTGGCTTTCCTCCAGAAAGGAAACTGAAACAGCAGGATTAGCAGGCACATAATTTTAAAAGTCTCTTTTGGGGACAAAATATTTTGTAATGTTTTCTGGTTTGTTACTGAAGAATAAATATCTCTCTTACACACACACGCACGCACACACACACACACACACACACACTCCTTTATAGCTTTTCACACACACATTCCTTTATGGTTTTTCTTATTTAAATCTTCAGTGAGAGATATCTCTTCTCATGTAGGGAAACACTCACTGAGTCACCAAACAAGACAGATATTCTAGGTGTAATATGGAATTGTGCCCTCCTGTTTTGTCTGCGTTGTTTATTTCCAGGGACATGTCATTTGGGCTCAAGGATGAAAGAAAACGCCTTGATTAAGATAAGTACCAATATCAGTCTGCCAGTAACAAATAAAATAAAAGTCTTGCAAAAAAAGATTTTATCATTTTTATTCATCAGCACTTTTCTATCAACACCGGAAATTTACTGTTTCTCAGTTTAAAAATAAATAAAATTACTCTGATTGTAGCATTTCTCTTTATGTGAAGCCAATAATAATTACTTTTAAGTTAATGTTTAAGGTGAGTTTGATCACTGTTCCTGTCCTGTGAAGTATCATAGCTCCTCCATGATCCGTTAGAAGCTGGGGGAGGAAGACAAGTTCCCCTTTTTAAAATTGTGTCACTGACATGAAGAAAGCCTGGGGATGAGCTCTTTGCATCTTATGGTTCCCAAACACAGCCTGTCCTTTGCAATGCTCCTTGGAAACTCCTCTCCTTTTTGATAGATCCTCTTTATACCCCATTAAACAGATAAAATAAATTCAGTAAAAAAAAGTGCAAATGCAGTGTGTGAATGTTAAATCCCAAGACTGAGTTCTCTCCCCATGTCAGTCCTATAGGCATCTTCTTCTAAGTCCTCTGCACCTGCTGGAGTCATGCTGGAGAGCTGTAATGCCAAAATCTCTCCCCAGAAAGGACTCCTTTGTGCAGGCTTTGACAGACAGCCCTGAAGCTGCCTCCTGAGTGCTACACCTCTTGCTCTGGCATCTGTGATGGGCCAAGCTCGGGCCCTTGGCAGAGATGGGCTTTTTGGGGCCATAGAGCAGTCCAGCAGCACCACAGGGAGCACTGGAAGTTGTTAGGAGACTGGAGAAAAATCTTGCAGCTTTGGCTGCTCACAGATCTCTCTCAATGCTCTTCCAGGATGTTTCTGTGCCAGGAGGACCTGGTACAGCTCATGGCTGGGAAGCTACCATGAGGCTTCAAATGACAGGAATATTATCTCCTCCTTAGCATTCAAGTTCTCATCTGCATTTCTCAAAAGGTGCTGTGTGGCATTTCTCCATGACTCTGCTTCACTTTGAAGTCTCGTGTAAATTGTTGTTTAATTGAGAGCTGTTTTATTCCGTCCAGAGTGGGAAAGAAAGCAAAATGTTCACAACTGAATGGGAAAACTTCAGGAAGCGCTGCAGGCTTCGGTGTACAAATTCAGCATATCTCTGTATAGGTGGTATGACAGAACGATCCACATTATAGAGTCATTTTGGTAATAAATACCTGCTCTATCCAGATGCTTCTAAGTAAAGGACACATGATACACATATTTGTCATGCTAGTCAGCACCCAGTAGTATCAAATGCTCCAGAAAGTGTCGATCTGCATCCATCTGATTTTGTGAACAGGGAAATAGCCATCTTACACAGTCTTCTAACATCTTTAACTATCTGTGAAGAGCACAGCGGGTTGTCCTTGTGCACTTCTAAAATGTCCTGCTTACTCCCTTATGCCTGGTTTTAATATAACTGTTCTTTACAAGGGTTAGCATCTGTACTATGGTAGAAATAAATCTTGAACAGTGTTTGCCTGCAGATTTAAGGGGTTAGTACATGTGTCTTACTTTTTATTAGCATGAATATGGTCTAAATGGCTCATACTTTTGTCTTGACAATGTTAGAAATGCTGCTCAAGAAGTCTAGACCAGACTGACCATGTGGTTTAAGGTCTATATTTGTGTACATATTGGCATCCTACAAATGTGTAGATAGCCTGCAGAAAAAAGAGGCAAGCTGTTTTTAATGGTTGGAGAATTATTTACAAACACATGTATTAAGTGCTTAAAAATCAGAAATTCCTAGAAGCACAGATTATCTTTGCTGGACTCTTAATCATTTATTGGATTCACAGAAGATGAGGGCATTCATTCATTGAGACCTAGTCTGAAAACATCCTCTGTTGAAGTTCACTGAGATTTGGATTAGATTATGACAGAAAACACTGATGTTAACCTTTTCATTACCAGTTTGAGTAGCTATAAATCCCTGCTCTGTGCTGAAGCTGGGATGGGCATCAGATCCCCGGGGTTATGCAAATCTTTTAGCAGCCTCAGTGGGGGTCTTGTGCATAGCTTTTTGCCAGCCTGCAGTGAAGAAGTTTTGATATAAAAAATATTGCCAGCTGTAGGCGGAAATGTGTGACAGCTGGAATTTTCTTCTGCATCTATGCAATGGACCAAAGTCATGAGTGACTTGCACTGTCTTGGAAACTTTGAAATTTTGTCAGCTCAATTTGAACCCAGCAACAATTTTGTATAAATTTCTGTGAAGGCATAATGGTATACTTAATCAAGACCTAAAAGAGTAGGTTGTTCTGAATATGCATGAGATCTTATATTCAGACACAAAGAGTTTCAATTAGGTTTCCCATTCATATAAGACCACAAAGATTAATGTAAGGTACAGGAAAAGCCCCGATTTTTTTTATTGCCACCCTAGGTTGTAGCTAACACAATCCAAGAGGCACTCATTTACCTCTCTGAAAAGACAATACTGAATATCAGAGCATATTTCAGTATAATCTGGCTTGTTTTGGCACACAGAAATCCTAATGGAGACTAAAGCCTTCTTGAATTCATAGATCCAGGCATTCAATCTCATTTATTCATTTATAAAGTTATTTGGCTTAAACATTGTCTTTATGAGTATCCAACCAAAAGCAGGATCTATAGAGCTGGACCCTGTACAAAGAAAAGAAAAGTCACCGATAGAAAAAGCTAAAACTATAAATGGAATTAACGAAGGAATGAACATTCCCAATTTATAGTATTACCACATGCCCATTGCCCACTAGATGGGCTTAATATACACGTCACATTTCTCTCCAGTGATTCCAGAAAAAAGATGGTGTCTGACAACCTGGGGGCTGTGGGTGAATGAATTTCTCATCCATCTCTTTATCCAGTTTACCAAAGCAACAACAGCAGCTTTGGTTCAACACCTGCAGCCAGGATTCCCAGCAAAGCAGCATCCAGCCCAACTTTGACTTAGAAAACATAACAAAAGTAGGAGTGTTTTTGTGACTCAGAACTGATTTTGTCTGAACTCCGCTCTTTTGTGGGCTTTAACATTTTTTCCTCTGTTTGTATTCCAGTTTCTGATATTCAGATAAATTGAAAAAATTGTGTGTCAATATCTTCTGTGGTGAGATGAGGTGAGGATGTTTAAACTGATATTCTTTTAATCATTTTCTGTGTGTTTCTTAATTGGCTTGTTTTCTTTTTTTCCTGGCTTTGTTCTCCAACACTGGTTCATTCATTTCCTGAAGTTTCACTTCACCTTGCCTGGTTTTTCTGTCTGCAGTGTGTTGTTATGTGCATTTGGTGATGAGAATTAGCTTAAAATAATCTGTACCATAATTACTGACTTCAGACTTGTTTGTGTCTATAGGGAGATATCCACGACAAAACAAAATAACAACAAAGAGGGAAAGCTACCACGTTCTTCCATATTTGGACAGCCCAGATGTTATTTACAGCATTGTTTATGAAGCTTTTTCTTTGCCTTGCTGGCTTTGATCCACACACGTTGTCAGTTTTGAGCACACACGTCCTGTCACATGGTGACTGTGTGCCCCTGACGAGTAAACATGCGGGAATGCAATTTATAAAGACAGGCTAGAGCAGCAATTAAGGAGAAAAAGAACTACAAACAAGACAAAGGAAATTAGGCAGGAAGATGAGCTAAATCTGGTCAGAATACAGGATATCAAGGCAACTGCACTGCATGTCATTTATTCTTTAGTCACTTGCAAGCGTCAACATCAGTATGTGGTGTCTGTGTACCCGTGAAACTTTTATCATTAGTCTGCAAGAGGATGAGGGGCTCAGAGGGACTTGTTGCTACAGAATCCCCAAAGTGTGCAATCTTTGAAGGCCAAAGATTCGTTATCACGTTTGGCACTTAGTCAGAGTGATGGAGTTCTTCAAGCACATTTGGACAATGAACAAACAGAACAAACAGAAGACTGTAAAATCTCCTTTTCCTAAAAAGTCAAAGAGGGAGCAGTTGCCAGTAAGGATCCACAGAATTTGTAGGAAGAGGAAAATATCTGACACGCATTACATTTTCATGCTAAAGCACAGCAATGCCACAAATGTTTCAGGCAATAAAATTCAGTCACACAAATATTTGGGTGACAGCAGTGAAAGGTTGCGTACCAGAAATCATGGGGCCTGGGAAGGGAGCATGAAGTATTGCTTATTTCCTTGTTTACAAACAAACCAATCCCAGGCAAATGCTGGGATTTGGGAAGTTCATTTAAGAGTGTGGGCTGAGCTGCTGAATCTTGGGTCTGTTGTAGGAAGAGGTCTCTGCTCTGTAAGAGGTGTACTTTATTATAAAGGCTATCATATCAGCTAGGGGAACTGGTAATTCATTATCCCTGTATCTGGTGGGACAGTATTCTGGTAGGAATCGCCTCTTTTAGCTTTACATATCTAAGTCTATAGGAGAGGACAACGGAGGAAGCTCCTTCTCCTCTGAGATTAAATTAACTCCATGATTGCTCTTTTCCTTTCAGTCATCTGCCACGTTATCTTCTTGATCACTGTCCTAACAGTTACTGTCCTCATAGGGCAGACCTTGGCTTTTCCAATCCTTTTTTGACAAACCTCACAGTATATGGAAGAGAACCTTGCTACTAGTCTCATTTAAAGAGGGACTGAAGTTGAACAGACTCACATGGGAATGTGGTGTGTACGTTTAAACCTTCACCTTAGAAGTTATTTGCCACTCAGGACTTGGAACAAACACTTGCATTGTGCTTGAATCTTTGATGTGAAAGCATTTGTATTTTCTACAATGGCATCGTGGCTTCTATACATGCACAGTCAAGGCAGTAAGCCAGCCTGCAATTTATATGATAGCTTTGAAATACCCATCCAAAGGGTCTCTTGTTTAATGTTTAGCTCATCAGCTGGCAACATTGTCTGCCAACAAATCTTTGCCAATATTTAAGAATCCATGTCCAGTAATTATATATACCTTTGGAATGGTATCCAACTGTTCAAATAAAGTGTTAAAATAATCTGAAATTAAGGATATATATGAAGTGCTGGATCCAATCCTAGCCTCCCTATTTCAAGAAAGAATTGAAGCAAGTGAGGTGATGGGCCACAAGGATGAAAAAGGGACTGTAAGACCTGACCTGGAGGAGAGGCTGAGAGAGCTGGGACTGTTCAGCCCGGAGATGAGAAGGCTCAGGGGCATCTGATCACTGTGTGTAAATACCTGATTGGCGGGAGTAAAAACCAGGCTCTGCTTTGTCACGTGCTGAGACAGAACAAGAGACAGCAAGTGCAAATTAAAATATAGGACATTCGATTTAACATAAGGAAAAGCTTTTTTTAACTGTGGGGGAGGTCAAATGCTGGCACAAGTTTTCTAGAGATGTTTTAGAGCCTCCATTCTTGGAGATACTTAAATACTGACAGACATGGCCCTGATCAAGATGCTTTTCCTGATGCTCCTCTGAGCAGGAAGGTTAGACCAGACCATCTCTAGAGGTCCCTTCCAAACTCAGCTCTTGTGTGATTCTGTAAAGGATACGATGAAACAGATGCATGTCCAGGGCACATGTCTAGATACATGTGCAAATAAAAATTATGCATTCCAGAGCTCAGCAACTCAACCAAAATGTCATTTGCAGGACAAGATAGAAACCAAAGGGAACCAAGAAGTGAGAATGACAGAAGAACCTCATACATGTCCAGTCAGCGAGACATGGAAAGAAGAGCCTTGATTCATTTTCTCTAGCAAACACTGAAGGGAATTCATGGCAGGTTAAATGGAGTTTTTATCTGTATGCTAATATTCTAAACCACTTGCAGGGCTAATGAGCACAGCCAAGCAAGCAATGCAAAATACAGATCAGTCAAAAAGCAGCAGTGGGGGAAGTTACATCTAGCACACAAGTGGCTAGCCTAAGGCTGATGTAAAATAGGGGTAAAAATAGGCCAGTCTTTTCTTTCCTAAAGCTTCAAGATTCTAAGACACCTGAGGATGCCACAGAAGCAACTGTTAGTACAGCTAAGAAGAAAGGCTGAAATTAACTGCCTTAAAACAAAGAAACAAAATTAGAAGCTCCAAGCAGGGTGAGAAGGACAGAGATCTGTTGAGGAATGTGTGACCAGGCACATTCAGATACACTGGGGAGAGCTCCAGGTGACAAAGGCACCATGATGTTAGTCAGCCCATCCATCTTCTCACTGGTAAAAGGTTTCACTCTCTTCCCTGTTTTTTTCCTGAAACCTATTTGCTGGAATAAACCAGGAATTTGAAGAGCTAATTTGAAAATGAGAGTATAACTAGCTTCCACTTGTTTTCAGCTGATTTCTAATTGACAGCAGAGTGACCCCAAAGATGAGGTGGCCTTCAGCTTCCTGCTAGTAGTGTCTTTGGATCAGGTATCCCCCAAAAGTGAAGGCAACACTTATCAGTACAGATTTGGAGAGCTACAACAAACGCTAAATAAAACCTTAGGCCATGGCAGTTTTACTGCCTCAGGCAAGTCCAGAACCAGATCTGGGCTCTCACAGTAGAAGATAGGATTAAGAGTCTTAGTACTGGATATTCTAAAAAAGATCATGATATACAGATTTTGTATTTCCTGAGAAGAAATTAAGACAGAATTGAACTACATATAATGACGTAATTTCTTTAGACTCTTCACCTTCCCCACCACTTTCCATCCCATATTTTTGTTGTCTTTTCCACTTAAAAGAGAAAAAATACCTATGATTACATGATCAGCAAAGTTTTTTCCACCATTCTTCAGAGAACTGATTTATTTGCATGTTAATATTCTCATCCGTATACAAAAATGCGCACCATAAATAGTTTTATAAGGGAAAACCAGCCAAGTGGAAATCCTTCCTTTATTTTGAAGATAATAGCTCCATTTGTTTATTGCTTCTGCTGTTGATTTTTTCCAAGCAGAACAGCAAATCTGCTCTCAGTTAGGGGAACGCAACCCTTCTGTGGCCAGAGTTCAGTACATATCCCAGGGTACCTTTCCATAGCAAAACACCCTGCCTACTTCAATGAAGCTGCTCACAATTAACTCTTCTGGATGTGGAGATCCAAGCAACACAGCCTTTTACTGATTGCCTCCAGGCTACATTCATATGGCCTGAATTCCACCCAACTCCCCCAGTGCTTGCTCCACAGGGAGAGTTGTTGCATTGGAAGGGAGCCTGGGGCAGGCAGCCGGTGGGAAACTCCGTCCGTGGGGGCTCTGGTGGAACATGTGAGCATCCCCTGGACAAAAACAGAGGCCAGCTACTGCTGTGTGGTTGAGCCTGGGTTTGGTTCAGCTGGACAAGCAAGGGTGATTTTTTTTTCCCCAGCAAGTGATATTTAAAAAATTTACTTTTTTTTTTTTTTTAGAAATGTCTTACTTTTTCCATATGTTGTGAACCAGGGTCGAGCAGAAGTCCAGAGAGATCAGCATCAGCAATTGTTTTCCTTTAATAATTATGTTTGACAACTGTTAAAACACAGACTGCAGTGAAATCATTGCTACCCCTTTATTATGGTAAACTACTCAGTTTTTTTCCAGTGGTTTGAGGTAAACACTCCAAACATACATAACAATTGGCTGCACCAGGACACACAGTAAAATCAGCATAACAAGCACACTGGGGGCAGTATGTTGCTGCAGGGTAAACTAATGCCAAAGAGCCACAGCACTAATGACTTAATTATTGCCTTGGTGGTTGTCAGGATGACACCAAAACATCAAACAAACTGAATCTTTCTTCCCAGCTGTGTTGAGATCTCTTTCAGTTTCCTGGTCAGGTCATAATTTCTCTCACAGGAGCTTTATATCTATATTTTTACAAATTTATACTGGAGAACTGCCTCATGGCCTGAGCTGTTGTTCCCAAAGTGTTCTGCATTAGACTGCAGCACCCTGAATCCTTTTTCCAAATGTGTTTTTGTTTTGAGTAGGATAGTCAGAGAGAGTCATCTTCCATATCTCTGCAAGGAAGCTCTGGGATGTATTCAGGGTTGCGAGCTGGGAAAAAGGAAGGATACTAGAGAAGTCTTATCCCCCAGCTGCCACCAAGGAAGGGAACAGCGCCTTACAGATCTTACCTAGAGTATTTCCTCGAAAATATGTGACTCAGTCAGCAAAAAGAGCATTTTAGTAAGACAGGCCTTAACACTGGTCTAGTTCTTGCCAGTTTTCCTTCTGAGCCGTGGTGCCGTCATGCCCTCCCTCCACTGTCATGCACTGCAGGCAGCACCAGGACCCAAGTCTCAAGCAGCAAAGGTTCAGACTTTTCCAGTAAAATATTGCTTAGCTGGAGCCAGTCATTAAAACTTTCCTCCTCATTATGGATCTTACAGGAATGAGATCAAGCAAATGCAGTCAAAAGCACGACCACTCAAATATAAGATCCGAGAGCGTATTTAACTAATGTGCAGCCAGAAAGCAATTGTCAAGAGTTTAATATGATTCAGAATGTTCTTGGTTTTCCTTGTAAAACAGCCTCCTTGAACAATGGAGAGGTTTAAACAGGATTTTTTTTACTCACCCTGTGGACACAAGGAGAGAGTGCCAGGTGATTACAGCAAAATATTCATTGAGTTGATTTGAGGAAGGACATTCATTCTTTTCTTCACAGCTTATTTGATGTAATCTTATCATACGTTTTAAAGCTGATCTCCTAAAATACCAGAGCAAGTTGCTTCATGAACCTTCCAAATAGTTTTCCTCTGAGAAGGTGTTGATCAGAGATCCAATAATATCAAAAAGTAGAATGGGTCAATTGGGATAAGCCCCCTTTTCCAAAGATCAGAGGCTTATCCAGGCCTGACCCACATAAGCCAGACTAGTTAGATCTAGGAGCACTATAGCCCTAGGGTCAAAAACCAAATGAAAGTTAACACAGAACTGGCCAAAAGGGGACAGTAAATCAATTATTAATAGATCTCTAATACAAAGGTTCAGGCTTTCCTAAAGTCTGGGTTTCCCCTCATTTCCTCTGGGGATTTTTCAACAGCTGGATGAGTGGGATAACTTGGCTTAAAGATGCTTTTCCTGTACTGGCTCCTATGATTGCAATCAAAAAGGACTCAAGACCACAAAGAGCGTTCCGGTCTGAAGAACAATGATCTCCCCCAGGTATCGAGAAATATGATATAATCAACGGGCCACAGTCACCGGTATGCTTGGGATGCTTTGCATCCTCCTGGTGATACAAACCAGCCGTAAACCTGGACTGTCTGTGGAGCCGTATAAAGCAGCCAAGGAGAGGTCTGGCCCACAGTCATCAGCATTATCGATCACATGCACCAACAAGCCCCCAAAGAATTATCCTCTCTTATAGGTCTCTGGACCTTAGTGAAACACTGCCTGATACCACAACTTTTATCATCCTAATCACAGAAATCAGTTCAAAACAGAGCATCTCGGAGCCAAGTTATTCAGCTGTACCAGGTGTTTTGAAATTCCCCAGAGGAAATGAAGGAAGACTCAGAATGTAACAATAGAAAAAAAAATTAAAAGATTAAAAAAATTTATAAACCTCCATGCTTTACAAGTAAGGCTGCAACAGAGTGAGAAATGCTGCACTGCCAGGGTGGGATTGAGGCTGCAGAAGCTGGCACAGAATCCAAGTCAGAGAATGGTGCTTCCTGATGGCTGGTTCAGGCAGAAGTCACTGAGGGGGTGAGCAGAGCAGCCAGAGGCAGCACCACGGCCCCTTTATCAGCCTTCAAGCTCTTTGCAACTAGCTGGGCTAGGTCAGAAGAGAGCCTTGCAAATGTGCTACCTATTCCCTGGAGACACTTGTGGTTCAGGCTCTAATCCACTGTACTACTGTCTGCCAAAGAAACTTCCCTAGATTGTGTTAGGTATTGGAGGAGAGTACACACACACGGACCCTGGGTTTTAGACCCCTAAACCACATCATGCAGCTCAGTGCAGGAGCACTGCAGTTCTATGTGAACAAATAAAATTGGAAATGTTTCCAAGCACTAAAAATTGAACCTCTCCTAAATTGTTTGAATGGCCTATGTTCTGTGGTGATGTCTCAGGCCGAACCATTCCCAGGCACATCCTGAAAGTTAGTGCAGCCAGAGACCACAGTTGATGGAGCTGTCCCTCTTCAGAGACAGGTTCTTGCTGTGCTCGTGGCCTTTCAGGTAGACAGCAGACCAGGTCATGCTTAATTTCCTGGTAAGGACTGACCTGCTGGGACTACTTCAGCTGTGCTGGGCATGCAAGGGGGGACTGCCCATAGTTCTGGCTTTAAAGATTATTGTGTTCATAGGAAGGAGATGTGTTTCTTGTTAGCTTATGCAGAATCATCTTTAGTAGAAGGTTTATGTACGGTATATTGAGTTTATTTGAAGCATGTACTCATAACAATGAAATAAAGTCTCAAAACCTAAACCAAAATCCCATTATTAAGACTAAACTAGCAGCAAGGTCTCCATGCTTTTCCAGTCCCCTAGGTAGCTTGCTAAGAACATCAGGCAGCTGTTACAAGTGACCTCAGGTAGGCTGCAAGCATCCTTCCTTGCTTTGACTATTCAGAACATCTCCTGAAGCCACTCTGGGCAGTTACTTACAGTGCTCCTTTCCCACTGCCCTGGGGAATGACCTACTTCGTCTTCTCCTTTCCTGTTTATTTGCCTCATTCCCTGTGATTGGATGCTGAGACATTGCACGACAACGTGGGGAATTAAGTAATTTCCTCTTTTCATACCTTCGGTCTGTGAAGTCATTTCCTTCCCCCACCCACTCAGCATTTCTCAATATTTCTGTATTGTATGCTATTTACTACTTTCTTGGCCTTATTCTGCTTTCTTCTCTCACAGCCAAAGACATACATTTCCGTAAAATATTACACATCAGATCATAAGAAATGTGACCCTAGCAAAGAATGCTGTATATGTCAAAATTATTCTTTCTTTGAGACTAGCATGTAAAGAGAAAACATCGCATAACAGCAGGGTACCTGCATTACTGAAGTGTGCCGCATCAACACTCCTGGCTGGAAAGGGGATAAAGACGAGTGGAGCAGGATGCTAAAGTAGCCTTAGGTGGTTTACAGCCGTAATGGAAAGCTAAACACCTTAAAAGCCAAATCTTGTATAAAATCACCCATAGAGAGTAGCATCACCATACTCCTTTCCTCCATGGCAGGAGTCTATCTATCAACAGCAAAGATCAGTTGATAACTCAAATGAACATGCCCTGCCTATTGATAGGCACCCTATCCTGCAGAAGCCACGTTTCCAGTGGGAGCTAATTTCAGAGCTGGGGAGCCCAGGGTAGTGCAGTCCAGGCACCAGCGTTCATCCCTTAGGGCACAAAGTAAGAGATTTCCTCTTGGTCCATGCTATCCCAAGAGCCTACAGGTAAGCTGTGGTGATCTGTCCTGTTGTGAGACCCCACAGCGTGGGCACACCCGACAGCTGTGGCTGTTTGCAACCAGGGACAATTTAAAGTGAAGCTCATGTATTTGAGTCACAACAGAGTGTTCCATGTGCTGTGTTTCCCCACAGCCATGTCAGCCTTTTTCATTTCAATTTCAGGGCATACTGGAACAATTATAGATAGAGCCAAGAATTCACACAGTGTCTGTGCCCAGGAAAAGTAGTGCAAGATATGCCCGAGAGTACATCTTGCTGCCTGATTGACTTCACTTGGGAATTTAGGAATTCCATTTCAAACAAAAATACATAGCTGGAACTAATTCAAACCACAAGGGAATAAATCAAAGAAATAAAATCAAACTAATAAATCAAGATTACAGCTCTCTCAGAAAAAGATGTGTTCTAATTCAGCCACAGGTTATGAGATGCAGGAATAACTGGAGGTAACTCTATAGCCTGTGATTGCTGCTGGTCATATGAACTAATCCTGTTAGTCTCTTTTGTCTTTAGTGTGAGCAGTGCAAATATAATTGTGTGAATGATGACAAGGTCTCTTTCTGCCCACAGTGACTGCCAGCTACCAATTACACTTGGGGTGTCCACAGTGAAACAGCTGAGGACTCTCCACAGATAAAGAGAGAAGCGTCCCACTTGACAAAAGCACCTTCTTGAGACACAGCTGGAGTCCATAGCCCAGGAATCATGCTACACAAGTGTCTTTGCCTTTTCAGTTACAAGCTGCCCTTTATGGAGAAAGAATTTAATGAAAAATCAGTGCTGTAGAATGCACTCTTTGTATCGACAGAAAAAAATTTCTTGTCAAAATTTAGGTTGTAATGATAGGGAAGGATATCGGTAGGGAGGGGTAAAATTAGCTCTCTTTGTAAACTCTAACTTAGTGATACAGTATTTATATTGAGCAGATAATCACTGTGTATTCCAGGGGAAGGGTTTGGAAATTTCTGTAAAACATTGCATTGGATATTCTGTCATTGCTGCATTTTAAAAGCAGCAAAAGCTCTCTGAGAAGATTCATGCCCTTTTTTAGTCAATGACAAATATGTAGTCCAGAGAAAAATCCATTCTCTTTCTTTTTTGCAGTCAATGTGACTTTTCATGGGAACATGCATTTTGAGTATGTTCACAGTTTTGCTACCACCAAAAGTTTTAACTGCTCCAACCAAAACATTATGGAGACAACTTTACATGATTTTTGAACTATCACAACAAAATTCAAACAGAAGTTGAAAGCATAATATATTTTTTGTTCATATATGAATACTTTGCTGCGAAAACAAGTCATACCCATGTCTCAGCCCACAGTAACTGCCTGCAATTCAAAACAATGATTCAGCACAGGGTATGTGAAGTTGTGAACAGTTTAACGATTTTTTTTTTCCTCAAAACTTTTGGCACTTCATTCTCAGACACTATTTGTACAGAGCAAAAGTTCAGGCAAGTTTTTCAAACGAAAAAGTCCCGAGAGTTTTCGGGTCATGCTTAAATGCTTGAAGAGCAGTTTAAAGGCTATCAATTAAAAGGCTTTGCATTTCAAGCTCATTTGGATTTCTCTGAGGATGTTTTCCAGAAGATCTGTGTGTTCAAATGCAATGTGAGAGGGAAGCTCCAGCAGCTGCTTTCTGTTTCTTTCTCCGATGAGCGACTCTTGTTCCCATACTTACCCTCTTCACCCTCTTGGGCCAGCTCTCATCTCTGCACAGACCTTTATTGCAAAGGATCTTCCCATCCATACCCACTGGGGTGACAGGATGGTTGCCACAGACTGGGTTGTACAGCCTGGGTTATAGCCTGCTTGTAGCCAGCCAGCCAGATGGTCTGTAAGGCTCTGACCCCAGCTGTAGGATGCCATGACTCGCACCTGCCCTTGGGAATGCTGTGGGGAGTTTCCTCTCATCACCTTCCTGGAAAACCAGCAGGAGCCAGTGTGGTGTCAGACAATCCCGAGCTTCCAGGTAAGAATTACCTGGCATCCAGACAAGCGGTGAGACAGGCTCAAAATGGAAACTCCATCTCTCTTCCCGGAGGATTTCACCATGCACGTGGGTTTGTGTCACCCGCCGAAGCGAGTGCAAGACCTCCTAGGAAAGCCCAGCACGGCATGTCTGCATCCTCCAAGGATGAGAGTTCCCATCCAGCCAGCAGCCTCAGTGGCTGGAAGGTGGTGTCCCTATGGGCAGCTGCCCATCACCTCTGTCCTAGGCTATTGATCAGTGGTTTTCAGGCTTCAGCAGTGTAGCCACCACCAAATCTCCCCATAGAAGCCCAGATTCTTGGGTGGCCAGTTAAACTGATTGATATTTCAATTGTCCAAGGACCTGCGAAAGAGAACCATGGATCAAAGATTTAAAAATCTGGGAAATGGAGGGCGCCCAAGTTAAACCCCTGTGAGGTATTAAAGCCACATTTTGAAATAAAAGTATTAAATTTTGTACTTTTATGTGTCTTCTTCCTTTTGGAGTGATAACTGAAATCCAAATGTTCTCTGAGAAGTATGAGAGATAAAAATAAGTCTAATTCTTGTGCTTTTGTTTTAGTTTTAATTTGTGTTGTCCTTTTCCAAGAGTAAACATCCATTTGCAGCCAGATCAGCAGAGCATAATAGGCGAGGGAACCAAGAGTTTCTGCACTGAATTTTGGTTAACACAAAACAGGAATTTTCTTTCCAGGAAGAATTTTAACTGTCAAGGTACATGGTAGCATCTAAATATATGCAAGGTGTAAGATGAACAGGGAAAGTCCAAAGTGGTTAAGCAGGTGGTGGTGATACTCGAAGAAGTAACACTAAATACAAGAGAAACTAATTCTTAAGAATAAACAAAGACAAATTGAAATATAGCAACTACTGACATCCTTGTTCCTCTCTATTAAAGGGCCAAGCAGGCTTATGAAGTACAGAGCTTGCAAGACAAAAGGAGATATTTTTAAACAAACTTAGAAAATCCAGGAAAGAATGTTAAACTATACATGTCTGGACTGATTCATTATACTGATTCTAGATGTAAGTCACTGCAACACCATGTTTTTTAAGTAGCGTAGTTTGAATATAAATTTCAGCATAAATTGAAATTGAGATAATGACAGAATCATATAGCATAAGGTTATTTTAAAAGCATTGAAAATGTATCATGAAATCTAGTACTCTGCAGCATTTTTGGGCACAAAAGGAAAACATTAAGCATGAAGGTTAGCCCCCATAGTTATTTTTTCTTCTCATAAACTGTTTTATTCCTGGAAAAAAACCCTTGTCTTTGTCTCTGTGAAAATGTTCGAGTGAAAATGAAATATTGAGATTGCTTGAGAAAACAATACTCTTAAGAACAGTTGTAATGCCCCAGTTCAATGCTTTGGAAAACAAATAATTTTTTATATTTTCTTTTTATTAGATGCCTCAGATTTATTTTAATCCTTGAAATCTTGAAGCAAAAACAAGTTGTTTTCAGTACTGCATTTCCTTCCCTGAAGTACCGATGAGGGAAAACAGAAAAAAGGTTATTATGTGTGATCATAAATAAAATTTAATAAATATCCACTATGAAAATCCTACCTTTCCTTTTCAGATTCTTGTCATTTGCCTATTTATACTTCTAAGAAGACAGGTTACAGAAAAAGCTTTTGTTCAGAATTCTGTAAACAAAATTTGTAATCTGGAAATTGTGAAAGGAAAGTTGATCTCAGACAGCTTTGGATTAATTTTCTTTTACATTGCTAGCCAAATTTCCTCTTCACCCTTCTTTCTAAACACTGTTTTGTGAAGTTCTTTTGGGTTTTTGTTTTGTTTTGTTTTTTTTGTTTTACTGTTTTAATCAAAGGGTGAAAGACTATTTCCATCCAACTCATATCCCATATGAGGAATCTGCATTTTTTTCCTGTGAGCAAGTATGGATTTTCCACTTATATCTACTCAGACCCTGATCATAACGGCACAGTGTCAGCAGCTTTGCAAGAGTTTGCATGTTTTTTCCAAGATCTGGTGATGGAAACTCTGGAAAGCAATATTTCATGTCTCTCAGAAGGCTGTTTATTCTCAAAAATACTCAGTTATTTAGCCTTTTAGCAATTACCCATTCCTAATTTGAAGACCGTTCGTCGAGGAGGTAAAGCATTGGGCTGTAATGAATCATTTGTTTCTTTTATGGGGATTAAGTGCATTGCTAAACAAAAAATAAGTTAAAATAAGTTGCATAATTTTTTTTTTCTTTTTAACAAATAGGAAAGTGACAAAGGAAGGAGGAATAAATATATATATATATTTATTTATATATATATATATATCAGTTTTTTGGGGTTTGGAATTCCTTTTTTAGAGGCTCCATTTCTGGCACTGCCAGTACTACCAGCAGAGCCCGCTATGGGACCACTCAAATTTGGAGAAGAAAGGTGGACATTCACAGCCAGGTTTCTGAAATTTCACTGTTTTCATAAATCACCAGAATTAAGGTTCACAAAGAACCACCATCCATCAGGCCTAAGCACCTACTTAGCCATGGAAGAGGAGACACTGAGTGTCACCCAGAGGATGTTGCCCTCAGCAGATCAGCAGTAATCTCAGAGGTAGCACCACGTCCACCTAAGCTCATCCTTCCTGAATTTTTGCAATGATTTGCCTAAGTATAGAGTTAATTAAACTTCCCAGCTGGTCTAGGAGACAAGGCGTCAGATGGGCGTAATGTATTCAGCAGCGAAGGGACAAGGAGTATTTAGGTTGATTGTTAAGCAACAGCACTACGTGCTGTGGGCAAGAAGGACACAATGCCAGCTCTGGAAATTTCACAATTGTTGAGTTTTTTTTCCTCAAGACTTTGTAATTGAGGCTTGCGGGGTTAATAAACAACAACCACCATCAAAAGTAACACTTATGACAGGAGAGAAGAAAAGGACAAGAAGAACATTTTGGACTGCTTACAGCTGTTATTCTGCTAATACTCCAGTAAGAAAGTGAGAGGTCTTTTGTGCCTTTTTTAGTCCAACAGCACGTCTCTAAATAAATCCCAGAGGAGACACGCTTTTGGATGCCAAGATGAAAGTGGAGGCTAAAGTAGGCAGAGGGAAAGGTGGTTTTGGCTAAACCCGAGCAGCTGTGCTTTGCATGTCCAAAACGAAAACCACACTTTGACTTTGTACATTAGGTGTCACTGGGCTGGGAGTGGCGTGTGTACAATGAGGCCGTGTACGGCCCAGCACAGCCCTGCGCCAGCAACTCAAGGAAGGGCACAACTTTCTCATGTAGAAGACAGGAGGGTGAGTAAGGGAAAGCACAAAAACAGAGCTGGGAGCTAGCTGGAGCCACAGGGGAGAGAGGCCATGGCAGGAGAAAGGTTCTTGCTGATCTTGGTATGTATCATAGAGAGTGTACCTGGGGTGTTGTGGGTCAAAGCTGAGATAGCAATGAGCTCAAACTCTGGTCTACAGCTGTAGACCCCACCTCCTCACCAAGGATGTGTAGATAAGAGATTTATCTCTGAGATAGAGATAAATTTAATTTTCTTCATGTGGAGCCCTGGGTTGAACCACTTGCTTTATCTCAGTGACTGAAGGAAAAACAAGAGAAAGTCTTTGCTTGCTGCTAGCTGTGCCAACTGCAGCAATAAATGTATGCTGAGACAAACCTACCCCAGCCAGGCTCACATGCACAAATAGTAGTGCAGGCTGTGGTTGCTTAATATCACAAATGAGTGCCTAATTACTTCATGAGCTAATTAAGAGTACCTAGGCACTGTCCATGCAACCTGGTAAAAATAGGTCTCATGCGTTCAAAACCAGGTCAAACACAAAGCAGTGCAAAAGAAATGGTTTGTAGAAGGGTGAGCGACACGTGTCTCAGGCTCTGCCATTTGCCCATGGGCAGCCGCTCTCAGGAGGGCACAGCATGGCTAAAACTCAAGGATTGGTGAAGCTGGGTATTAAAGAAGCCGAGTTTAAAAACCAGAGCAGTGCTGAACTTAGATACTGCCCTGTGCTCCTGACAAATCCTCTTCTAAATAATGCTGAAAGTCCAGCCAGACCAGGCTCTTGTGCAGGCAAAATGTTTCTCACTGCTATACAGAAAGCATAAACCACGGACAGACAGGAAAATTATACTTTCTTGTGTCCAAAAGCTGGAGTGCTGGAGCCATGGCCACAGGAGGGATCCGTATGCTGAAGTTTAGTGTCAATTGCTAAAATTAAAACAAGTTATTCGAGCCACTGGAAAGTCAAGTATTCTTTCCCCATAGAAGGAACCACTTCTTCTTGTGGGGCTACTCCGAGCTGCCTCTGGAAGACACGGGCAGCACGGCACAACCACAGAGAGGCCACTGAAAACAAGAGGCAGAAGGGAAACAGAGGAAGAGGGATTGTTCGAGGGGAGGCAACTCAGACTACACTTTTCTTAATGTGCTCAGTTCACTGCTATTGAATGACAGGAAGAGAATGATGGTGGCATTAATTAGTTTTTTTTTTAAGGTGAAGTGTTGTGTTAGCCTAGATGCATGAAAATATAAAGGGAATATTACTATTATAATAATACAATTTTAATATACTGCATATGCTATGTGTGTCTAGTATTTTCTGGACGGTACAAATCTCTGCAAATTAGCTGCAAGACACTAAAAAAATGCTTCTGTGGTTGCAAATTAAAATTTTTTGAACTTTTGCTTTGCAGGAAATGTGACTTGTTATTCCACCCAAGACCTCCCAAAAAATGCAATTTTGAAACATATCTGTCCCACAAATCCTTAGGGATTTCAGTTCAACAGAGGAGCTATGGGGAAGATTCACCATTGTAAGATTTTGCAATGATTTGGAGTTTGAAACTGTCTGAAAATAGCAGATCATCTGAGAGTTGGACTATTTATGTGCTAGATTTAGACACACTTCTACTGACTTAGTTGTCTCTTATCACTCTCTTAGTAGCCTTTGGATTAATGGTTTTTGCTTTTCTGGTAATAGATTGTCTTGGTTTCTTTTCAAATACCTGGCCAACACTATAAATGGGTCTCAGGAACTACAGTTCTGAAAGTAATAAAATGCAATGGAGTAATCCAAGAGGTAGGGAGGCAATGTGTTAGTGGGAAAACACTTGTTTAACGTGACAGCATTTACAAATGCATGCTATAATTTTAGACAATAATTCTATCACATAATTGAAGCATATTAAAGCATAAGAATGAATGCTTTTGTTGTTTAAGACCACAACCTTTTATCTGAAGATCTGCATCTTTCCAAAGTAAACTCTTCACTGGTTAAAGCTCGCTTCCCTTCTCAACACTTCTGATCAGGGGCTAAATAAACACCACTTGCCTATGGTCTGGAGGTGAATCCACAACTTGGATAACTGGGGTAAAGTGCTTCTTGCAGCAGGACCTGCTTGTTTCCCACAAGCATACACATGTATTTTTGGGGGGTGAAAAGGACTTGTGCAGGGTGGGAGAAGGCGGGTAGGAAGGGAAAGCAAGCAATGTGGCACAAAGACAGTGTAGGGGAAGGCTAAAGCTCACAACTTGTCCTTTCTCTTCTTTCAGGTAGGAGGACACTTAGCTGTTGGAATTGTTTTTTGACAATAAGTGACCACCACTTTTACTTCACAGAAGACAATACTACCACCAGTCTCTGTATTTCCTCCCTTCTCTGTGCATGTTTTATTCTAATGGCTGATGGGTTGTTTTTCATCTCTGAGAGCCCCTCCAGCACCAGTGGGTTTCCCTGATGATTCCTCAGCCACTGAGCATGGAAGCTATGACAATGCGTGTACCCTGCGTCAGGAGAAAAATAATGGGAAAGTCTCCAGAGCAGCTGCACCAAGATGGTCATAAACAGGAGGCATTTTTATTTCCTCTTGCCTGCCAAATGCAGCTTTGGGAGAGCCGTGCTCCTTGCTGGAGTGTGGCCCTGCCTTGCCAGAACAGATACCCATTTGGCATTGCAAAGCCCAGAAGAGGTTACCCGGTCAAGGTGGCTGTCTGGAGAAGTCTAAACAAATTCTGTGTTTCTGGGAATTACCACTCCGTTGGTCAGAGCACTGGTTGTGTGGCTGCTGGCATACCAGCTCTACAAACAGAGAAAAAAGTGTCAGGACTATTTTAATAAAGAATTCCAATGGGAGTCAAAAGCATGTTGATGATTTCTTTCATGTGTTAATGCCATTAGCTACCTCAGGCATTAAGCGTGGGGAGTACCAGTAACTGACAGTGCACTGAGTGGGGAATGAATCATTTTATTTTTATTTAAGTAACTTTGTTGTTCTCATGAAATTTGGCCTCGGCAACATTGTCAGGTTTCAATTAGTGTTGGTAACTCTGGTTCAGAAAGAAAAAAATTAAACTTGACCCACGATGTGTTACTAGAAATTTGACAAAGGGTGCCTTCCAGCCCCCTTTAAAGTGGTCTGTGTCATGAAGGGCATTGAGAAAAAACAGGCCTATGGCAGAGGGGATGCTCTTGTGTCCTGGTTTTTCATGGAAGATGTAAATAGAGAAAGTTTCCTTACGTTTCTCCATGGCCAGCCCATCCAATTTGCAGGCATCTCTTAGGTCAAAATGCATACGTTTTGTACAAATTAAGCTTTTGTGTCACTTCCTTAACAAAGACTGCTGAGAATTTTCAGATTCATAGCAAAAAGCACATCACAGCTGGAGATGGGGACTTCTGAAAGCAAGAGGAACAAACACATGAGCAGCTTTGCAACCAGAGAAACATTTTCTTTTGTGCTGATCCTGACCGGCTGCATGCTACTTTTCTATTTGAAATGTAGAGCAGAAACAAGAGCAGGGCTCTGGAGAATGAAGGTTACACTCTTTGCTCTAAAATTAAGATCTTCAAAACCCCATGTAATGGTACCCTCCCCTCCCCAAACCTTCATGTGCCTGAAAGCCCAGATCCAGAGGGAAATTTGTCCTAATGAGGATCTACAAGTCTCCTACCTCAGGTGTGAGTTCCTACTCCCTCCCGCACCACGAGCCTGGCTAAGGAGCCAAGCTGGCTGGCTGGAAATTCACTGTTTTTCTTTGCAGGGTTAGTCTTTACCTAGTTCAGCCCTGAGAGCTGGCTCCCTGCCCAGATGAGCTGGATGGAGAAGGGTAGAACGGCAGCAGCGCTGACTAAGCTTGGCTTTGACTTCTTACAGGGAACTGATCTTTCTCCTCCACTAGAAACGCGGCAGCCAGCATGGCCTTGAGCTCAGCATTGCCTAACTTATTTAGCTAAGCAGACCTAGAAGTATCAAATCAGTTCCATGGAGAGTGAAAAGCATTTCAAGAGTAATTAATACAAAATCTCCTGGAATATATTTTAATGGGCAGATGCCTGTCTCTTGATACAGACCTAATTACTGAGTCATTTAGTAAACAAAGGAGTAATGCTATTAGTTAAGCATGCAGAGTTGACCCTCTTTAATCTCAGTGAAGAGTCTGGGGACTTGTATCAGAGCTTTAGAGCCTGCAGGGCAGCATACACCTAAAAATGAGCGAAACCCAGAACTTTCAAAGGTAACCCCAAAGTCTCTAAGCTATGTTCAAGAGAGAGGAAAACAACAGTACTACAGATGTGCTCAGGCAGAGCAGTCCACGTACTTAAGTCAGTCAAGCCTGGAGGAACCTTCCTGGGAAGTTAGAGGATATTTTATTATTGCTCCTTTGCTGAGGCTGCCAGCGGGTGTGCCAATTAATTCCGATGCTGACTGAGTTTTAGCAAGTGGCCACCTAACAGTCAAGCAATGACTACCAAATAACTGCATGTATTTCTTCCCCTACAGACATCAGTGTATAAGCTGAGTTGTCAATTAAATGAAACCTTTTTTAGCATGCAAAGACTGATGTGAATAACACAAACATCTGTATATATATATAAGAATTTTCTTTTTGTTTGTTTGTTTTTGCTCTAAATTATTAAATACAATAAAATCTCCTGAAAAATTGCCGATGATGAAGTTGCCATTATAGGTGGATATGAAACTTTGAGGCCTGGATGTACAAATACTACACATCTTTGAAGGAGATAAGAACACTTTGTGTGACTGACAGCCACAAATTCACCTTTCCCATGTCCTAAGTCATTATTTCACCAGTGAGCTGACAGCTGATGTAGGAAGAAGAACAAGACAGCTGATCAGAAGTATTAAAAAGGTCTTAATATGCACAATGAGAAGAGCAAGATGGACTACTGAACCTGTTTGACCTGGTATGACAGTGTGTTGTGCCTTAAAATTGCTAAATCTAGTTCCCACTCCTCCTCACTTCTCACTCATGTCTAGACCAAACATTGAATTTAAGGTACTTTTACCACAGCATCTGTTTGCTTGGGAACTTCACTGGCCATCTTGATCACTCTGACTTTTTATGTCTGAAATGTGGTCACTGGGTCAGCTGCTGCAGCTCTCAGTTTGCCTGTCTGCATTGTGCTTTCTCTTGACTCATAAAAATCCTGGCTCATTAAGGAAGCTTCAGACAGTTCGACAATAGTGTCTACCCATTGCATACATATGTTTAAATCCGTTTTCATCTGCATTCACATCCAACTAGTGCACAACATTCGCTTTGTAGTTCTGGCATAATAGCCACAAACCCTCTGATGCATTATGAAATCATATGTTTGTAGCCCTTTCTTTTCCTTAATGAATTACAGTGTAATCAGACCTCTCGGCATCAAAAAAACCCACTCAAAAAGCGAAGATGAGAAATACTTAGAAGACAGGACACAAACAATCTGAAATAAAATCCCGTGAGTGGCAGGGTTGGCATCAGTGGTTTCTGATCATCTGTTTCACACACACTCACACAAGTTGATCTGATTCGCTTTGAATGCTTGACCTTTTTTTTCCTTGCACAAAACAATTCCATTTGATTTCAGATTGATGAATGAAGGAACTGAGCTATTGAAAGGGCAAGGAATGAATGACTGTAATCAGGTTAGAAACATCAGGACTTAAATATTATAATTTAACTAATGATCAGTAACTATTGGAACAGGAAAAGATCAAGAAAACCAGATCAGGTTATCACTTTCACTTGTGTAATCAATATGTATCAATTTTTAAAACTATATTAAGATATCTTTTGAATATTGGCACTTTTCTTTCTGTCTCTATTTGTAACCACGATGGTACAAAGAAGAGGTCAGGACTCTCAGTACAAGAGGAACTTCTCTGCTTGCTGCCAGACCACTGAGGGTGTAAGGGGGAAGACCTGTCACTCTGCCAGACAGGTCTCTTCTCAAGAAGAAAACCCAGACAGGATAAGCCTTATCTATAGAGAAGATCATTGGGAAACTCATGACACCAAGCTGGTCAGGGAGAGCCTGCCAGCACATGTGCTTCAGAGGAATTCTTAGGAAGGAAGTGAATTTGAAGTTTCAGACTTCATTGTCTTGTACAAACTTCCACAAAACAAGAGGTTAACAGAGTTTTGTGTAAAGCCATGTGTCTGAGTAAAACATTTCACTTTTATTTAGGTGGGGTTTTTCTCCCCATTCTGGTAGATAAGAGAATGAATCACCGGAATTTTTGTACTCTCCATTTCTAACCAAGGGGAAGGGAGGGCTGGTTATTTCTGGTAGGATCAGTGTTTGTAGTGGTTTCACTCTGCGTATTCCCCTTCTACAAAATCAGCTGCTCTTTACCAGAGTTCAGAAAACAAACTCATCTCACCTAAAGTAGGATAGACTTCTGAGAACTATTGGACCTTCTCTACAAGCCACTGTTTAGCCTGCTGGCATCAAGGAGACAAAATGCAGCCTACTTTCTATGCTACTTCCCAGGAAATAATGGAGTCTCCCACTCAGATCCCATCTGAGGTGAAAAACAAGAGGTCCTCACACTTGTTTTTGAGTTCCCTGAAAATATCACTCAGCTTGGGCTTGGATTTTACCACCAAGACCACTGACTTGAGCGAAAAGCCAACTTCTGGTATGTGGACTGTCACTGTGATTGGTATAGCTTTTCCTAGTAACCTGTTCCAGTGCTTAAGAAATATGAATTGCCTGGGTTTTTATAAATTTTTGACAAGGTGACAGAGGGATATTTTTATGTCTGAGATTAAATGAAAACTTTTGGAAGTACTGGTTACCAACATACAACCTTGCTCGAGGTATGATCCAAGACGGAAGCGAAGGAAAGTCTGCTGTCTGATTGCAATGATTTCATATCAGACTCTAGCTCTTTCTTCCCCTTCTGTTCCCTGGTAACATGTAGAGTAGAAACAGAGTAAAATCTGAAGAAAGGAAAATAAAATAGGAACATAAATCAAAAGAAATTAAATACAATACAATAAAATAAAATTAATCTAAGAGTATTCCATAAAATTGAGCTGTTTTAACAGTGAAGGGCAAAATAATTAATTTAACTCTGTCTGTGTTTGAATATGCCCTTCCTTGGCAAGATACTCTGCCACATTGAGGGCAACAGGAGTTTAGTCTATTCTTAAAGTAATGGTGAAATTACATGCATGAGATTATGGGCTACTTGCCAAGTCTAACCATTCAAACTGCATGTAATTTCATTCTGCCCTGCTTAAATGAATCCTTTTACTACTGAAATCAAGATTCTTGTTGCCATTAGCCTCACAAAGAGTGGTTTCAGACTGCTTTTCAGATGTTCAGAGGAAATATTTCAGGATTTTTCATCTGTAAGTTGACATGGGTCCCTGTGAATAGACAGGGCAAGATCTCAGGAGCCTCTGAAATGGGATGGCAGAATTACACTCTTATTGCAAAAAGCATTGCTCTCAAACATGCAGCAAGGCTCTAGACCAGAAATCATGAGGAAAATGTGCCTCCATCATAAAGGTGGGGTGATGGTTTAGCCCCTAGGGAGATCCCTAAGTTTAAAGAATAATAAAAAACTCTGGTCTTTTTGGATGTAGCTGTGTGTATCTACTGAAAGACCAACCAGAAAAACCACAGTAAAAGCTTACTCTTAACATGGATGTCCCACAGGGGCTGTATAAGGGCTTTTTCACGTAATCATCCTGTAACTGCTTAAGATTTTGCCAGTAACAGGGATTTTCCCCTCTTTCTTTGGACTACACATTTTGTCAAGTGCAGTAGGAATTTACCTGGAAAGGAAGGAAGGGGATGAAGTTCACTTACACAGAAGCTGACACATGAGCTCTGCAAAAACCACTTTACCACTCCCAGAGAAAGCATCAGTATTATTTCCTTATTTTGAGCTATAGGAGTTCACATCCTCATTTTTACTATAGGCACTTTCAGATCTCTCACACACACAGAGAACATACCTCCCTCCCAATTCTCCTTTTTAGTCCACAGGTTCACTTCTTTTGCTGGGCCTCTTAGATCTTTGGAATTAGCACATTTATATTCAAAGCCAAGGACAGGTATCCCAAGGAGAGGAAAAAGGCACTAATCAGGTCTTGCCTCAGCCACAAGCTCTTGGATGACCTCCAGAAAGTTACTTGTGAACTTTAGCTCTTTTACCTGTAAAAGAACGAGAATATTACTTTTTTCCCTCTTACCTCATTAATGTAAACTGAAAAAATCTAGAGTTAAGCCACTTCCTCGTATATGTCTCAGTGCTATGCAGCTGTTAGCACTCTCTGGAGCCAGAGGTCTGCTACAACCTCCCTTGGCCACCCATGCCAGGATTACTTAGAATTTTATTCACAGGGCAGTTGTCATAGTTTGTAGTTGCCCTGACTGTCCTCACTACTGCTTATAGGTAATTCTCTAACTTCATCTTCTAATTGAAAACAGAAGGCTTGGTTGAGCCAAGTAATGACTCAGGTCAGTCTGTTATGTCAGAACAGCACTTGCCTCAAAAGTTGTCTTGTTCTCTAGATGCAGCTGTGCTCAAGCCGGGCATGTGTTGCTTAAAAAATGTCTCTTTCTCTTTATGACTCAGAGGTGAATAGCACGGGCCATTTCCATGGATCTTACCTGCGATTTCAGATGACTTTCATCATCAGTGCCAAATCTCTTCAGTAAGGCTAGGGGATCTTTCCACTGGTCAAACTAAAGCTGTACCACGCTGCCAATAGAAGCTAACAGGACTAAAGCAGGGCAGAAGCAGAGACTTTGTAGCCCAGGGGCTGTAGCAGTCAGATGGAACAAAGCCGTCTTGGTTTCTGGTCCCTGCTTCCAGGCTTTTGTAGATTACCCAGTACCTATAATTCACATAGGTGATGCAGAATAAAAATTCACATCAGTCCCATACCTAGCTCCACTTGGAAGAAGAACTGAGTCTTGCCTGGAGCTGCTGTGGAGTGGAAGCCTCTTCTCCTACTTCTTCCTGCAAGTCTGGTGTTGTAGTATGCCCTTCCTGCCTTGTGTGTATGAAGACAGAGCTCCTTCAGTACCTGAATGATTGTGTAAGATAAGGGCAATAATTACATACTATACGCTTGTAACCCTTTTCATGGACAGCTTACAAAACTTCTCAAAAACATCCATCCATTCTCACAACATGCCTGGGAGGTAGAGAAGGTTTATTATGCATACAAGCTATCATTTACTGTGTACCAAGAGACACTACTCTATTGCTGGTACACCAAAGATAAACAACTTGCCCAGGCAAAGCTTGGAAAGGAACTTTGGGTTGCTGCAAACCGTGTGTTTCAATCCTTAGGCCAAAGCAGTGTTTTCAAAGTTATTTAACCTGGCAAAAGTTAAGGCGGTGGGTTATGACACTGTGACAAATCCTACACCCCTGGTTTTCCACAGCAGGGAGGAGCATGGCAAGGGAGACACGAGAAGGGCTGAGAGGGATGGCAGTGCTCTCCCCGCTGCTTTCCCATGCGTGTGTGCACTTCAGCTGTGCCCTCCCGGGGCTGAGCACTGCTTCTAGACTGCGTGATGAGTCAAGGTATTGTGGCTGAGGCTGCAAGCATTGGCTCTGTCACCAGGCAGACAGACAGACATTCAAAGAAACCACAGCACTCTGGTTTCTTTGCCCTTGTTTGCTTAATCAAGTTTGGGTTGTGTGTGCGTGTACACATTTTTTCACCCGCAGCACAAACAAATACTGCTTAACACCTGAGGGTGGCTGGCTCGCAGAAGTGCCTCTGGAAAGATGACTCAGAAGAGGAGTAGTGGGAGGCTCCTATGGCATTCGTCCTAAAGCGGGAAAGAGCATTCCCTCTTACTGTAAGTGATCTAATTATATTACTGTAAATCTCACTCTCACATTTTCAGCTACCTCCACATCAGCTCTCAGGCTGAACTTATGTATTGTGGAAAGCTCTCTGTCAAACAGAAGATTCCTGCTACATGCCACGTTGTTTGCAGAAGACTTGTATGGGAGAGTGAGCGGAGAGGGAGACTTCAGTGCAGAAGACTGAAAGTGATACCTTCTCTAAAGGTCATGAATTTGTGCACTAAATTGCACCATGGTCTTGTAACACTTGCAAAGAAAACAAGCAGTCTAAGAATGGTATGTTGTTTTCTTCAGTGGGATAAATCCTGTTTGGACAAATAGGCCAATATTTTTTACTCCTAGTGTTCCAATTAAACACAATATTCCTTCTACTTCTTGTCCTCAGTCTCACCTAGTGCCACTGATCCAATAATTAGGCTGCTGATAGAGTCCTGGCTTCATTTCACTGGTCCTCCACCTGTATTCCCCAATAGGTGCTCCCCACAAGCCAGCTTGTCTCACACAGACCCCTGTTACCATGGCAAGAGGACCCAGGACTGAGGTCAGGAGCATCTGGTAAAAGAGGATCAAGGTGATGAGCTGGGAGCAACAAGCACTTCAGGAATAAAAGGTGCTTTATAGCTGTGCCAGTTATTATTGTTACGACCAACTGACCAGGCCTCATTAAGTTGGCGTGTGGAAGTGACTCCTCCATTGGGGCCTGTTGAGGGAGAGGGTAACCACAGAACCATGGAATGGTTCTGATGCCATGATGATTTTTTTCTTTTTCTTTTATACCCCTTTTATATACTCTTTTATATAACTTCTATGTATTCTTAGTGCTTTTAGCCTACATAGTTATAATTCTTTAAGTTTGATAACTTCCCTTAGACCCAATATCCCGTTAAGCCAAGAGACCAAACATTCTGGAAACCCCAGACACCAAGGTCCTCTCCAGAACACATTCTGTAAATAAAGACAGGCCTATCCAGGGGGAGGGATCCTCCGACTAGGGGTCTCACTGGGGAATCTTTGATAGATATGCTAATCTGCAAGGCATATAATTCTATACCCATCACATCATGGGTGGCCATATTTTCGGTAAGGATTTCGGGGTACATTTCAATGTACCTGAGGATCCTTAAATAAATACTGAGGTAAAAACCTTTTTCCCTCTTAACCGTGTTTAGCTCTTAATTTTAAGACCAGGGAAAGGCGTCAGTTCAGGTTGGAAGGGACCTTACAGATCATCTAGTTCTAACCCCCCACCATGGGCAGGGACGCCTTCCACTAGACTAGCTTGTTCAAATCCCTGTCCAAACTGGCTGGGAACACTTCCAGGGATGAGGCATCCCAAGTTGCTCCGGGCAACCTGTGCCAGTGCCTCACCATCCTCACAAGGAAGAATTTCTTTCTATTTTCTACTCTAAATCTCTCCTTTTTTTCAGTTTAACATCATTCCCTCCTGTCCTGTCACTATCTGCCCGTGTGTCCCCATCTTTCTTATAAGCCCCCTTCAGATATCAGAAAGTGCTCTAATGTCTCCCCAGAGCCTTCTGTTCTCCAGGCTGAGCAACCCTAACTCTCTCAGCCTGTCTTCATAAGGAAAGGTACTCCGGCCTTCTCATCGTCCCCCTCTAGGCTTGCTCCAGCAGTTCCACATCTTTCTTATGCTGGGGACACCAGGGCTGGGTGCAGCACTCCAGGTGGGGTCTCACAAGAGCAGAGCAGAGGGGGACAACACTTCCCTCAACCTGCTGGCCTCATTTCTTTTAGTACAGCCCACGATGCAGTTGACTTTCTGGGTTTATAGTGCACATTAACAGGTCATGTCCAGCCTCTCATCCACAAGAACACACAAGTCCTTCTCCACAGGGCTGCTCTCCAGAAGTTCTTCTCCCAGTCTGTACTCAAATCTGGGATTACCCTGACCCAGGTGCAGCACCTTGTACTTGGACTTGTCAAACTTCATGAGGTTCTCATGAGCCCAATTCTCACAGTTGTCCAAGTCCCCCTGGATGGCATTCCTTCTGTTGTATCAACTGCACAACTCAACTTCGTGTCATCTGCTGAAGGTGCACTTGATCCCACTGCCTATGTCATTGATAAAGATGTTAAAGAGCACTGGTCCCAAAATATAGCCCCATGGGACAACACACATCATTGGCCTCCACATGGACATAGAGCTATTGACCACAACTTTCTGGCTGCATTTGAAAAGAAAAGGAAGGGAAGAGCACTGTCTGCAAGCCCTGCTCTCACTGCAGCTCAGAGGCATCGCTAGGGAATGAAGCAGAGGCACAAATGGATGCAGATGTGTGTGCCAGTGCTTGCCAGAGCTACTGAACAGAGTTTCAGAGAGATACAAGTACCAAGGATATAGTCAGAGCAGCACCCTGAGCATGTCCTGAGAAAATCTCTGAGAAGTTGCCTGGGGCAAAATGTAGGCTGGAAAGGAAACCTGAATGGCAGAAGATTCTGAGCATGTCTCTGCAGCCTGGTGCCCCTGGCTGGTGCCATTCCACATGCGTCCTGAGCCAGCCTGGGCGGAGAGCCTGAGCTTGTCTGCACCGCCCCTCAGAAGATGCTGTTGTGCTCAGCTGGCTGAGCTCCAGCCACCTCCGAGCCCTGCAGAGCAGCCTGTCCGCATCTGATCAAAGGCACGTCTACACAGCCTCTGAGATGACTCTGATTCCTTTTTTAAATGGTTTTTATTTTAACCCCTGCTCTGTTCAGAGAAGAAAAAAAACCACAAAGCAAAACACACATTCCTTGTAAATAAGGTAGAACATTGCAAGCCATTGACACCACCATCTTCTCCATTTAACTGAGGCAACCCACTTGGACCGTGCATTTGATGGTCATGCATTGGATGGCTGAGACAGAAGGCACAATATTATTTTTAAAAGATAGTTTCTAAAAGAGTCCAGAACTTGATCTATTTTCTGGGGAATCCAAATGGCAATAGGCCATATAAAAAGGAGAGGGAAATGGTCACTTTAGCCCATACTTTTAAATCAAAAACAAGCAAATAAAGAAAAAAATTGCATGAGGTCAGCCAAGAACTAACACCAGAGTCCAGGAAATTGTCAGACAAAGCAACTGCAGTTCATATGGACCCTTTCTGTTTGCTAGGATTACACTTGCACCTCTGCACGATGTACACATTCAAATTCTAGATAAACTAAGGAGGGAGGAAGAAGTGATTTTCTGAAGTAGGCACAAAATGGAAATATAAACAGGGAATTTGTGCCAATGCCCCACCACAGAAAGAGGGAATATAAGGGTGTAAGGACAGCATGAGCAACAAGATGCTGAAAGCAACCTGAAAGAGCCAGGGAGTAAGTGTTTAAGCCTCAAGTAAAACTTTTTTCCTGTAGTTGTTTTTGTCTCTATAAATGTGTGGTGAAGACAGAACCTCACATTATGCCCTTTAAAAAATTTAACACAGCTCATACTGTGAAGATGTGAGTTTTCTGTAACTATGATACTTGATTGTTTTATCCTGTGAATACTTAAAAAAAACACACACACAAACTCTCTATAAACTGCACCGGATTTTTATGTACACATGGACATGCCATTACGGTTCACCCATCAATACACACATGCTGAATTTTATCTGTTTTCTTATTATTTATTACACACACATTAAAATGAGAGGCCAAATAACATAGATGTATTTAGGACCCTGTCCTGCTTCAGTTGAGTTGAAGTGGATACCTTTGATGCTTTCCAATGTTCTTTCCTCCCACATCAAAATGCCATCTGTTGGCATCAGGTGAGTAACTGGAAATCTCAGCCTGTCTTTAAGAATCGGGATTCTGGGCTTTAAGGCTGCAAACATGTCCTCAGGACATGAAACCAAAACACTCAAAGATCCAAAGGCAATAAGAAAAGGACCTGACAATCATAATTTTTTTAAGACCCTGAAGTTTTTAAGCCACTCCCACGATTCTAGGGGACTAAATTGGCAGGCCTGGAATTCTCTGACTTGCACTGGGCAAGCCATTGCCTATGGTGTCAGCACCTCCTCTCCCAGAGGGCTGGATGTGTCTCTTCTGCCCACAAGGTGCTGGTGATACATCTCTGCCAAGGTCAATTTTCTAGATTTCTCTCAGTCACCCCACTCTTATTAAAGAGAAAAATATTTTTAGATATTTAACAGGATTCAACAAATAGTGCTACTCTGTTTCAGATCCACAATATGCTCTAATGTTTTGATGCCTTAGTTTTACAACACCCTTTTATAGGTACAAATGTGGTGTAAGGTAGCACAGAATTCTGGATTATTTAACTTGCCAAGGTATGGAGTATAGCTAGAAAAGCATAAGTGTAAGGAGATATCTTCAAGGTGTCATTTCAGAGCTAAGCACAGGTAACAGACTAAGAGTTTAATCCTTTTATTTAGTTGTGACAGACCTATGTGCTGTGTGTGTGATTTCCCAGAATTAGTACATTAAATTATTAAAATAAAATGAACACACTAAGGAAATACAAACAAGACAAAATGTCTAATTATCACCTAAGAAAAATTATACCTGGTTTTATTAAGCACATTCTAATTGAACTGAGATGAACTTAATGATAAGTTGAACTTTCTTGCTGAAGCAGGGCCACATTTAAAAACAGTTCTCAAAATGTTAAGATCTGCTCCTTATCTTCATTTCAGAGTTAGCAAGCATGAAATCTGTCTAACTGGTTAAAATCTGTACAAGAATGCTATGGCAAATCGCAATCAGCTGTCACGTTTGCCTGTTTTATGTCTTCATTGTTCACTATCTGTGAACATTTATTCAAGCCAAGTGTTGTTGGTATGAATGTTGGTTTTCATTTAACCGAGAAATCACTAGGATCATATAACTATCTAAGCACTTGTTGCAAAGATTGGTAGATGAAATGGATCTCCAAAATATTCGTGAACATAATGTAGCCCTAGCTAAGGCTGTGAAAGTACCAGAAATTTCCACTTCCAAGCAGCTCCTAGGAAACTTACAACTACTTTTCTCTGAGTCAGAATAAAAAAGAATTGCCACGACTGAAAAAAATTCACTGTATCGTGATACTTTTATTTCTGTGATAGACGGCAAATTACAGTTTGAAAATAAAAGTAGCTTGGAAAAAACACCTCCTCCCCCTTAGCTTCCCTTCCAAAAATGTTGAAATGGAATATTTTGACCTTCTCATAATACTTCTTCCCGATTTTTTTCCCCCAAAACAAAAGGTTGTGAAAATCAACATGCCTCAGAGAGCAGTTTTGGTTAGACAAAATGGCATTTTCTGATGGAAAAAAGGCATTCCATTGAAAAAAAAGTTAACCAGCTCTAGCAATAACTCTGAATTTCACACTCTGGGCTAAATTTGCAACCCTTTGCCCTTTGCAATGAACTGGAACACTCGAGAAGTAAGGAACTAATCAGGGGAAAGAAGCACCCTCCCAGTATAGTTTGGGGACTATGGGCGGGGGGAGCCTACTGGGATGGATCTGCACAGGCATGCTGCTCTACGGGTTCCCATGGTGTTTGCTCCCACTAGTCCAATTACAGCATCAGAGACAGATTTGTAAGAGTCAAATCTTTTTTTCTTTTCTGAGGAAATAGCTTCATTTTGTTTTGTTTCTTGCTGTTCTTGGCATGAAATTAGTGTTTTATTGGTATGAAATACAAGTCTGTTTTGACACTTGCAGAGACAACGCAGACAGAGTGAAACATCTTTCTAGCTATAAACTGAAGTTTGTATGCCTTGTAAATAGTTTTTTATTGCTCATATAGTATAAAAGAAAAAAAGAAAATTTGTTACAAACAGATAAGTTATCTGTGTCTTGCTGTGTGCTTTCCTCTTTCTTTCAAAACAGGAACCTGGTTCACCAAGAGCATCTGATCCTTTCACGTACTTCAGCACATGAAGCAATAAGCAAATCCCTGAAATCTGAGTACAGCTTCACTGCATAGCTGTGAAACTTTGCCTCCCATTAGGCTTGGTAGAAAGTTACTTCTCCTCAAGCAAGCAGTAGAGACAAGATGGTCTTGGTGCCTCTTTGGTCTGAAGCTGCTCAGAAATGCTGGGCTGATAAGAAGAGTCTGGAGGTTTGGTCTGTGCTCTTGGAAAACCATTGGCCCTACTTTAAGCTGCTTTTGATCTGCCATAAGAGCTAAAGTGTACAGGACTGAAGCCAGCACATTTGTGTCTTGGAAGAGGCACAGATCTCTTATCTGTGTGTTGCTCCCATATCTAATACAGCATAAATGTGACTTTCATCCTATAAGGACTTCAGGGTAAAGCAGGCAGGAAACAATGTTTTCTCTCTCTCAAAACTTTAAAAGACTTTTTTCAATAAGTCTGTACCTTATTAAGATGAATCAAAAGCCTTTAAGCCCTTTTCTTTGTCTTCAAGAGTGAAGACTTTGCACCCAAAACACAGGAGATGTCGAGGCCTCAGGAGGGACCAAACTGCTACACCTGTACCCAGGAGTGGAGCAGTGCTGGGGCACTCTCAAGATCTGTGGCACCTTCTTGGCCAGGAACACTCTGTTGCATCCCTTGGGGTAGGATCTGAGGCACTTGGGCTGTGACCCATGCTGGCTCCCAAAACATGCTAGCAAATGGGGCTAAAATTGTGCCAGGAAACTTTCCAGCAGCTTGATGGCATGACCATGTCCCAGCATCCAAGTCCATGGCACTGACACTGTGATTTTATCAGTATCGTCCTGCTGGATCAGACTAAGGAGTTGCTCTAAAATCTTGCACAGGAGTACGCTGTCCCCTGACTGTTGGTGCTTCTGCTTTCAGTCATGTTTTAGGACTGTTGGTGTCCCAGAGTTGTAACAGGATGACACTTTGTGCTGTGCCATCTTGAGGGCTCCATATACAACCGGCTGCCATTGTTTAGGATAATGGGAGGCAGATTTTTACAGAGACAGTGAAAGACCTTGTATCAGTAGCATGGGATGGAGTGAGAAACCGGGTGGCTATGTGTAATCAGCTCAGGTTTGCTCCAGCCCTGCTGAACCCAGATAGCTTACTGCAATGTAATGTAAGTATTGTGGCAGCTCACTTGTCCTTTAGGATATGGGAGAGCTTTTGAACTTGGTGTATAGCTGCTCTATGTATTTGTGACAAGTAGTCATTAAAGACAAGATTTGAATAGTATTTCCTCAGAGTTGGGACTCTGGAAATGCTCATTTTAATTGCGAAACTCAAACAGAAGGCTGCAGAAATTCACGCTTCACCCACATATCATGGATTTACTTTCTTTCTCATCAAAAGGGTATGAGAGAGTTGCCTTCTTTTTCCAGAAGATTGTAGTATAGTTTTGTCTCCTCGCCCATGTGCAAGACAATGAAGCTTATCTTTGCCTGTGACAGGCAGTACTTCTGGAAGTGCCATCTGGTGCTCTTGGCCTTTTTATTTCTTATTCAGGTTTATCCTGATGAAATTTTCTGGCATCTTCCTGAGGCTTTTCTGATTCTCTGCCAAATGTTAATCGGTACCTGTTCCTGTACATTTCAATACTCTCTCCCACGGATGTAGTGATTAGCCTCAAGCATCTTTCTCTAAGACTTTAACATACCTTCAGGAACCTGAGTGGGACCTCTCTTCTGTGTGACCTGGTTGACCTCCTTACTGCTAACTATTTAATTTATAAGGACATCCATTGCTCTATGGTCCTGCAGGTCTGCAAGTAAGCTCACTGAGAGCTCAACGTTCACCTACCTTTATGTTTTTTATAAATGCTGTCCCTCTCTGGTCTGTGGCTGACTTATAAGCAGCTGTCTCATGCAAAATGATCTGTGGCCAAATCTGAGCACATCCCCCAGTCTTCAGGAGGCATGTAACCACATCATCGGTCATTTCTCTCTCTCCATAGCATGTAGAGAAGAGCAGTAATTTGAAGGTTTATCAGCCTGAAAGTTGATGTTGAGTGCATTGCCAAACTGTTTATTGCCCTTAAAGCACAGTTTCTCCCTGTACAAGTTGGGTTGCAGCCTGAAACAAAAACAGCGAGTCGGCAATAATGAGAATGTGTACACACGTTATCTGTCCGTATGTTAATATCTTTTATTTGCACAACTCATCAGATTATTGTCTGATGGTTTAGAGCCTAAACATTATCTCTTAGAAGACTGTTTGTGCCTGCTCAAGCACGCGGTCCTGAGACGACAATCTGAGGTTCAGGCAATGCTAGTAAAAATTGTACTTTGCTAGATGTCAGTGATTCACTCCCAAAGTATGAAGCATGATAAGCTGAGAGGAAAATAAGTAAAATACCTCTCAAGGGAAAGCTGCATTTAAGAACAGACAGCTCAGCACCAACTCTAAATATTTGCTGTATGGAAGTGAGGCAGAGCTGTACCTCAGGCACCCATGCTGGATCTATCCCTTTCAGTGGACCAGAAGCCTTTATTGTATGGCCATTTCCCAGCATTTCAGTGGGATATCACACCTCTCCAGAGCCTTTAGTGAAACATCGCGGCCTTCAACTGCAACTTCAGCTTCATGGATTATTCCTCCAGTACTGAGGAGTGACTCCATTGACTCAGGAGTGAGCAGCTCCTTACTGCAGTAGTGCTTCTCAGTAGCATAAGTGAGGAGATTCACTTCTGCTGTCACCAAGGACTAGTTTATGCCTCAGAACTGGTAGAGGTGTAATTAGATTGACTTAAAGCCAGTCTGCTTACATCACTGAAAAATTGTTTAAGCAGAACATGATGGCTGAAACCTTAGTTACATCAATTTATCCTAATTGTCACTACAATATAAATGAGGTTGAAAACTGATTTAGCTGTTACTGGTATTTCTGTTCTGTGGTACACTGGGATAAAAGTACTCCAGTGTAACTGCTTCCTTCCTCAGAAAGTTCTTCTAACTTTTCTAGGAAAGGACATCTATGTAACACATAGCTCCAAGCCCCAGCAATTTGGGATACAAATCTTCTGATGTTAAATAAGAGATGGGAACATGTCATGGGAGATTTCCTTAGCTGTTCTTTATGTCTCCTTGATGTTAAGCAATCTTGGTCTTACTCCATCCCACTCACTCTTTCATATACACTCTCCTGCTATATGGTTTTGCTCCCTTTTACCAATCCTCAGGAGAGAAAGGCCCAGGCTCCAGGAGCAAAATCGCGAGAGCAACATTATTTGAGATTTTTAAATATCTGTCCTTTATATCTGGATTGGATTTTATTATCAGAGGAATAGGTCTACTTTGTTCTAAACCTCCTGGGAAAGGTCACATACAAGACTTTCTGTTGTGTTGCAACAAGACCATCATATTTTGAGCCACAGAGAAGACAGGGTGAATGCACTCCTCCGTGACCCAAGACTACATGTCTGAAAGTGAATTATATTTGCTTACTATTCATGCATGATTGTGTTCCTTTTCAATGGACAGGTTTTTGCTCCCTGGAAAGCACTTTTGATGACCAGGGAAATTGTTCTTTCCCCAGGCAGTGCTGACATCCCAACTCCCCTTTGTCTGACTGCTCTGGGCATGATTTTGTGTGTTTTTCCCACGTGCACTGTAAGAGCTCAACCCTATATTCCCAGACACCCAAACTAGTACTGAATCACTGATGTTCTAGATATTCAGAGTATGCAAGAGGGGACTCAAGGAAAAAGGTCAACCTCTACTGAACTTTGTCCCTCATTGTTAGGATTTTAGCACAATCTAAGGCCATACTAAAAATATTTTAACACCGTATTTCTGCCTTCCCTCCTTTTCTAGTCTTCATTGCTTTGGGTCTTTGTCCTACTCACCTTGATGCTTCCTCATCATTCTGTTTTTCTGATTTTGCAGGTTTGCCCAGTTGATTTTTTTTTATTTCTGTCAATTATTTTTGTCTTTTATTTCTTCAATTTGTCTAAATAATGCTTCCCTTTTAGTTCCCTTACCTCTCTTTTGCTCGCTCTAGCTTTTTTTTTTTAAACCCATGACAATTTTGTATTCTTCTTTGTTTACAGTCATTGTGTTTTACTCACCCTCTTCTTATTAGTTTCTTCATTTTGCTGTGCCTACTGTGGTTGCTAGAGCTCCCTTGCTTCTGATGAATATGCAGTTAGAGATAGTCCCAGTTTAAAGAAATTTCCAATATAAATAGAAAAGAAAGACAAAAAAACAGTTGGAAAGAAAGGAAAACTTGTTATCTCCATTTTACTGAGGGAAAACTGTGGCAATAAAAAGATAAATAATATTTTTTAGGTCACACAGAAAGCCTGTGGCTGAACTGGGAGGAAATGCCAAGCCTCCCAGATTTCATTCAGTGTCTTACTCATAATTTCTTGCTGATTTTTGCAAGTGTCTGCAGTGTAATGATTTGCAGTGTGATAATAATGGCACTGTCCACAAAAGAGGAGACTTCCTGCACTACTATGGGTTTTCAAGCTTACCATAAAACTTGCTGACTACTTGGCACACACAGCATTACAGACTAAGAATTATTTTAAGAAAAACAGGATGTTTTTTTCCAGGACGAATTCACATCTTATTGCAAAAGTCCACCAGACAACCAACCCTATAAGTTCTGACATCTGTATTTAACCAGCAAATTCTTTGAGGAAATTCGGAGTCATCCAGTTTTCTTAAGTCAGCTCCATGAAGAGGAACATTGGTCCACATTCTAATATATTCACAGAATTCACCTCAGTCTGTGTTCAAAATCTTTACTTTATTTGAAATAGGTGTCATTATTAACAACTCCCGACTATTCTGTGGTAAGTACTTGAGACTAATTGCATTATCAGCTGACACTTGCAGTATTGGTTCTCATGGAGAAGGAGCTGGAAGTGCCTAGGCATATCTCTCTGAGGTCAGTTGAATATCCATCACTGGTTATTGCCTGGTTTTCACTGTTTTAATCTGCTCCAGACAGGCCATCGGTCTCTGAATCTATTAATTTTAGGGAGATTTTACATAAATATGTCATGAGGAAGGAGGGCAGAAGGAGTGCAGAACTGTGAAATATCTCCATGTATTATGTATGACAAATGCCTAGGGAGATGCCAATGTGGAGCTGCAGAAAACCCAGGTGCACTCACTTACCTAGATCCTATGATTTATAGACACCCTCCAACAGCTGGAGAGTAAATGGGCATCAGCAGCATGGCAGTACTCATCTTTCCTCCTCTGGAAGCTGAGGATTCAGGCCATGCCTTGGTGGTTGCTGGTTGAACTCAGAGCCTCAGTGTGTGCTGCTGCCCAGGACCCTGGGTCCCCAGGCACCCACTCCCAGCCAGCAGAGCCTCATGTTTGCCTCCTGATAGTGAATGACAAGAGGCAATACAGCCTGGCTTCACACAGGCCAGCTGTCTGTCAGAAGAACATTCCTGTGACTGAGTACACCCCTGTGAGGCTTCCAACTTCACCATGTACAGAGCCAAACTTTCCTCACCTGCAGCATGGCCTTGGCCTTTCATTGGGCATAACCACCATGGGGTGAATGTGGTTTTGATCTAAGTCCATTGGGTTGGCTGGGCTTGCAGCAGAGGTGTGTGTGCATGAGAAGCCACATCTCACTTCAGCCATGCTTAAATTTCTCTCCTACCCCTAATGTGTCTATTGCTCCTGTGAGTAGAGTGGGAGAATTAAACAGACTGTATAAATATAGCCACATAGCACAGCACAAATGTGCTTTAAACATATTTATGCCTCTGAGGGGATTTCAGGATTAGTGTAACTGCTGTGCAGTTGCCTCAGTAAATGTGATGTGATAAATTGATATAATTGCCTTCTTGGCGCTGCACTGAGGCACAGGGGTGGGAAGCGAAAGCAAAGTGCAGTCTGCTGAGGCTGCCCCCACTGATGGAGAAGCTTCTCAGATATCTCAGAGAAGCCAACGCTCACATCCATTCAAACCGAAAACTAGCAAATGAGTGCACTGACAGTAAAACAAACCCCAAACCCACCAGCACCTCCTGATGAAGACATAAAGGTGCCAGAGTGAGAACTATGTCAAATTCAGATCTCAGAAACAGTGATGTAAATACAGAGTAACTACAGTGAAATCTATGAAATAGGTTTGAAATGTGCTAGAGGTACTTATTTACAGCGTGTAAATTTAGACATTGATTCAAATCCATAATTTATGAGGCAACAGGCTTCATCTAGAATTTGGAGGTACCACAGAGAGATCCAGATGTATCCAAGACAAGCTCATGCTATAAATTGTTCTAGAACCTGTGTCTCTCTGTTAATGGCAAAGAGAGTTTGGGGAAATAGAATTGTCATGTTGGTGTATAAATTAGATGTGCAAAATCTGGCAGAGAGAAAATGCCCTGGGGCATCCATATGTGGATACAAAAAACATTGTGTGTCACTGTTATATACCAGATACCCTGAAGGCTGTAATCTGCTCCCAGGCCTTTACTATCATTAGACAATCTTCTCTTTCAGTATAAAATTTCACCTCTTCCCATATTCTTGATGTCTTCACTGAAACATTACAGCATGCTTCACTTGGAAAAATACTTGCTGTATAGCCCATGATTAAAAGATTTGAGGCATCCTTCATGGCTCCAAATAGATGCTTGTGCTAAACGCTGTGCTGTTTGGCACTCTCTGGTTGTACAGAGATTACAATGGTGCACCTGCAAGGACAGACTTTTTTAAATCCTCCAGCTCATAACAGCTTTCTGACTCATACTCTCACATGCAAAGCCAAAGATGAGTGCCTTCATAGGAGCATGGTCACTGGAGTGGAGCAGGACACTAGTCCTGTGACTGAGCACACTCCTCCCTGCCACCCAGACAGGCCATCCATTCAGCTTGATGTACCAGCTGGAAGCACCTCTAGCTTCTTCGAGGCAAAGTTAAGCAGTAAAAGTGATGGTGGCTCACCCACAAGCACCTGAAATGCCTGAGCTGGGTGATGGCAAGCAGCACTGGAGCAATGGTGGCTTTTTCTATCAACTCCCAATTTCAGTGACTGACTAGGAGAGGACCATTTAAGAAACCTTCTCCATGTGAACACTTAAAGGTTAGTTACCAGTCCCTCACTGAGAAAGAAACCTGACTGAAACTGTGTAGATGGGCTTAATATGCACTCTCATGCTCAATTTGGCATATGGGCAGATGTGCCAGTGCTCCTTAGGGGGAGCAGCACAGTCACTGCACCACCTGGACACACACCCAAGGTGCTGAGTTTGGGTCTGGGACAGGCTCACAGGCAGCACTGGGCTCCTACCAAGTGCCTGCACCACACCATGTTCAAGACCGTGCCCTCACAGCTGCTGTTCCTTCAAGTGTTTCCACTGACCAGAGACCTCCCTTGGTATGATTTTATCCTGATGGCTCCACAGGCAACCTACCCAACCTGACCTGGTTAGCAGGAGGCAGGATGGTGACAGCTTCATGATTTTGAAGAGATAAGAGAGTTTTTCTATTACTGTACTGCCCCTCCTGCTTTGCCTTTCCAGCGTAGTGCTGTGCTTCCTGCAGACTTCCTGGAAGGTAGCCTGTGTCATCCTGACCTGCAGTGATGGCTCATCATTTTGCATCAGGAATGCAATGTTTTGCTGCCAGCGGAGCTTTCTTTCCTCAGCCCAGAGTGCATCCTTGTCAATGTCAGCAAGCTGTGTTTTTAAAGCTCAGGAAATGTCCCTATTTGAAGCAGCTTCTCAAACTCAAACTAGTTGTCTTCCTCAGCTGCTCATTCTCTGCCATTTCTGCAGCTATTCTCTGCAGCTGAGGGCAAAGCTGGGATGACAGCATCTGCTGAAAACCCATGGCCACAACTGCTTGTGTGATACTGGCATGAAACTTTACTGTTTGAAAGCAATACCTCCATCAGCTCCCCAGCACCCCTTCTGGAGCCCTGGAGATGAACCTCATGGTGCAGAAACTTGTCAGCCCATGACAGCCTCAGGTATTGGAGTCAGCTATCCCAAATGAACTTGATCTTGGTACAGGAAAAGAAAAATGTTGAGATTTTGGCCTCAGACTGTGAAAGGTAGTGATTTATAGCTAAATTCTTCTCACCATCCCCTTACACAAAGCAGAAGCTTTCTCAGAGCTCCCTCATGAGCTCTCTCAGGCACAGGGCCTGGCATGAATACACAGGGCCATAGAGACCCCACAGCTATGAATACACAGTTGCAGGGAAAATTTCCCACACGGAAATAAATATTAAAGTAGAAGTTGTCTGTCTGCTTAAACCAGGCTGGGACAGCGAGGCTGAACAATCTCTCAGCTCTTTCGCACTCAGCCACCAACTCTTTGTCTGTATCTTCTTGGCCTGTGACTTTTGTAACTGGAACCTCTACCTACTCTCCCATCCAAGGACTGTGTTTTCTCTGGTGAATCATCCATCTTCCTCAGGATAACACAAGTCTTCTTCTCCTTAGGCTGCTTCTCCTTAGGCTGAAGTGTCAATCACATCAGTTTTGGAGAATGACACTTCCTTTAGTTCTCCTTTGGGCCAGGCACTGGTTGCTGACTCTTTTAATATTCTGCATGTCCTGTGCATCACCTCTATTCCAGATGAAGTATGGGACAGTATAAAGTCAAAAGCCGATTTAATTCTCTCAGTTTAAAAGCCTCTAGCTTTACACCCCTTAATGCTTGAATGCATACAGCATGGTGGTGTCATACTTCTCATCAGTGCAGTGGCTACAAACATGGCCAAACAAATTGTGGTCTCAAGCAGAAACTCCTGATAGCTGATGGTAGACTTGCAGTGGCGTAATGAGGCATAGAATTTGCTCCAATGTGGTTTTAATACAACTAGAAAGACTCAGGCTATTTATTATGGGAATCATATAAACAAGTCATTCAAGCAAAATCCTCCTGATTTTACAGCAGTCTAGACATGTAGCATATTGCACAGCCCTGTCTAAAGGACAGCGTCATCGAAGTTTTTATCCTTATTTTCAGTTCAGAGGAGAACTAAGGATAAATGTGGCAGTCTGGCACCTAATATATTATCCCACCGTACCTAAAAGGAGTGTCAGAGTCATCTGAAGAGCCCTTTGATTATCACATGACAAGAAACATTTATTTTGTGTTTGCTGTGCTGGGATAACATTGGATCTACTGTGTTTTGCCAAGTTTGCACACTTTCTGTGGGAACCCTCGTCATTCCAATGAAGTGGGATGATAGGAAGCATTTTATTAGAGTTTACTGGAAAAATGTGCCATAAGTGCCAAGGAGCCAGGACTGTTGTCCAGCTGGCTGGAGACAGACAATGCGTAAGTTACAAAAAGTCACAGGATTGCAGGGCTGCATGGAAATTCCTGTCTCAGCTGGTGCCTGGTCTCCCAAATACATACACCTTCCATGAAACACATGCAAACCTTCTGTGCCAATCCTAAAAAATGTCTAGGAAACATACCATAAGTGTTGCCTTAAGGCCAGCAGGATTTTGAAGAAATGTGTGTGCACAGAGTTGATCGTGCTCCTGGAAGACCCCCACATTCCTGGGAACGTAATGGCAGTGTGACACGGCATGGCACTCCTGCACACCTTCAGGGCACACAGCACATTCCCTCCTGTGGGGCTCTGTGAGTTGGCACAGAGGGGACAATGTTGTCCCCTGTTCAGACTTTGCATGTGCCTCCCCCCTTGTTTTTTGTGTGACTGAGGATCATCTTGAAACATAAAGCTTAGCCCAGAGCTCTCTCAGCACAGTCAATGACATCTGGAAGTAGAAAATGCCTCCCAAATATTTATGAGATATGTCAGCATTTTCCAGATTACTATTTTTCCCTAGCATCTAACCTGAAACTTCCTTACTGCATTTTTAACTAATTTTTTTTGTTTATCCATGAAGACGTTTCAGTAATTAAGTTTTATGAGCAATATTCTAAATGAGGGCGTAAAATTAATTTCAGGAGACAGCAGACCAAAGAAAAGGAGTCCTGTGGAGAGATTTGGAAGAGGAGACTGGGTCTGATGTGTCCTTTTCTGGCACAGGAAATGCCACAGGGGGAAGGAAGGCAGAAATTTTTTGTGGGAGGAGGCAATGGAAACTGCAGTCACTAGTGGGTGACTGACAGGAGTGAGAAACACAACATTAACAGAAGTCGCACGCTGTGTCTGGGTGAGATGTGTTACTGGGCAAAACAGAAACGGAAAGACAAACTGAGATAGAGGGGGACATGGTTTCTCAAGCTACTGGGAAGAGGATTTTGGTTGATTGCCAGGACATAAATATTTTAAATGAAGTTAAGGGTCCACCAAAGTCTGTGAGAGTTTAACTGTCAGCTTCAGCAGGGTTAAAATTTCACTCTTTGTGTTTTGTTTTGGTTTTTTTTTAAGTGGGTGTGGTAACTTCAGAAAATGACAGAATACAGGTAGGCTGGTATTAAATCTGTGAATCTGGATTCAGAGCTACATTCCTACTTCACCTGCCTCAAAGAACTGAAGCAAAACAGAGTGGTAATGGATTGAAAAAGACACAATCAGATCTAACATAAAATGAAATCTTTCAATTAGAAGTAATCTAGCTCCTTAGTTCTGGAGCCGTGGTCTTGCCTGAAACTGAAAGAGATCATCACTCTAAGTGTGGATCAGATGTTATTAAATAATAGAGGAGGTAAAAGAGAAACTTCTGTACCCAAGCAGCAAGAAAAATTAGCAGCTGTTTTTCCCTTGTCTTTTTTTTTGTATCTGGTCACTCCCAATTTCATATCGATACACTGTAATGATACAATATTGGCTATCGCATGTACTTCAGTTTGAACTTTCAAGTATTGCTTCTCCTCTGTATTGTCTGTATATATATATATATATAAATAACATTGACAAATTTAAGTCAAAATTCACCCAAATCCCTAAGTGTCTCCTCTCCTGTGAGTCTATAAGATACTGTTGTGTAAATGATAAATGTTTCAGGCCATGACTGAGCTGCAAAAAATGAGTGATGGGATTTTTGGGAGAGGTCAAGAAAAATGGAAAATGTTGAGTATTTTATTTATCTTTGATCTGAAATTTCTTTTTTGGAATAAAGAATTTAGTACTGGTCTTATTTAGTTCTTCCCAAAACAATATGAGGCTAATACTAAAACATAAGAACTCCTAAGAATGAAATGTTGACCTTTCTGTACAATTGTCCTCTCTGTTTTGTTTCTGAACACAGTTGCAGTTTTACAACAAACTAAAGTAAAGTAGCCTAGCTGTCATGTAAATGACCTTATGCTACTCATATGATCAAAAGTTAGGCAACACTGATGTGTTTCGCAACATTAAGGTGAAAGAAAAGCAAGGGAAAGTTTGCACTGAGAGAGGAAGATACACATTGTGAATACAGATCAATGTGTGCAAAGAATTCATTCTAGCATGTAAACTATCTGCAAAAGTTTAGCTGGTTTACAAACAGTCTTACAATGTGTTTGCGTTTTGCAGGCCAACAAACACTCATCATTAAATCAGTGAGGCCAGTCAAGATGTCTGTAACACAGCAAGAGGCACAGCAAAAGCAGCAGCAAGAGCAGCAACTGACTCCCTTCTCACTGTCTGCAAATACCCCCAAACTTTTATAGTGTTCATTCCTAGCAGGCTGTTGGGAAGCACGCTATCTTCTGACCTTAATATCTTTAGCCTCGCAGAGAGAAATCATCTTCCTGAACGCTGGTACTTTGATCGCGCTCAGAAATAAAGATCAGAGGATGACTAAGGGTCTTAGGAATTAAGTTCTTGCTCTCTTTCTCACTCATGCAGGCACTCAAAACACACACAAAGGCACATTTTCATGTATTGGTTATGGATGCAGACACTCTTCAATGAGAGATCCTTACAATGCACAAACTTAACTGACACATTGCACCAGTGTTTGCTGTGTACAGAACAATCAAGGAAGCAGACTCATGTTTATTACTACTGAATCAGCAGCAGTCTAATGGATTAAAAACATCCTCTTTTTTTTCTCTCTCTCTCCTGTTGTGAAAGTGCCAGTGTTGTAAAAGCTCCCTGCAAGAGAAGTGGGTGGACATGAAACGATTCATGACCTCCATGATTCGTGAGCTCCCAGTCTCTCAGGTTAGGTCTTCTGGCTGCAACCCAAAATCCCGGAACATCAGCTACAGATATTTGGAGCCAATTGGGTTGGGAAAGAAGACAGTAAATGTCTGTTTCCGGTTCACAGGCCCCTGAGCGTCACCACATATTTTGGAAGTCTGTCTGGCTTCCTGACTTTAAGAGTCTCTTGATTTAGAGTTCAGGGAGCAGCAGTGAAAGGCGGGGGAAACAAAGGTTATCTAAAAACCTTGTGAATAGTTGGAACTTTTTTTTTCTCCTCTGACTTTTAACACTTTTAAAGGCTTAATTTATTAATTTTTTTAGAGATATCTGTTACTATAATGAATTGTGCTTCTTTACATGCATACTCTTCAGATTGGAAGAGAAGACCCAAAATGGGTCTGAACCCTTTATCCATCCAATTTTCCACTGATTTCACTGGTATCAGGGCTGAACATCAAGGCTACTCTAAACCCAAAAAAGAAGGTTCAGTTTACACTGAAACAGTATTTTCTTAAATCTGAAAATACTGCCTGTCCTACTTAAACTCAGACTTAAGTCAGAACTTGTGAAGCTTTTGTACATCTAAATTAATAAATTTGCTCAATCTGATTCAGTCTGTCTGAACATCTGCTTTTAATGTGGGAAGAGCAGGATTAAGCAACACTTTACATATTGCTGTAAAACTTCTAAATCTTGCTGTGATAAGGAGCAGCACAGCACAGAGGCTTGGCTACCACTCAGACTGGGGAGAAGTGGTGTGTAATTATGGGGGACTGAACCTGTTCTGGTTCATTAAAATAACTCAGTTTGGTGAGGAGCTCATAAAAGGAGCAAAAACTGAGTTACTACAATGATCTTGAGAGGGAAACAGATGTGGAGTATGCAGAGAACTGGCATTACCCGTGCTGGAAGGAGTAGTTAGAAAAGGAGAAAAATATGCAAGGCAAAACCACATATGGCCCTTTTACCATTCTAACTGGTATGGGCATTCCTGTCACTCTATGCCAAGTTCTGTGTTGTGGAAGGGGCTGGGTTTTGGGATTTGGATCTGTTTGGGTGCATGTGATGGGGTTGCAACTTTTGAAACCTCAGCTACATGCTGAACGCTGGTCTTTCTGTTATTGCTGTAATCAGAGTACAGACTGTTCCTTCCTGGGCAAGGACAGCATTCCACATGGGCTCCTCATCAACGTGGCACTATTACCACACCTCAGCAACAAATTCCTACCCACATTTCCATACGTTTTCTCATTCTTGCAAAAGTGGCTCTGGCAGGGTCACGCTTCCGGGACCAGGTCTACTGATCCATTTAACTTTCTCTTAATCAGAGCTGACCTGGATACCCTTGGCAGCATGCCTGGGCAAGCACACAAAGCACAGCCTTCCCTTTTCATCCTGGGCGTTTATCAAAGGACACAGATGTTGATCTTGTCTCTCCTCAGGCCAGTGTTCCTCCCATGCTAACCACCTCTTCCAAGCCCAAGGTGACTCTGCCTGTTGGTGCGGCGGGCAGCGTTGGAAGGACAAGAAAACCTGCCAGTGTGAAAGGCAGTGAAACGCAACCTAAACCAAATAGCTTGCTGCCTGCATTGCTGAAGAGAAGGCCTTGTAATTTTTAACTGGTGTCTTTTGCATCATCTTGCAATGGTCTTTCAATGATGGCCTCTGCCCAGATGCTGGGTCTTGCACTTCATCACCCCACGAAGGATGAGTGTTGCGTGCATGGCAAAACTGAGCGTTGCAAACAAGATTTCCTCAGAAGCGCAAGGTGGAAATGCCTTGTCACAGTCTTTCCTGTGTAATTTTGGGTCTGCCTGCCACAGAGGTATGTCTGCTCTTTGTTCATCAGAGAGTGATGCCGCCAGATAGAAAGGGCAGACGGTGTTACATCCAGGGAGGTGTGGGGCACCAGAACACTCCTCCAGATGAACTCTGTCACCACAGGTGTGTTCAGGCCAAGCCACCACTTGGCACTGGCCATTCCCCAGAGGCAGAACCTGTTGTGCATGTTTGTAGGGTTTAGGTTCACTCACTGCAGTGTACATCTGACAGTCATAGGAGGAGGGAAACATTTCGATGCATCACCTTCATCACTTCCACTGAAAATCCTTCGGGAAAGGTAAGGCAAGTAATGGAAGATACTCCCACTGCCACAGGCAGTTCATGCCCCTAGGGTTCTTGTGAAACCTTTTGCTACTCAAAAATCTGGGATGCTAATCTCAGAAGACGGGGCTGTTGTAACTTTCACAATCCCACATCAAAAAAGGTGAGTTCTGGCAAGTGAGAAATTTTTCATTAATTTTTTTTTGCCAACTGAAAGTTTCAAGCTTTTTTGGGTGAATAATATTTGGTTGCCATAGAAATCATTCCTTGTCCCTGAAAATCTAAATCCCTGGCCTTGTGGCTATACATGGAGACCATGCTCAGTCTTTCTGGTTGCTTGTCCCTCTATTCTATGCTGAAAATACCTACAACAATGAAATATCTTGTACTCACTTAATCAAGATTCTGAATTTCTTACTATTCTTATTTATTTTAGTGTAAGTCCGTATTTAGTAGTGGAGGAAAGATCCAGGAGGTTCAGGGGACTCACTCCAGTGCAGGTGCCTTGCTGTCCACTGAGGTCTTCTAAAAGGAGGAGCCCAGAGATGAAAAAACTTGGGGATTTGGCTCTCCTCCGGATTTACAGGGGGATAACAGAAATTGCCTTTTGTAGCTCTGTCGTTTATTTTAGAGGCCTGTGTTGCATGTTTGCTCCTTGGCAGGATGAGAGCTACGAAGTGAATAAATATACTTCAACCACAAATGAGCAAGCAAATGGAAGGAAGTGCTGTTTAAAAAAATGCTTTCAGTGACTTATTCAAGTTACAAGAATGGCAAGAGGCATTTTCTAGGAAGGAAGAGAATTTCTAAATTGTTTTATGCAAGATGGTCTATTTTATGACTTCATTCTGAAAAAAAGTTAAGAGGTAACTACTGTGAACAGAATAGCTCTGGCAGAACATGAGCACTCCAGGGCTTGCTTTCTTTCAAAAAGAACATGTCATATCACCATGATCATCCTCTGTTGCAACATCACAGCATTTAATACCGAGATTGTATTGCTGTTGTCTGTAAGTCCACTTAGTCTCTTTTTTTTTCCCAGTCTGACCTCATTCTACCAAGGGACAGCCAACTACTTCTCCCCGCTCCTGTGGGCAACAGCCATCTGCATGTATGGCTTGTTTCCTCATTAGTCTTACATGTTGGACATTTCTCTGGTTGGTGAAATACTATGTCTGATGCCAGAAGAGGAGCTGAATAAAAACCTCTTACTGTGAGCTAGCAAGTCACTCGCAGTCATTAGTCACTGAGCACCTTCTTCTGGATTAAATAACACAAAATATGACCTAATCAAATTGTCCTTATTGTCTCAATGCAACAGCAAAAACGGGCCTGAATTTGAACTTGGGATTCCAACTCCAGATTTGGATTTACATAATAATCAGGTTTCCACCTTATCTCTCATAATGAGCACAACTCAATGTACTCTGTATTTTGAAACTCATATTAAAGAATACTAAAATCCAAAGTCTTGGTTCTTTCTATTTTATAATGACCATATTTGGGTTCAGGGTCAGACTTCTGTCTCACCTCTCTGAATCACGTAATGTACACATTTCCTTTATAAACATTAACTTTTACTGAATGAAAAACCACTACTAGAGAGCTGGATTTGACTATTATCACACATAATAATTAAACCTCTTCATTGTACTTACTGCTTTAGACTTGGGTCAAACCAGCTAAGAAACTTCTCTTGTTTTAAATTCTCGTCTAGAGATGAGCCAGCTTATTACCAGTAATAACTGTATATAAAGGAATGAGCCATGCCATGGGGGATAGTTCCTGGCAATTCAGGCCTCAGTGGTAAAGTAGGTAGGTAGTAGATTTGACTAAGAGTGGATTTTCTATCAATTGCACAGTAGCACCAGTGCTACTTTCTCCAGCAGCAAAGAGAGGACAGCTGGAATGAAATGCTGGCATGTGCTATCTACAGGCTTATAATCAGGTAAGCAATCTTTTTAATATATCTGACTGCTGACACATTTGATGACATCCATAGGATGGGCTACACACTAGTACTGAGCAGTGCACAGGAGTGCACCACTGTGCTCTGTGCCCCATTCTTGCAGGGAGTTTTGTGATGTTGCCTGGTCACTGTCTCCTTGTGTACAAAGCAAATCTTCAGGGTGGGGAAGGGAAGAAGAGTTTCCATTTGTGAATGCAAAAAGGTGAGGAAAAGAAACCAGCTTCTTGTGAAAGCTGAAATATTCTATGCAAATATATAGCAAATATGCTCATTACTCTTCCACTGGCAATATAGTATGTGTTGCTTAGAGACAAGCTTGTATTCTTTGTTGCTGTGCTCCTCCCAACAGCTGCATGTATGTGCCACAAAATGTTCTCCTAAAAGTACTTGCTCATTATCATGGAGGTTCAACTCTCTGTGAGGAGGCAATTCATCCACCCACTTTTTGGATTAACAGAACAAAAAAAAATGAAGACAGAAGCAAAGCAGAAGTCAATTATTTAAAGATGAAAAAATACATAAAGATCAATATTAAGTTAATGTCGGAATGTTATTAAGGGAGCACAGTGGAGTAACACAGTGCCTTATGTCAGCAATGAGCTCTTGGAGGAGAGATCCCTGCTTCCCCCATGGAACAATTAACTACTCTTGCCTTAGAGAGGAGTGCTGGAGCTTCTTCCCACTTCTTCACACGAACACAGCACTTTCTCTGTCTCTGCAAAATGTTTCAAATGCCTTTTTTTTCCTCTTTCTGTTTCTAATCTTTTCCTGGATTACTGAATGTACAGTGAAACTTCTTATCTCATGCAGGAATTATGTTTATAGCAGAAAAGGAACTTAGGGACTGAATGCCTCAGGGACTTGGATGATGGGATGTAGAGACTTTTATCTGAGGTTGCTTTCTTGAATCAGGCCCAAGTTGGTAGTGACCTAAAATTGCCTCAGCCTAATGACTGTTTGGTCTCCGCTGTGAAATGTGTTTGGTGGTCTCAGTTTAATTCCTGGTAAATAGTTGTTTGCTCACTAAATTACTTCCATAACTGGTATCCATGTTGGCAGTCTCACAGAGAGGTCAAGGGTTTGATGGGAACCGGGACTGAGCTATTCTTTCATGCTGCAAGCTGGTCCCTTCTAGACATGCAAACTGAAGCAGCAGTGCAATTTGCACTGGGCCAAGGTCTGCTTGCTTGCTAATCTGCTTCCTTTCGAGACCATAAATTGCAAGATGCTAACTCTGAAAAATTACTTTGATTCAAAATAAAGTTTCGTTCATCCAGCGTCCTTTCAGCATGATGAAAGCCAAGGTGTCTCCAGAAACTTCAGATGATAAAGAGTTAACCCATGTCAGGACACAGTCCAACCAGCATAGTTGATGGCATACATGTGGATGTAGATACAGTGCACAAACAGTTTAATTCACATAAATAATATCTGTCAGCCCTTCCCTCTTTCCCTTCACCCTACTGCTCATTTCTGGTCTCTCAGTTTTACTGGCAATGGTAGTCATGTGAATGTATGAGGTATCAGACCAGGGAGATCTACAGGTTACAGAAGATGGACCAGCAAATCTAAGTACGTTAAAGTAAACTAAATAAGATTGTTTGCTGTACTCAGCCAGTGCAAAGAAGTTTTTTCTTAATTTAAAAGCCTTCTGTTTTTCCACACATTTACAAATTCAAGATCCTGCAGACTGCTGTGAATAGCAGCCAAAGTGAAAAGAAAATTAGTATTTCATCAATTATTTTCACACATTTTCAAAAGTATGTTGAGGACATGTTTCTACAAGTGTGCATTTGAAATTGATATGAGCCAGAGGTCAGTAAAAATTTCAGCTGCCAGATGGCAATTTTTCAGTCACAGATTCACACAAAAATTCATTAGGGCCCTCCTGCCAGATTGCACTGGAAGAACTTACAATAAACCTTATGCTGTCTGTCAGAATGGCACAACAAAATGCAACCATGGGCATTTTCAGTCTGCATGCCATGTAAGTCCAAAAATGGGTTTAAGCACTGGAAATAACATCTGCTACATGCGTGGTCTTAGACTGTGATAAGATGAAAAGTGCAGAAAGAAATACAGATTGTTTGCTGTCACGCAGCAGATACAGACGGTTAAGCTCCAGACCTGAAAGTGAGGTTTGACCACAGCTCCAGCCTATGCATGCAAGCTCTTCAACAATTATTAGCGTAAATTGTATTAAATCCACTCCCGCCAGCTGTTTAGGATTTTGAAGACAAGTCTCTTACTGTGTAGTTATAGCATTTACCATTGTAATTTTTAATTACAGGCTCTCATATTAACTGGAGCCACATGATATTATCATGGTTGAAGTGAATAACAACAGTGCTGTTGGAAATCTGTAAGACTGTATGCCACCATCTGAAAACACTGAGCTGTAATTAATTTTACAACAACGTAGGTAGAATCAGTGTTTTCCTATAGTATACACTTTCATGTTTGTACATATATTGTATTTAAATATTTTACAAAATATATTTAAGTTATCTGGAATTATTTTCCAAACATGCTATGTTTCTGAATTTTAAAGATGTTACTTTACAGTAGATTTTACAAATAACTTAGAAGCCACAGTGTGTATTGTAAGTATATGTGTCCATATGATAAAAGGACAACATTTGCAATACTGTGCTCTTTTTCTTCTTAATGGATGAACTAGAAATCAATAGTTGTTTTTCTGCCTTGCAATTTTATTTTTCTGAGGTGAGTTCTGAAGTGATTTCCTTTAAAGTGTAGAATTGAGAATGTGTTAGTTCGTGTGTGTAAAACGATCATAAAATTGGCATCACTGCAGCCACTCAGATGCACAGACAGTGCTAGTGGAAAAAATGAAACAAAGGAGACCTAAACGCAGCCAGCCATATGATAAACCAGATTTTATGAATGTGCTTGTTTGTATCTAAGGAAGAACTGGTCTGCCTTGGAGCTTGTCGGGTTTTCCCCAGTTTGTGCAATAAAAGATATTACCCACTTTATTTCTAAAAGCACATTCCATTATTGAAGTGGACACAATGGCCTACAAAAACCCCAAACCTTCTTTCAATCTATGTGATCTTGGTATGTAACATCTTCTTAACCAGGCTTTTACAGAACCGATTCCCCACCAGTCCTCTGCTTTTCAGAAAAAGCCCATAGGTGTAAACCCGAGCTTCTAGCACAGCTGCACCTGGAAACACAGCACAGCTGTCAGCTGGGGAAGAAGGGAGATTTTCAGTTTGCAAAGGTAAAAGCATGATTTCGCCTCCCTTCTCTGCTTCTGAGAAAGTGTAGAGGTGATCCTGCACTGCCCTTGCTCCTTCCAGGCAAATCTCCGTGCATTTGATGAGAGCTGCATACACGAGCTACAAGGGATGCATGGCCCAACACGGCAATTATCTTTTTAACTTACAAGAGTAACTGCCAAGAAACTGGTAGTGATTACACATTTCCCCACTCCTTGCATGCAGCTGCACTGGAAAGAAAGAGCAAAACAACTCTGTCTTCAGTTTGCACGTGGGCAGTCTGTTCCTGACCCTTCTAAGCTTTGTTGTACCAGTTAACTGTACGCTGACTTAAAAAACACTTGCAATGGGAAAAGGAGCAGGTCCTAGGTCATCAGAATTTTAGGAGGTAATTTTCAAGCTGCTGCCAGAGCAAGACAACATGTCTTAATAAAAGTTTCATCTGTGCAGAGTAGCTGAGAACAAAATCAATCTGTTTCCCAGCATTGTTTTGCTTTTCTTCAGTGCTCACACAATGCAAACCCGTCAGTACCACTCTGGTGGCAGTTTCCATGAAGCTGATTTTCTATAAATCTGAGTATACACTGTGCTAAATTGTTCCTTCTCCTGCATCGCCTTGCAGAGCGGTATTACTCAACACAGTATAAAATTCTTAGTCACCGCTATCACTGGACTTTCTGTGGCACAGACCCAGTTTTCTGTGCTGCATTCCTCATTTTATAGAACAAACTGGAGCTTGTTTTTGTTTGAGGAGCATTGACCAACATCCTGAGCACTGCCCATTAGGGTCAAGCGTGGAGCACTTCACCACCTCCCATTTCTCTGGGCTGCACTGTGTACCATCATTAATTTTGTACTTGCAGGAAACTGAGTCATACACTCTTTGATGCACAACACTTGACAGCTGATGGACATTGAAAGACAGAAGAAGGGCTTTGCAGTTCTGTCCTGTGATATATTACCTCTCCAGAGGAAACAAGGTGATTTTCATGCTCAGGTTTATTATGGCATTGAATTTCTATCCTCTACTTTAATTAATGATGTACAGTTCTCCCATCCAATCTGACCGGTCCTCACGGGCCAACCATTAAAACACATTCTATCACTATAAATTAAAGTAAGCACTGGAAATTAGGGGAAGAAGATAAGAGAGTAGGAAAGCCAGCCAAGATTTCAGTGCTGTATGCAAAGCAAGACCCTCTCAGCACTCTCATCCAAATGCCCAAAGACCACCAAGTGGAACAGCCTGGACAGCCTAGTAGAGGCAGCGTGATGACAGGAAGGGTAGGATGGAGAGGTGTCTTTTCTAAGTCTGCAGAGGACCTATGCCAGTCACTGTTTAGGCCCATGGGTGACCATTTCCTGGAGATAAAGGTTCAGGAGGGTTTTAAAATCCTGCCAGCACGTAACCAGAACATGCAGGGCATTATATGCACTAACACTTTGGTGAGGCTCTGAGAAGAGTGTGTCCCTTGGGGCAGGAGTTCTAGGGTAGCTTACCTCCTTCTTTTCCCCACAAGGTCAGGCTTCCATGTGGGGGACTTCTGCACCTGACAACTTATCAATTTTGATGGACTTGGGACACTGCATTTCAGATACACTCCAGATCATCCTTCTTACTGGATTAACCTGTGGCTTAATTAAGCATGACAAAGTTGCTATAGCAGAGTACCTGAAATAGTTCACACTCTCATCATGATGTACTGGGCTTGGCACATCTACACCACCCACGCCAAAAACATGCTATTGATGACAGAATCTGAAAGTCACCACAAGCCTTTCATAATCTAAATTACAGAGACAGTGTCTGAGTAGCAATCACATGGCAAAGATTCTCTCTGCATGTTCAAAACCTGTTAGCCTGTGCAATCAGGCAGAAAGGTCAGGAGATGGACAGGGTTATATCACCTGCAAATTCACTGGGTTTTAATCCTCCCACTAACGTGGGTTAAGAAGGTGGTATCCCATAACATGAAATGGTTGTAATCATACAATCACAGGCATGTAAAATTTTTCCCTCCAAACTACAAGCTCGTCTTCCTTCATGTAGAATCATAGGCTGGGATTCGAGTTGTATTATCACATGGATCTCCACCAATAGTGGTGGTGGTTGGACGTGACCTTAAAGATCTTTTCTAACCTTCTGTGATTAGATGATTCTATGGACAACTCACTGATCATTCTGCACCAGATTTACCTATTAATGTCAAGGCAAGGCTTCCCCGTGACTCCCCTAATTCTTGGACTGTCTTGTGAGCCTGACTTAATCTCGCACCAAATTTCCTGCCCCTTAAATATCTTTCTCTTGCTTCTTGCCTGGTTGGTTGAAAATTACAGGCGGTTTCCCCCTTTGATTTCCTGGCAATTTGGAAAAAAAAAAAAAAAGAGAGTTCCCAAGGAGCGCACTCAGTGTGTTCCCTTACACTCCTGTGTGTGAGTGCACAAGTGTGAACATGTGTGTGTGTCCACAAGGTTCCTCTCACTCTGTTTCCAGCGTGAAGTCTGTATGCCTCTCGTGATCAACAGTGTACTCATTCTACCCAACATCAGACCTGAGATGTGATTGCCTTGTGAAAGATCTAACTGAGAGCAATCTGAAAAGAACAAATACAGCAAGAGTTGCTCACAGGACCCCAGAGTTATGTGATCAGCTAAAGAAGCAGAGATGTTTGCTTAGTCACTAACACTGAGTGAAATGCTAGCAGGTAATGTCATTTCTTTAGATAAGGTGCTGGGGATCAAAAGAATTTGGACTTGTTTCCATTGAGAACATAGCAGTAAATGAGGTAACTTGTGAAAAGTGTTTGATAAGGCAGAATTTTGAGAAGGCAATATTTGTGGTATCTTGTAGGTGAGGGTTAATGGGTCAGGTTTCTTTAGCTGGTTTAAATGATGCAGCAGGATGAATAATTCTGTCTTGATTTGAAAGACAACTCCTAAATATTCACATCTACAAAAACAGGGAATACTCAAAGAGCTAAACTCCACATCTGGTCTCTACAGAACCAAAATTCGCAGTAACTGTGCACATCTATTTACTAGAAATTCAGTATCTGTTTCTTACAACTGTGGGTTGTGGTCCTCTCAAATAGAAATAGTTACTCTAGCTATTTAGTTTTAAGTTGACTTGCTTTGCAGTTATAGAATATCCTGATTTAACAGTAAGGCAAATGTTGTTTTTCTTCTCTACTAGTGAAACTTTCTTTTCATTCTCTGCCTTTTTTTGAATGGGCAAGACAGAAAAAAAAAGCAGTGATGGCAATTGTTGAAGGACTTGAGTAAGGAAAATCTGAAGCAGCAATAGAGGAATTTTAATAGTAATCTGTATCATCTGTAAACTTGGAATCTCTGTTTAGAGTAATAAATGATTACTGTGTGAAAACATCAGAACTGAATGTATTTATACAACAAATATTTGATTTTTTTAAATTCATTTGCTTTCATTTGTCAGCAGTTCTCATTTCTTACAAAACTGCAAAACAGAATAATTGCTCTCCTGTTTTGCTAGAAAATTTGGAACATTTTAAACCAAATGTAGTAAGTTTAATTTCATTTAAATGAGCTTTTCTCCTATTCATTTAATATTCACTGGAGTTTTATGAAGAGAACTACCTTTGCCAGTGCCTGTGTCTATCTTACACGCGTATTTATGTCTTTAGTAGAAACTCCTGATTCAACACTAGTTTAAGTGTAAAGGCATCTCATTGCTTTTTAAACTTGATAAAGTTGCAGATTATCTTAAGTTTAGTTTAAAACATCCAGGCTCTTTGGTATGAACCAAAACTGAGTCTTGCACAAATGAAAAGTATCTCTATTTAGCTGAATTGTAAAAATGCTTCAAACCACAGAGCTAGTAAATCCACCCTGGTGTTTTATCCCTGAATAAGTAACCCTTGATATTTGTAATGGCTCAGAAAAAAGACCCTAGCAAACTTCCTTTTTTTTTTACCCAATTTATCCATTCTCTTCCCTCACACATTTTAAAACAAGTCAGGCACATACAGGCGAGAGTGCTGCAAAACACGAGGGCTGTGCATGGTGCAGTGAGACACTGTGGCTTAGAGCACTGCCCCTGGCCAAAGCCTCCTCTTGGCAAAGCATGGGAATGGATCCTGCAGAACCATTCTGGGCATGGCTGGGACTGGAGACGCTTTGGTTTGTACTGGCAGCGACAGAGCCATTGCTCGCAGCACGGCAGTGACGCGTGCATGGCTATGGCCAGTTTCACTTTGAGGTTTCATGTTCACACAATACTGAAACCCAAAGCACGAGTAGTGGAGGGGGTGTCCCAAAGTGTGCATGCCAGGTCCATTTTCCAAAGCCTGTGCAAACTGCAGCTGGTGGGTTTTGCACAGCCTCACCTGATCCATCATACTATAATGCCAGCTAGCACATTTTACACTTACGAGCTCAGGCTTCCAACAGGGTTGCAACAAGTGCCTCAAAAGCACCACCTTGCACTCCTCTGACGCAGGAGGCAGCTCTAATAATCCACAATAAACACTTCAGAGAGGCCTCAGCAGAGGCTTAGGCTGCCTGTACGCCATGCATAACTTATTAAAAATGCAATGGGATTTGGGTGACGTGGAGCTTTTGTACTGGATAAAGTCATGGGACGAATTTCACCACAAAGCAATCTAAAATGACCACACAACTGGCTTTAACTACAGCGGTGTGCAAATTGTGACCCTGCTACCAGCACGGGTTTAGATGTCAGCGTCTTTTGTGAGGCTGGTTTAATTGTGTCACAGCCACTATTTGCAAATGGAGGAGTCAAAATATTCAAGGGTAAAGATTTGCTCAAAAAATCTGAAGTTCTACAGCATGCTGCCAAAATGTCACTTTTTTTTTCAGTGCTTTTAAAGGATAAACATAAAAGCTACATGCTAGTCCAGGTTGAGATCGAGCAGTGCAGAAGATGCCCAACTCGTGATTCTGCCACTTAAAAAATTGTTTCAATTGTATACACGGTCATTTTCCACACTGGAAAGAACTGTTCCTTGGAAATTTTGACAGAAGGGAACTTGCTGTTCTTAAAATTGACTTGAATTATCACTTGAAAAGGAAACTTAGGAAGATACCGTTTCACAGAGAAACATTTCTCCATTTATGAGCATGAGATAGAACAGGATTTAATGAATCACTGACTTGTGATTCTATTCCACCAAAAATTGTCTATTTTCCTTTTGCTTCTCCTCTTTTCAGGGAAGGAGCAAGATATCATGTGAGGCTTTTCAATTGCATGGAGAATCTGGTTCTGACCACTGTAGGTTAGCAGGTCAGTGGTATATTACCAGCTAGCACTCACTGTCAAGTTATATTACAGCAGCTACATTAAGTAGTGCCAAAGCACTAATCTGAAGTAAATTAACAATTGCTACTAAGAGAGGTTTCATTCTAATCCTTAAATAATTCACCTGCCTTTGATGTAAATAAAGTGGCTTAGAGAAGTAGCATTTGATGGATAAAAACCTCAGATGCCAGAAACAACATGAAAAGCTCCTGCTTATAGCAGTTAACAGCTGGAAAGCTAAGTGCAACAATAAAATGTATTAGTTAGAGATGTATATATATTTAAGTGTATTTAGATTTTATTACTAAAATGTATAATGTGATACACTGCAAAATTTAAGCAGTAGGGCTTTTTATTACCTTCTCAAGTGTTCAGAAAGAATACAGTGGAGAATGACGGATAATACACTGCATTTTTGTGGGCAGTACCCACATGTTCACATTTCCCAATGTTTTTTTCTTTATGGGAAAAAAAGATTGCACTGGGCAACAACTTGTTTTTTTCCCATGTAAAAATCATGTGCCAGTGATTCACTAATTCCTATTTTTTCTTGTGCTCATCAACAGGCAGAGGAATGACTGTCAATGAAATTATTAAAGGATGGACAATACCTTAGAGAATGAACATTCCATGATATATTTAAGATAAGACAGATTCAAACAGGTCACTGGTTTGCAGTTGCACAACTGTCAGGACTTTTTGGATGTAGTTCATTTCATTACAGTCTTCTGAAATTCTGACTTACACACTGTTAGGAGCAAAGCAGTTTGATGAGCTGACATTACAGTCACTCCCAAATGTTATAAAAGCATGAGTCAGGGAAATCTAGGGAATGGCTTTAAGAAAACCGTATGCTCTTTTATTTGTTTTCTGATTTCTGAGCCATTAGGGTGCACTCCCTCCACACTTTCTGGCTTTCCACTGTACCAATGAAAGATAGAAATGTAAATTGATTAAAAACACAGACCAAGAGCCCCATACAACAATATGGCTTCCGGATTTGGATTCACAATAAAACTAGCAGTGTGTCCAGTATAACTCTGCGGAAAAATCCACTCCCCCCACCTGTATTTTTATGTCTTATCTTGTCTTCCCTTCAAACATTTGAGTAGTCAAATTTTATTTCTATGTGTCTTCACAGCAAGTCAGTGGTGAGTTTATACCCTGGGGTATCAACCAGTGAAAATTACAGATCCATCATCTCAGAGTGGAGGAAGGCTGCTAGGTATTTTAAGAGATAATCAAGGTCATTCCCTGCACTAAAGTAGCCAAAAAAATCAGAGCTATGAATTACGTATTTACTCTGTTAATATTTCTTTCAAAACCAATTTTTTTTCTAATTTATAATCTGTGTGGTGAAAAAATGTCAAGATGAAAAAGAAGTGAAAAAATTAAGTTCATTTTTCCCCCTACAAACAAAACCTTTTCTCATTTATTTAAATAACAGAGATTTTCTTAGGCCTGATTGTAAAGATTTTTTTGTTTTGTTTTGTTTTGTTTTGTTCTGTTTTGTTTTGTTTATAACAGTAGTACTAAAGCAGTGTGGGAACAGAAAAGAATCCCTGTGATTTATATAGCTAGTTCCAGTTAAGCCAGATAAAACTTCAAATATCAATATTGAGTAGTGCACTTTTATACCCACCCACCCAAGCAAATCTTCTTGAAAAGCTTTAACAAAAGAAAAAGAAAAAGAAGATAAAGTCAACACAAGTTATGAATTCCACAAAATCATCACTTCTGTTCAAATTAGACGCAAAATCCGCAAAGAAAAAGCAGTCAAGGTCATGCACTTTCTTGAGGCAGCTAACAGGTTGTTAGGTGTTTCCTATGGATTATGCCCTGTGTGGAAACAGCTCACATGAGAAACAGTTGAACATCATAGTCAGTTCTTTTGCATCAGCTCAGTTCTGCATCTGTGTCGCTGACCTGATGAAGCTTTTCTCATGGAGGCTTGGAGCATCTTCCCCACTAAATTATGTTTAAGAATAGTTGTATTTACTGGGAATCTCCTTCATCTTTAATCTTTTCTCTTTCCTGTGCAGCTCTTCAGGAAAACCACTAATTAAAGTTCCATTAACTTCTGACTTCTGTGTGATGCAGATCAAATCTATAACATTTTTCAAACAGCTACTTTGATTCAATAATCAATTCAAGAGAGTGCTTATGTTTATAGAGTGGCAGTGCTCTACTAGTTTCTATTAGCAATTTGCTGAGTGGCAACAGTAGCAAATGAAGGGGTAAAACACTATAAAGTGATCCACTAAGAATAATTTAAACTTTTGGAAAATCTGGACCACAGGGATTGATTAGAACAGAACCTTGCAGGGACTGTGATAGGTGTGAACACCCCTTGGTGGCCTGCTCCTCCTCTCACGTAACGAAGAACAGCTTAGTAAGGAAAAAACTTATGTGAAATACGCTTTAGTGAAGAACAGCTGCTGTGATATTTGGGAGGGTGCTCGGAAGCAGAGAAAGAAATGGTACAGTCAGTTAAATGAGAACATGCTGAGTGATAGAAAGAGGAATACAGAGATTTAACAAGAGAGCAAGAATGGATGTTGTGAAGGCTATGGTTAAGCTGTTATATTTCCCACCCAGCAACAAATCAAGCACTGAGCTTTCTCCCAAGCCTGTCACAGATGTACTTTGTGAATTTGTGAAGGCCAGACAACCTCTCCATCTTTCTGGTTCTCCATCTGTCAGTCGGGAAAAAAGTGCTCCTGCTAACAGGTTGCTACAGGGTTCTCCCCGCTCTCCCATTCCTGGGAGGTGTTCAAATAGCGTGGTGTTGATAATCCTAACTCTATCAGTAGATCAAAAATAATATGTAAGACAAAATGTAGGTCAAAAACTGTCTGAATATGTTTTGAAAGTTTTCAGACTTTGTATTCTATTTTTTGTGATATCCATCACTATGCTATCAGACCATCTTCTAATAGCTTTGTAAGCAAGGTGACTAATATATATCAAGTCCTTTCTCCTCCCAGGGTAAAACTGTGGGGGTTTAAAATATGTATTTATATCTTCTTTAGTGTGATTTTAGTATTAACATCTGGGTCAAAGAAGATTGCTTTGCACTGAGAGCAGGGGTACAAACACCTTGGGAGCCAAAACTCTGCAAGAGGCGATTCCACAGGCTTGGACTGAGGCACTAAGAAAGACCTGTCTCAGCACAGCCTGTTGGCATAACCAGGATTTACTCTTTTTAAAGCAGCCAGCATTTCTTTGTCAGAACTACTATAGGTCTCTACTCACAGCACTCTCCAGCATGAATGAAGATCACACTTTCTGTGTTACACAATATTTGCTGCTATGGAGAGGTATTTCCAGGCAGCATTACTGGTACTGACCTTCATCCACGGACACTACCTTGTTTATCTGGGAGTTAGATAGGACAGAACTGGTGGATACTGTGTAAGCATTTACTAACCATCACTTCTGAGAGAAAAAAAGAGGAAAATAGCAAGAAGATGTGCACAGATTTTTTCATGTAATTGCTCAATTTTTATTCGGTTTGACTGGATTGAGAGCTTTGTTATAAATCACTGTACACTTGTCATTGGAAAAGCTTCGCCCAAAATGCAGCCAGAAGAGCATTTGAAAAGTTTAACAATTATCTCTGGGCATAAGGATGTTGCCTCCCACCATGATTATTAATAATATACTATCTGAAAAGATAACATAATAGAGTGACTTCTGGGTTTTACAATAATTGTAGGTAGCTGAAGTATCCATGATGAAGGGAAGGGAGGCAGGCAGGAAAGGAGATGCTCAGAGGGCAGTGTTGACTGTTACCCTCCCATCTCTGCATTCTGTTTCTAATGTGATCCAGTCCCCAATTAAAATGTTGTGCTTGTTCCAAGTAAGTTTTTATTAAGAAAAACAAAATCACTGAAGAGGAGGTTGTGCAAACTGTCTGGAGCTCCAGAAAAGCAATGACTTACACACATACGTAGTGGACAAGAGCAGAGGTTTTACTCACCCATCTTCTGGCACGTCCCAGTGCACGCTAACTTTCCCTTGGGGAATTGTCATTTCCCATTGGCAAAGTTGGGGTTGAGAAAAAACCACAGCATTTACAGAAACAGACATGCCAGCACGTCACGCAACTTTTTGGGCTTTCTTGCAAGGTTTTTAAGAGAACAGAATATAGACAATGTGTTTTAATAGGTAATTGTCACTGATTAAGGTTTTTTTATTCTTTTTGTAGCCTGGGTTAATGAATGTTCAAACTGATTTATTGTTCCCCTTCTTGCTATTGTTTCTACTGAAGTTAATATGCTGATCTTAGAAAAAACACTATATTACAAAATTTTAAGTCCAAAAATAAAAGGCAGTAATAAAGCTCCTTATTTTTGTGCACTAGCCAGAGCAACCTTCTTTCATTGTGTATCATGCATTTAATTGGCCGAGGCCCTGGCCTGCTGCAAAAGAAAAGGAGAAATGAGATTTCCTTCTGAATCCTCATTCACTGTACCACGTTTTCCAGAGGACAGCGCTGGCTTGCCTCTGCAGCACGTGAGCTGGGGCCATACGCTGTCTGAAGTCATCTCTATCCAGAGCTTCTGCCAGCAAGATGGCTTTTTTAATTTTTTTCTCTTTTTTTACAAGGACAAGCACTCAGTTTAGATTTCTTTACCACAAAGAAGGAATATTGTAAGGCTCCTTTTCAGGATTTTTCTCCTGCACACCTTTCTCTCAGAGTAACCTTACATCAGTATTTTATGACTTATATGAATATTTTAAGACTGATATGTGATAACCATCACATGCCCACTTTTTAAAATCAGTGAGTTCTTTGAGAAGGTAGGTAGCCATTTCAACACCTTCTGTAAAATAGTGTTGGCACTGAATGAATTCTAACAGCAAAAGAGGAGTGAGATCTGCCAACATGCTTATTGGCTTGCTTACATGCTGGATTCAGACTTCACCAATACCCTGATGTTTCTAAATGAAGCTGGATTTATTCTTTTACTCCTCAGAGCAAAATCTGTTCTAGGCTGGTGCAGATAAAAGAAATCTTAGCAGCCAAATATTTGGTATTCTGTCCAAAACTGAGCTACCTACTCACTTCAGTGAACAAAACTTATGGCTTTTTCAAACTGAAAAGTCAGAAATGTCATTATCTCTTACAACCTCTCACAACAAACATTTCTACTTGAATGTGTATGTACGAGCTGTACAGAGACTTTATTCATTGCAGAGCTGGTCACTCAAAGGGATGGCAGAATTAAGCTTCTAAGGTGACTGCCCCAAGGCCCAGCCAGCTATCTTTTAACTTTATGTGGGAGACATCAGTATTTCCTTGTGCATGCAGTCTCTACAGATGCAGTTCCCTGTGCTGCATAGACCAGTAAGATCTATTTCTACATGATGAAGGAGGAAAGAGTTGTTTGGCAGTAGTTTACTATCCAGTCCTAGATATCAATTTTGAAAGCAGTAAAATGACAAGCACTGCAGCCTGGTTTTATGAGGTACTCCAAACACCCCTTTGCTGTTGACCATTCAGGTTACACATCTTAGGCAACCACTGAGTTTTTTCATACTGAAACATTAATATTATGTTACCGTATTTTCTCTGCTTGTCTACTTACTGCTGAGTGTTAATCAGCCTGGTTCACAAAGCAGGACATGTCACCTATATGAGTTCTTATCGTAAAAGTCAGGCACGTACACTCCAAAGATACTGTTAATCACATGTACACTTGCAAGTTTGTAAAGAGTGAACAAAGTGTCCTCAGTGGCTTGTTTTAGCTAGTGAAGTTGATTTCTTGCTAAAAAGACTGTGAAACTGTATAGTATTAGATTTATGGTTGAATAGCTTATAAAACCCAAGACTATTAAGATACCCAGTTACTGCTTTCCATGGAAAACCTCTTTCCTCCACTGGCTCTATGTGTGAGATGATTAGTATGTTTTGTATCACAGTTGCAACAAAGAAAAAGCAGAACCGTGTATTAGACTAAGTCGATTTAGTCAGTGCGGAAATGAAGGTTGGATGAGATGATCTTTGTAGGTCCCTTCCAACCCAAACCCTTCTGCCCTGCATGCTGTGAGGGTGCACGCCTGACTGACACCAACTCCCTGGTTACACCTGGCACAGCAATTCCTTGCACAGAATGGCACATTTGGGAGTGAGGGTGAGTGTGCTTGCTGCAGGTAGCGAGGCTGTACAGTGTGTTACGGACTGCCAGTGCTGCACAAATCCCAAAGCTCACCTGTGGGAACTTCCAGTGGGAAAGATCATCCCACCTGGCTGCCGGTTCTTCAGACAGATTGTAACTCTTACTAATCTCTGCAGTTCACTGAGTCCAAGTAGAGTTGAATTCACACAGATTCTACTGACCCACTTTGGAGTAAATCTTCAGGTAGTTCAGAGAGGGAATGAAGTCAGCATGGCATATGCAAGCTGCCCTGTGCAAACATACCGCTTGCATTGGCAGGTTAGAATGTGGCCAGTGCCTTTTATTTCTTTTCTGAAAAGACATTATTTTAAAGGGTCATGAATAGATATTCCAGCCTGATTTTATGAGGTTGTATCACAGTTCAGGAAAAAAACATAAATAAAAAGACAACTTCTTTCCCCCGGAAGTTCAGAAGGCTTATTTGAAACTAATTTTCCTGACTCAAAAATTTCCAAGGAACTAAAGTGTGTTAGAGGTGGAGATAACAAAATCTGCTGCAAACACCACTTTTCTTCTGGTTTGCCCTGTTTTGCTCCTCTATAATATGCTCCAAAAGAAACTGGGCTAATAGGTACAAAATCTAGGGTGAGGCATCCATAACCTCTCCCCAAATCCATTATAGCTTTGCACAGACACCTAGATTTAGCAAGCCCTAGATCTTGCTGCAAAGTAAAGGCAGGAAAAAGTTCAAATAAAATGTGGAAAGTTCAAGCAAGTTAGAAGAAATAGTAATTATTATAGTGGTCTGAATTGTCATACATCAATGACATACATCATTGTAACTTCTCTGAAGACCGCGGGATCCAGACTTTAAAATACAGGATGGAATCCAGCTGCAAATTAAGCAAGATTAGGTTTTCCTCCTTTTCTTGCTTGCTTTCTTGCCTTGAGAAAAACACATGCTATTAATTTTGCCTTCCATCTGTACAAGAAGGTAGCAAGTATGCAGGCCATATCCCTGGACAGAAGTAAAAGAATACTGGGATCAGATGATTTCCAGTGGAAAAACATGGAGCAAGTGTCTGGTGTTTATGAAATGGCCACCCAGGTGTGAAGTCTCTTGCCTGATTTAAAGGGTCAGCAACAAAAATACAGACAAGAAGTTCTTAGAGGCGTTAGTGCTAATGGGAGCTAAGAGAAGGAAAGGCAGTTTCTGTGCTGTATTTCCTGCTGCTGTATCAAAGGGGAAGAGCCCCTCTGTCAGCTCGCCACCATGGATTTATAGCCAAATTTGGAAAAGTACTGTGCTTGCCCAAAGATGACTGCCATCACTGGTAGCTAAAGAGCACTCAGCAGCATGCAGAATGCACTTAGTCATCTTTCCAATTGTATACTATCTTGGAATGTCTTTTGAGAAGCTGATGCACCAAATAACAGAAACAAATAAATGTGTAGAGCTGTTTTCCCTGACAGCATGACTCATGCTGATCATCCTAATTTCCAGTTAACTTTTTAACACTATAGTGTGATTGTCACCTTCATCAGGTGCGGTTCCGTCTTACAGAAAGTTGCAGACATTTGGCCACAGTCACAACACATTTCAAACTACAATAACATGAAGGAAGTGTAATCTTGTGACTTTATTTCTCACGACATTTACCGCCAACATACAGAAACGCAGATAAAATCCTCAGATGTTAATTCACCTAAGCCCCTAGAGACCAACACACCACACTGCAGCCATCTCAGTGACAGCAAATAAATGGCAAATAAATAACCACTAGTGCTGATAAAATAAGTACACTTAGATGTAGATGGAATTGTACAGGACAATAGGTATAAACACACATATTTCACAAGCATGAGGAAATGCCATTCAAGTCAGAGAAAAAGATGACCACAATACCCCATGCTGCCTGGATGCTCTGCATTCTCCAGCTCTGCTGGAAAAATTCCATTTTTGGAGGATCTTGAATAGTTTGAAGTGATTAAAGTGATTTTATAGGCTGTAGGAAGTTCCCCTACCATTTAGACACCTACCTGACACCTCAGCTTATTTAGACACTTAGGCTCAAAGGTGAGATAGAAAATGCCACCAAGGAGTTATGTGTTATCTGGTGGGTAGAAATGTCATTCTGTGAGATATCAGAGAATAGGGAGTTCCCTTATCAGCCTGTCAGTTCTTATGAGTTTGGTGGGGTGGTGATTTATAGTTCTGCTTACATGGCTGTGCTGCTGCTGGGATAAGATTCATCACTACTCCTGGCTACTCCTGGCTTGCCCTATTACCTCCTCTTCCCCAGGGATGACAAGATGCCTTTGCCATCCTTACCCTTTTCCTGAATTGCAATAATCATGAGAACACCATTTATACTGTGGGCTGTAGAGGCAGAAAATCTTACACAAAAGCTTCCTCACAGACCTCAAAGAATTTGCACTGAGCTATCCAGTTTTAGAGTAAGAGAGAGAATATGCAAAGGAATACTCCAGAGCTGGCTGACAGTGGTGCTGTGTGAGTATGGGAGAGAAGCATGTTCAAATCCCTGATGCAGAATGGAAAATCAGGGCAGAATCAGGTAGAGCAGGAAGCTGCACCTGGGTCTGCCACATGCCTGCCATGTCCCTTCACCGCCCAGCTATTAGAGTGACGCATTCATCCCACCAGTACACACAGTGGACAGAACATTCCTGATTTAATTTCAACAAAGAACAAAAACAAATCCTTAAACCTCAAAGCAGTCATGTAGCAGAATTGCTGTCCTCTAGTCAGCTAATGTTTACTGGCATCTTTCCTGGCCTCAGTTACTTTAGTTACTCCTTGCCATAATTGTCCTTGCCCATTACACATTAGAAAATGAAAAAGTAAAAGGAAAAACTATTCAATGGGTGTTCCCATTTCCAGCAGCAAGTGCATGCTTGTAAGCAAGTCCTTGGTCTCAGGTAGCTTGAGTTAATTTTCTGGTAAGTTTCCGATGAGTTTCTGACAAGCCAGTACTGAAGAAGGGTCTCCATCAAAACACCACTGGAATGTGTTTAATGATATTTCAGAGGCACACTCTTGTGTCTTCACCACATCCTCCCTTGGCTAGCAGCATCTTGCTACATCCTCAAGTTTGATTTGCCCATAGCCATGTCCATCTGTTGTGACTGGACCCTGGGAGGCAGCTAAACGCTGCACAGCTGCTTGCTCACCGCCACCGCTCCAGCCCCGGCAGGACACGGGTGAGAATCAGAAAGGAAGAAGTGAGGAAACTCGGGGGTTGACATAAAGACCGTTAAACAGCTAAAGCAAAAGCCACATGCACAAGCAGAGCAAAATATAGAATCCATTCACTACTTCCCATGGGCAGACAGGTGTTCACCCTGAAATGGGTTTCAATCATTACCCAGGAGCAAGGGACTTACACATATTATTGAAATGTTTCACTCTCCGTAACAGCAGCAGTTTTCAAAATCATAAAATCGATGTGCCGACTTGGAAGAAAAAAAAATGCCCTGCAGAAAGCAGGGTAAGGATATGGAATTAGGGTTTGCAAACTTTAATCAGCTTTAATTGGGGATCATAACCCTTGTTTCCAATTACATGTGACTCAGTTTGTTTATTTGTTCCTGTTTATCAAGGACATGTCTCTGATCCTCAGGAAAGAAATTCTGTGGATGCTTAAATGTGAACCATGACTGGGGAGAACCTCTGAAACTTTTCACTTGTCAACACACAGGAAAAGAACTACGTAACTTCTCTCTTGTTCTTTCTAACATGTGGTATGATAAATAGTAGCCAAATAATAAGTAGGAAAAACAGTGATTTCTTGTAAATAAGTAAGAATTAATTCCCTCCACATCAGGAATTACGATGTCAAATTCAACAGTTTATTTGAGATTAGTGACAGCTTGTGGTGTGACTGAATCTACCAGTAAATTTTATTGCTACATGGGTTTAGTCAAGTATACTTATTAGAATGTGAAGAAAACAGGTATCACTTGAATAACTGTCTCCACATCTTCATAGTGACGAGTCAAATTAGTTGCACACATTTAGTATCAGAAATATAAATGTTCCAATAATATTTGCAGCTTCATGTAATTATCAGTAAAAAATATTTGTCATGTAGTTGCCTCAGTAAGGAACTAAGCTGTACCAAGACTGTCATAATAATGCCAGAAAGAGGGCACAAGAGTGATAAAACAGCAGAATGTCTTCAGTTTCTTTCCTTAATCCCTGGGTTACGTAGCAGAGAAGGCAAAAGCCCAGCTGTACCTTTTCTTGTACCCCAGACAAGGTGATCCAATTGCATGTGACTTCAGGCTCAAAAATCTCACCATAATGCTTGTGAATCGTTAATTCAGAGGGAGCTTTGTCTGACCATCTGCAGATGTCTGCAGTATGGACTTCTACATGTGAATTGCTTTTCCGGGAGTCCTCATCAGTCAGGGGACAGCCAGGCTTACAGTGCAGCTCCCCTCATCCCGAGGTAAGTAGCTAAAATAGATCAGATGAAGAGTGCTCATCTGAGAGTGAAGGTACTTTTTTCAGAGTCCACATATTTGCCCTTTGTAGGCAAATCTTAAGGTCTTTTTTCTCTCTGAATAATCCAGCTAAGGCATGTGTATAATCAGTAGGGTCCCAGACTGTGGCAGAAGTAGGAACTCATCTGCCTGCTCCCTAACAGACAAACTTTAAGACATGTGTTTTTCAAATCTGGGCTCTTGTGAAGACCTACTGCAGTTCTGTGAGAAAAGATTGTAATGAACTCCAGAATTATAAAAGTAAAAGAAAATTACTTCTTATTATATTGGAAAATAACCCTTCCTCTGCCCTGTTTAGGTTTTTTTTTACATTGGTAATATGCTGTGAGTCTTAATGTTAAAATGAATAATGGCTAAAACCAACCAAAGATGAGAAGAGATTTAAGTTATCACTTAACCATCAAATGAGTGCTTATGCAGCATAACATAATATCGTGAAAGGCAGTGTCATAAAATATATTTTCTTTTGTATTTCTTTTTACGGAAAAAAACATATGTAGTGGCTTGAACAATTGTGTCTGGTTTGCCACAATGATTGTCATACAATTAGACAAGTGGTTTGGTTACTTGCAGAGCACATCTTCATATGCATTCACACATGGCTTTGCAACCTGACTAATGGCTTAATTGCTTAAGATGTTCATCTATATATATATACACCTGATTTGAATATTCACTTAGAATAGAATCAAAACCCTATCTAGGTCAAAAAAGGATTATTAATAATAAGGTAGGCTCCCAGGGAACTGGTGCCCTTTGCACAATGACATGGAATCTAGCTGATTCATGACTACCGGCAATCCATATTTTAAGACAAAAATGTTCCCAAAACACAAATCTCACATAATGGATGGTGGGTCACTTTCTTTTGAAGACCCTTCACTGCTTTTTTTTTATCTCTAATCAATACTGCCACATCTGTGTCAAGTTTCTGAAGAAAATAAAAGAGCAAAACACAAGACATTCTCTGCAAAAACAATGGATGCAAAGAGAATAAACACACAGTTCTTAAAATATGCAAGAAAGCAAATGAAGTATACATGACAAAATGGTTCTAAAACACACATCATTTCTATTAAAGTTGAACTACTGGAAGAGTGTTCATCATGCCACAGCAAAGAGGAGAAAAAGTGTACATCAACCTGTCTATAATTCATATAACCCTTAGCTGCTGCCATCAAAAGGCAGCTTTCTGTGACAGCACAGCAGGTAGATTGTCACTTTCTTACCCTTCTGCCAGGCAGATTTGCTTAGCTTTGTAATTTTGCATATGTGTAGGTTTCTGCTGGATGCACTACAGTGAAAACTCAGCTACTATGTCTATTCTGCATTTCTACCTTTCTGAGTGAGCCTTCATTGCTAACCTTGAACAGATTATGAGTATACTTCTAGAAATATGCATTAACAGAACAGATTTTGAAATACATCAGCTTGAAAGTAAACATGTCAGCGTGAGCAAGCCCAAGAGAGCTCGTTTCTAGACATTCTCACCTCCACAACTGCTGCTGTAATGGAAACTCCGAACTGCAGTTTTTTGGTTCTTCTAAGTCACTGCTGCTCTTTCTGTTACAGTCCTACCACAGACAAAAATTGATTTGGAGGTACAGGAGTTGTTGTTGAACTCATTTGCTTTTTAGTATTTTTTATTGCATTGGGATATTGGTAAGGCAGTTGTAGAAGCTGAAAATGTCCCTGAAACTATTGAGTCATAGGTGAAAATGCTTGCAGAAATATTTTGAGGGCCTAATTTTTATGTGATTATTTTATGTTAAAGCAGAAGCTGCTTATAGATGATTTGTCTTCTTTCTTGGGAGTTGTGGGCTGTGCTCTGGAAGATGATGTTGACAAAGAAAATAATGGTAATTGAATTTTTTTAAAAGAGGGGTTGGATTGAGTTTTGGCTTGAGGTTAGGATATGTTCTTAGTTTAGCAGAGCTACTTCAAACATTGCTAATTAGAGAAGCATTAACATAAGAACAACATTTCAAATTCATTGATGTCATCTTGCTAACAGATTTGGATACACGGGCCATAATCCCACTGAAAATCAAGAGCTGTTTTTTCCAGAATGGGGCAGGCCCACATGTCCAGATCTGTTCTCATGGCTGGAGAAAATGGGGGAGATGGGAGAGGTGGGATCAATTCTTAATGGTCATTTTTCTTCCCAGGAGTCATCAGCAATAATGAACTACAAAGAACATGTTCGGATCAAGCATCAGACTGGTTTTGGTTTGTGACTCACTTATTGGTCAGAAATAGAGCTTACTATAAAATCTCAACAGTTCTCATGTGCCACATGACACCGATATCACTGATAGGTATTGTCCCAGAAAGAGCGGCTATAGTGACCCAGAGAGAAAACAGGCTCCCCTCTTGCATCCAGGAGGCTTTAGGCATACCTCTCCAGTTTTTGACCAGGAGTCAGTTTTACTGTGTGCTACATTTTTGTCATATGAATACACATCAAAATGCTTTTTTTCTTCTTAAGTCAGTGCCCTCGGTATTAATTTGCTCGGGCTGGTTGGAGTGTTTGAGGATCGATAGGGTATTTTCACTTGCTTTACTTCAGATGTATAACATTCCTAGTGCCTGCACAGCAAATGTCACATTGGCAAGACTGAAAGAACATGATGTATCAAGATGGTTTATTACCAGCTCATATGATCCCAGCCCTCCAGCAATCCAGTACCTAGTAAAATTATTAATACCTAATAAAAAGACTTATTGCAGCTCTGAAGCTAGTGATTGTTTTTTAATTACATATTTCTTTTGATTTAATAAGGTAGTAAATATTTTCTTCATCTCTCCTTAAAGAGAAATATGCATTTCATGTATTGGTACCCTTTTGTAGGTTATTTATGTTCCATGCATAATCATCGCCATACTTACCCTGGGTCACACCAACCTTTTAGCCACCTTTCCGCATTATTCTTGCTATCTTTACAGAACATCAGTTGGTTTACAAGTTGTAGAAAGAATTCCTTAGAGGATAAAAGATACACAAGTTCTTCCTTGGTGTGAATATACTGCAGAGTAAGGAGGACCCTTACACGAGTCATGGCACCTTTGTGTTCGTTCCAGCTCATCCCTGTGAAGAGGAAGTGATGGGGTCTGAGGCTGCGTGTGCACTCAGATTTAAGATAGTACTGTAGCTTGCATGGGTTGATGCCATGCCTGAAGATAAACAGCACTGAATTGCTCATAGCACGGGATTCAGCACAAACCTGCCTCTCCTTCCAGCAGCTGAAGCGCTCAGCTTCTCTCTTCTCACCGTCACACACGCTCACTGTGGGTGCCTCGCCTTTAGCTAAGTCACTCCTTAAACCAGGCATATATGGGCACATGCAGCCTCACACAGCCAGCCTAGTCACAGCCCCGCATGAGAAGCTGTCCATGCCCACACTGGTCCAGGACCTTGCTTTATCCTACAGGTTTTCTTCTGCCCTCTATGCTTCCTACATACCCAGTGTTGCACCCACACAGCAAAATTAATAGTCTTCTGAGATGTACAGTTGAGAGAGCGGGTGTGTTAGAAACCTGTGCACTTCCCAGTCACATTAATTGGCTGAATGCCAGGATGAGGTCAAATGAAAAGTGCTAATTTTGTGGTTGTGTAAAAACAAATTCAGCATCCCGAAATGTGACATTGGTCATGCTTTTCTCTCATTCATCTTGATGCTATCAGTAAGAACATGGACCTCCACTGGAATTTTGGTTTATTCGAGCTCTTTATATCAGAGGTATTTCCAGTCTGGACTGCACAAACTCATGAGAACACATTGCTAGGATTCCCTCTACAGCATCGGCCCCCAGAACATTGCATCAGCACTTTCACTGCCAGATGACAACAGGAAGACAGCCAAGAGCAGCATGGGGACAGGGACAAACAGGTAAGGTAGAAGGAAAGTGTGGGAACTTCCTGTGCTGAACAGAATGCTGAAGAAATTATTCATGCAATTGCACCCTGAAAATAGTCAAGAATGCTTGGTAGTTTGGTGACTTGGCACCAGTTAATACTTGCTGTTTGATCACGTAACCTGAGAATCTACTATAACACATTCTGGTTTGGTTAAACCTGCAGCTTTGAATTCAACCTTCCCAGTCACAAACCTCCTTAAAAGAAAGAAATCAGTTAAACAACAAACTGTGTAGTGAGTTACTGCAAAGAAAGAGCTGTAACTGCAGCCTGTCCCTAGGGGTTATTCGAAAAGCCTGGCATGCACTGAGTAGACATTCTGTCATGCTATAGGCTGTAAACACAGTCCTTCTGTTATCCTCTTTGCATTTTCTTAGGAGAGCAGAAGTTTCATGGCAGAAGTGCTTATTTCATTGTGGCACACACAAGACATGGTGTGGTGGGTTGGCCACGGCTGGACGCCAGGTGCCCACCCGAGCTGCTCTATCACTGCCCTCCTCAGCTGCACAGGGGAGAGAGAATGCAACTAAGGGCTCACGAGGAGGGATAAGGGCAGCCAAAGATCAGTCACCAGTTACTGTCATGGGCAAAACAGACTCAGCTTGAGGTAAATTAATTCAATTTATTACCAATCAAATCAGAGTAGGGTAATGAGAAATTAAAGCAAAATAGGGTCACAAGTCCTGCTGGCAAATCTGCTCCAGTGTGGGCTCCTCTCCCCATGTGTTCACAGGTCCTGCCTGGAGCCTTTTCCAGCACAGGCTTCCCACAGGGTCACAGTCTCCCTCAGGCATGGGGTCCTCCAGGGGCCATGGGTGGATCTCTACTCCAGAGTAGACTCCCATGGGCTGCATTCTGCCTTACCACGATCTACACCGAGGCTACAGGGGAAACTGCTCTGGCACCTGGAGCACCTCCTCCCCCTCCTTCTTCACAGCCCTTGGTATCTACAGGACTGTTTGTCTCACACATTCTGACTCCTCTCTCTGGCTGCAGCTGTGCAGGCGTTTTTGCCCTTCCTTAAATCTGTTGTCCCACTGTCGCTGATGGGATCAGCCTTGGCCAGCAGTGGGTCCATTTCTGGAAACAGTTGGTGTTGGATTTATCTGACAACAGGGGAAGCTTCCAGCAGGTTCCACAGAAGCCCTGTAGCCCCTCCATTACCTAAACGGTGCCACACAAACCCAGTAAGCATGGGTAGGTACTAGGGCATAAAACACATTAACGACACCACAAACTATGTAATTGCAACATCTAACTTTGTTTCTACTAGTATATAGTCTCTTTGGGTTTTTTTGCTTTGTTACTCTACTTAATGAGTCACATTAGTGGCTGTATAGGATGAGATGTAATCACTTTAGATGGCATTAATTTTGTGTGTCTAAGGCCATCTTGAATATGAGGGCTGCCAACTCAAAAGCACATCCTGTCTGTAAATGTCATTCCCAGCTCCAAGTCTGGTGCTGCCTTCCCTTTACTCCATGAGACAGCTTTACACATATCTTATTTTTCCTCTAGGCCCACACAGCTGAAATGTTTACCATGACAGGAAAGTCTTTCTCCCCACTTTTCGTGTACCAAGCCATGTGGCTGGAGAGTGGGCAGAGTAATAGGTCGTGGTGAAGTGACTCAGTGCAGTGCCCAGCTACTGCTTGCTGCAGAAACCAAAGCAACAGCCCTCAGTCTTTATTTGAAAGAAACACAAGAAAAAAACAACCCTTTCGGTTGAAGCTAATGGGGTATTGCCTCAGTAAACTTAGAGGGTTTAATCCTAAATTAATAGGGAAAAAAGAATATATATACAGTGGAAGAAAATCAGTAATGAAGCCAAATGTCACATTTTTCAGGATTCTTTATTTAAATGCAAAACTATTCTCTGGTGACCCATGTCCAAAGGAAGAACCTATCTCTGGTCTGAAGGGCAGTCCTTGGATGGCTCATAGAGCAGCGTAATTCTCTAAGCTACACTGACATAAGGCAAGCCACAGACTTTGCTCCATCCCTTAGGAAGTCTGTTTTCCCTCTGCTCTTTGATGCAGACACAGCATATGAAGAGAGAACAGCCTCATGGTTTAGGCACAGCTGTGGCCATCAACAGTGCTGAGTCTTCTTCATGGTCATCTGCAGATCTGCTGCCTAAGTTGAGTGAGTGGTATAGCTGCAATCTCTGCCTTTTGCGGCTAACCTGAATGGTACAAACCCCCCTCAGTGGCAGTCTTGAAGCAACGTTACTGAGGGGATGCAAAGAATTCTAAAAATCCCTCTTAAAATTCCTAACTAGTGCCAATGCATTATAAGAGGCTTTCTTCAGGCCACTCTTTTACTGTTGTTTGGTCAATTAGGGTAAATGAAAAGACAATGCCTGTGATTTTCCACTCCATCCTTTTAGTTTCACATTAATGTAATAGGGCAATTAACACTTGAGGCTTCAGCCCCTGCACCTGCTAAGCTGGAGTGAGCAGTTGTGGCTGGGCCACTGGGAAAGCAGAGCTGAGGCAGCTCCGTGAGCGAAGGAGGCAGAGCTGTGAGCCAAGCTCCCGGCTGCACAGCCTGGGTGGGGAGGCTCTTTGATGTGCACCGAGATGCAAACAAGAGGTTGAACCTCAGCAATAAATAGCAACACTACATAGTAATAGCTGGGAATTACTAAGTGCTTCGCTCTTATATAGTGCCAGTCATTTTGCAAACGCTAACCTCTGCTATTAAGTGTGCGTGCTGTGAGCTCATTAATTAGTTCATTTTCTTCTGGGTTTTTTTTTTTTAACCTGGAGCAGTTCTTCAGTCCGGCTCACGACATAGGCCCACACCTAGTTACATGAATGTTAGTACCTAGATTTTGATGGTTCTAGTAAGGGGAGGTAGGGGAAAGGAGATCTTTGCACCAGTGTAGTCCTTGAAGCCTTCATATTGTTAAACCACAGGTTTAGGCAATGTTATATTTAATTCCTCACTCCTATATTTAATTCCTAACTCGAGCAATGCAGCTGTGATTAAGATTTTACTGCCTTTCATTACAGTCTCATTCCCCAGAGTTGTAAGAACAATTAAAAGGCCTTTTTCCATGCCCTTGACATGACCCCTTCAAAAGTAGGTTAGGGCTCACCTTTCGCCTTCTCCTGCCTCGCTGCTATTAAAGACAGGATTGAATTTTACAGCCACTAGATCTACCTAGAGTTACATTATGATTCATAAATTCCCTGAGGCAGAGACTGGAGCAGATCTGTTGCTGGTATAAACTGGCACAGCTCCACTGATTTTGACAGTAATTTGCACCACCTCACCTGAGCATGTTTTTCAAGGCACCATGTTGCCATTCGAGCAGCAATAAAATGAATGGGTCGTTATCGTGAGCGCTGTACTCGTGTTGGCTGCAGCAAAGATACATGAGGCATGGATTTTACTCGGGATTTCTTTGGCTGATGGGGAAATCATGGTCCTACAGATAAACAATATGTTTTCTGTTTGTTCTTTTATCAATATCTGGATAGAACATATGGAGGAGGTTTTGAAAGCTTTCTTCCAAGCAAGGTTGTTTTCCACTTCTGAACTGCCAATTAACCATGAGAAATCCGTTCCCTGGAATGACAGAACGAGCAAGATGTACAGCAGGAATAGTACGGTCTGTTGCAATAAATTACAGGTTTCTTTTTCATGTGCAGCAGTAGAGGCGGCACTGATGCAATTAGCTACAGCTGGTTGTAGAAAGAAAACATGCATCTGTAGATGGCTCAGGCTGGAGGGAACTGAGATGTGTTCTCTGGAATTTATCACCCTAGAGAGAGCAGCGGGAGAAAAACACCAGTTTTCATTCCTGGCTACAACAAACTTTAATAACCTTTATTTCCCCCCTGTTAAACTAACTTAACCTAATAAACACATTTAGTCTATTACGCAGCAATTAGCAAATGCATGTAGGTCATCACAGATGCTCCAAAGGAAGGATATGAAGGGTCAATTTTCTGGAATAAAGGATTTGAAATAATTATTTTCTGAAGTAAAGAGCTGAAGGGTGCCATATGCTGTATGCCCTTTTACCTCTAGCCTTCAAATATCCCATTTAATTTTGTTATAAGAAAGGCTTGGGACTAATTTGCCAGCAAAGCTCTTGCTGAAGGCTGTTCAGAGTTTGCATGTTCCCAGGTATCACAGTTTCCAGAAACATAGGTACAGAGGATGTGGCATACACACATGATTTTCAGCACCACACTCACGGCGTAGCAGAGCTTCTCTTCACAAATGACCTGGTTACAGACTTGTTTTGTCTCTGCCTGTTTTACCTGCGCCTTCTAAAAAAATCTCTGTTCATTCACTGTTTTGTACCACATTCCTCCAACAAAACATGTGATTATCTTCAATTTTTTTCTTTGAGAAACATGGGGTTTTTTACTTCTAGAGACAACATGTTCCCCAAATAAAGCTGCACCTAAATGTCTTCATTTGCTCAGTAAATCTGATATTAAAAAAAAATTATAAAAGAGAATTGTGTTTGTCTGTGTCTGACTGATGCTTGCTTCCTCTTTTCAATTTCCCCTTCCCCCATTTTTTTTATTTTCATGCTTCTATGAAAAGTAAAATTTAACAAAACTTTTCCTCTGAAGCTTTCTGTAGCAAGGTTTCTCCTTAGTCTCCTGCTTTGTTTGCCTCTCTCATTGCTCTGGCCCTCATCCTTTATGTAATATTATCTGCCAAGGTCAGGTCTGACAGAAAGGAGTGACAGATCTGCCAGACCAATTCTTTCTGCTGTTGCTTGTAAGTGACTTTGAGCAAGACTTGGTTGCAAACAGAATATTTTCTGAAAATATAAGTCCTTCTGCTGCTACACCCCAGTTTCTCATTATCTGGCAGTCCTACAGCTCATCTACTCCTGTGGAAACATCTTCAATAGGTGCTTCATCTTCTCTGCTTTGCAATGTACTTAAATTAGTGGGTTGGATCTTTCCATTTCTGTTATGCATGAAATGCTAAAGTCTGGGAAGTATAAGAGAATGATAGCCATGAACATTAGTATTTCCCAACAAGGCATAATGTTCTCATCCTTCAGTTCTACTAGAATCCTTCCACGTGTTTGAGTGGTAGAATGCATTTCATGGCTTCAGCATCATAAAAGCAGCTTACTCAGCTATTTTTGCCATTGCTCTGGGTCAAAATAACGTGGCAATGGCTAATTTGTCCTTTCCTAGAGTAAACTCAGAACCTGGGTTGAAAACATCACAGGATGGGAAAGGAGAGGTGACCCTGAACGTCGGTATTTAAGCCCAAAATTCAAAAGGGACTTCTGGACTTTTATCCCATGCTTATTCTATGTCTAAGCCGACAGTCCAGCAAAAAACCACAAAGGAGATTACACCAATGCAGCATGATCACTGATTTGCCACTTATTTTTAAAGCTGTGTTTAAAAGTAAAATGCCACTTCTTAAACTTCCTCCCTTGCTACACAGCCTGCTTTAATGTTCCATCAAAACAAAAAAACAACTGTTCCCACATTAGGCATACATTAGCTGTGGAGGTAAAAAGGAAAAACATTTTATTATTATATGCTTTGGAAAAGGAAAGGAGCCAGGGTGTGTGCCTAGACGACAAATTTCTATCATCTCCACACCTATAATTTACTTCAGAAATGTGTGGTTACCTTGAAGAAAAGAGGGATCTTCCCAGCTTGCCAGTATAATGAATGATTCAGGTGTGAATGGAAACACATGAAGGGAAAAATAAAGATCTGAGGAAGACTGAGTTTAAAAACTGTAAGGCTAAACAATGTCTCCTCAGACCTCACCCACTCAAATTCCTGCCCCACAACTCAGCAAAAGGAGACAAGCTGTCTTGATACTGGCACCCTACTGCATTCAAATAATAATAAAAAAAGCAAATATTGAAACCCACAGGACAGATGGCAAAGGAGGCAATTGAAGCTCTCAGATCATCCTATAAGTTGAAAACAGATTTTGACAAGCTTCAAGCTATTGAAAACGGATCCAAGGAGGACTTGAGGCTGCTGCCAATTACTCTCTCCTTAATTACAATCAATTTCTGTCGTGTGCTCACCAGAAGGAGAAAAACCACCCTAACTTTTGTACTGGAGATGGGAAGTACAACCTGTACTCGTACACCTCATTCGCGATACTGAATGCAGAAGGTGTTCAGAACACGGGGGAACTGTGGCTACTTAATTTGCTCAGAATTGAACAGAATACTCTATACCAACTACTCCCGAAAAGGATAATGAGAAAGTCTATTTTCCTCATTACTCGCTTTGGAAAGAATCTTTACAAATCCCACCAGTAATGGAAGACTAAAGTGAGTCCAAATAGATCACTTAAAGTGAACAAAACCCCTCATTTTCCATATCAGAAATTAGCAGTTCATGCCGATGTACTTGGTTTGGATATTGTCTTCAGTGCTTGTCCAAGAATCTGGTAACAAGGGAGAATAAATCCATCAACCCGGGTATGAGGAACTCCCGGCAGTGTGACACATTTGTTTAGCATTCCAGGGGACCCTGCTTCAGCTGGCTTCAGCTGTCTGTGAGCTGGTTATCCCAGGCTGAGCTAATCACCTGAGGCTTCTTCATCAACAGCAGCACTTTCGTGTTTGGGACACCATTCTCAGATATCCTTTAGGACCACAACAGCTTTCCAGAAATGCGCGTGTCTCTCCGCTGAATGTGGAGGCAGTTTGGGCTGACAAGGCAAGGCCGAGGCTGCAATTCAGCTGTACAGCAAATACTGCCTTAGGGCTCCAGCCTAAACGTGGTCACATGTTTTGATGGCTCAATTTTTTTTCAGTGGGTCTTGCGCCAGACCTGGCATTATCCATGCTCTTGCAGACGGAGAAAGTCAGCATAAAACAGCAAAAATGTAGAGCGTGGGCTCTGGCCAACTTGATGGAAAAGCAGAGATGCACCTGTATGGGATGAGGCTCAGGTCTGGCACTCCATAAGGAATAGGGATGGTGAAATACATCCTGGGGCACTGGCATTTCAGCTGTCAGAGAGCCAAAGGCCCTTTAAGGAGCAACATAGAGAGCCCTGGGGGAAATGGGTCTGTGGCCTTCCTGTCCCTCTAGGCTCGGGTGGCACAGAGGCTCTCTGTGTACCTTTTGGGAGAGAGAGTGAAGTGCTCAGGCTAGACTGTCACTGGCGGGAGATGGCTGCTCTCTCACCAGGCAGCAACACCAGACCTCCCCTCTCTGCCTCCTGCAGCTGGGTTCATGCCTGAGTTTCTGCCTTCTCCACGTGAGAGAAGGGTGGGGGGGGGAAAGGAGCAATCAGCTCTGTAAGATTTTTGAGCCCACGGGCAATTGACTCATATCATCCATCCCTTTGATGTACCGGGGCTGTTTGTGGAGGCAGAGGATCACAGCTCAGCCCTGGACAAGCTGATTGTTTCAATCAAAGATTTAAATGAGTGCCACATGCAAATACAAAGAAATAAAGCTGAGCTCCAGAGCAAGCTCCACCCTCCCAGGACCCCTTGAGCACCCAGTGGCACGGAGGTGCTGCAAGGTTCTCCAGCCATTGCAGGCAATTCCTTGTTGCAGCCCAGCCCAGCCCATCCATCTGTCTTGAAGACAGTCCACACTTTTAAGAAACCCAGGAGCTCAGGGCTTATGTTTTAAAGCAAATTTCTCAAGTTTCTGTGTCAGCTTGGGGCCTGACTTCTGCAGGATGTTGTCAGGATAGAGTTACAGACCCATCCTATGTCCAAGTGTTACCTAAGGGGCAGCTCTCAGGTGCTCCCTGCTTGGTGTGCAGGTGAGTTTCAAACTCCCTGTAAGGCATCCCTACCTGCCTCGTGTTGGGGGCCTGAGGGTCTGGATCACACCTCAAGCAGCGTCTTGACTCCAGTCTTGTGGGTCTCAGTTCCTCATGGGTAGGTTTCTGAGAGTCTACAGCAGTGGGAGTCATAAAAACAAGGGACAGTAACACAGTCCTCAGAGTAAGACATCTGTGGAAGAGCCATGAGATGGCTTGGTAGTGAGGAGAGGAAATGCCACTTGTACATCCAGGACTCTTGTTAACTTACTAATAACACTGTAATAACGTGTTCACTTATTTTACTTGACTGCATAGCCCAGAACTGCAGATTTTGTTCCACATCTCTGTTCAGTCCTAAGACAAGATTCATGATACTTGCATGTAATTGGTTTTCGTGTCCTTCCTATTGAACTCAAGTATGTGACATCTATTTGAACATCATGACAGAGTCCAAATAGGAAATACAAAGAGAATTGAAAATAGGTTGCCTGTTTGTCCGAAAGTAGGCAGTTCTGCCTGGTGAGAATTTGTCTTTTGTGCTTCCAGTAAATTAAATGAGCTTGAGAGCTATCTGTGCTGCTGCCAAGCTGGTACTCCTCACCTGAGCTGTCCAAAGATGATTCATCTTTTAAAACACGTTTTTGTGTTCGTGATATCCAAAGAAGAGTTGCCAGCTAATTTGGGTGGAAAGTTTTGCACTGCTTTGAGGAATGTGAAGCTAAGTCTTTTAATCCTGGTCTGGCCTTCGAAAACTTGGAGAAGGAAAAAACACACATGGCAAGAATAGCATCATACAAATCCCATTTTAGTTTATTCCAGTATTTACCAAACATCAGGCATTCACTCTGTAAAAAATATTAAGGACCAGAGGCATAGGAATAGGTGGAGATAAGGGAAATGATGCAAGAGGTTCCAGATACGCATACATGAAAATGTAAGCTTTAATGTAATATAGCAAGGACATGATTGATTTTATGTAAAGGGGGATCTCCTTCTGAATTTAAGCAGGCTGCTCTTGTTCACTGCTCAAGCTTTGGAACTATCCAATTACCTCAGGCTCAGGCTTGTGTTTGAGTGCTTTTCTACCTTTTACTGCTCAATAAAACACTTTGGAAATGTGAACGGGCTTTAGTGTAGATGTAGATATGCCTTTCTGAGTCAGCAGATAGCCTAAAACAATCATTCCAGAGCTGCAGCTCGGTCCCTCCATCTCCAGGAGGTATTTACTACAAGTTCTACTGTCTTGAGATGCTGCTGACACAACCTACCCTGGGAACAGGACAGAGGAAGAAAGACAATACAGTGTCCGGCCTTCCTAAGCAAGTAGAGACTTACCTGCTGCTGGCAAGGCAAGGGATGCTGCCAGGCTAACATTTTTAAGCAGAAAGACAATGATGCTGAAGCTTCTGGCAAAGGAGGAGTATCCTACACCACGGCTTCTGTTTCTCAAAAAAAAACCCTAGCCACTATCACACCATCTTGTTGAAGTCCTGGTGTGCTGTTCCATGGATTGCTAAACACAGCTCTCTGGGACAGAGAACAACAAACAAACATTTGTGAAATTGCAGTCAGAACTGTAAGCTCATCCTTGCTGTGCCACTTGTGTAAGGCTTCCAGCCGGCATCATATTTTGTGCCAGTGCAGGGGTCTGCCCATCTTGAGGAGCCCACAGAGTTGGGGCCTACTTATGACAATACCATTTGGCAAATTAATGTTCCACAGTTTCTCCAGCACCTCTGCTCACAGTGTAACAATTTCACAACAGCGTGCATGTAAATAAACATCAGAGCTGATCTGTCTGAGCAAACCTCTAGCCAGAAACACCACACTTTATTCGTGCTAATGATACGAAAACAAACATAGTATTGTGAGGCTCAATATTGGCAAACACTTGCTTTTACTCTGCTGAGCATGTGTAGGTCTCATATGAAAAAATAACCACTAATGGATTATTTCTAATCATATTTCCTTCTTATGCCTTCCTCTCACACTCCAGTTTTACCCTCCTCACACTTGAAAGCTAATACTGAAACACTGGCATGTTTTAATTTCTTTTATTCCACCTTCTCTGACTTCTCAGTCCATAAACTAGCTTGTGCAGGGACTGTGTGTGTACAAACTTCATACTCTTCAGAAATACCTCATGATGACAACAATACCTGCTCTGGCTCCTGAAGGAGTGCATGGTCCCCATGGAGTGAGGCAAGGGGGACAAAATGCAAGAGCTCTGCATAGAAGGGTGGCATAAGCAGCATGCTGATGCTAAGGGGACAATCCCTGAAACTGTGAATTTAAGTGAGAAAGGGGACAACCTTATGAGTATGGCCTCAGGGCCTGTGGAGGGGTAACACATCCAAACGTTGTATGCACACATAGGACTCAGCTTTAAAGCTTATGCCAGCAGCACAGGGGCTGCTCCATCTTCCTGCTTTGCAAAAGCTCTCCTACATGGAGATCCATATCCATAGCTCAAGTCTTCAGGGAAGATGAGTGCCGGGCCTCATGCATGAACAGAAATCCAGGATGTTAATGTACAACTTTTGAGATTCACAGTGACTATAAGCTTGCAGCGTTGGTGGGAAGCAAAGGCAGATAGTAGCATGGGATTTCCCAGGATAATTCATCTTTGAATGAAGAGGAGGATTCGCTGCATCCAACTTCAGATACTTGCAGTGCGGCAAGTTCTCCACAGACAATGAAAAGTAAACAGATACTTCTGGGGCAAGGTTAATCTCGTCCTCACGTAGATATCTAAAATAGGTCAGATGAATCATCTCCTGTGAGTATTTCTTTCCACTGACTATAAAGAGAGCCTGGCCTCAGATGTAGACCTCTGTATTACAAATGTCTAGAGTGAGGTGTACAGAGTTCGTCACAAAAATATTCACTCCGGATGAACGTGCAGAAGCAGGCTCTAAATTTAAATGTCAATATTTAATGCATAGCAAAGCAGTGTAAATATATCTTCAGGGTTGAACAATGGATATTAATAAATTTTGATTACAATCTCTAAGAGAACAAATATCTAGAAATCAGCAGTGTGTTTCCTTCTCCTTAGGCCAGTGTGCTTCCAGAAAATTGCTACACTTTCCAGCTGAGCAGCAAAGGAAGCAGAGGAAAAGGTTATAGTCGTGTGCCTCTCCAGGGCTGTGGGTGTCCATGGGGGCACACCGCTCTCTTGCCAAGGGACCTCTGCTTCCCAGCCCAGCGCTCCCACAGCTCACACCAAGGGCTGGATGTGTCACCAGCTGCCAACATTCCACCTGCTGTAACATGGCCACAGCATCACCAGGGCCAATGCCATGAGCTGGTGGCTGCCTATTGTGATACAACCACAACATCGACAGGGCTGGTTCATCCCTGTGACGTGGCAATTCCACCTTTCCAGCAAGAAGAAACAAAGCAAGCAAAACCCCAACAACTGATAATGCTGAAAAGGGAAATTAATGCAAATTCTGCAGCAATTCAAGATTAAAAAAGAATCAAAGCAGTGGGTCCTTTCTGCTGTCCAGTCTTAAAGATTTGTGTGGTACTTGCTGCCCATATTTGTATGTTTGAAGGCTGAATTCTGGAAGAAAAGTGCTTGTCAAACTGACTGAAGGTAATATTTCACTCTGTTGTAATTAAAGGCATATCCAGTACTAAGTCCTGCACCCAGGAGTGGCTGACAGAGACGAGGAGTAGCAGCAAACAGCAAGACTCGTGTCTTCCTTTACCTGAAAGAGTCCAAGTTACAAAGTGGATCTTATTTGCTTATTTTGAGAGAGGCAACTGGAGGCCATCCTGCCTGAGGAAAGACAACCAGAGTTCCCTTCATTTTATCAAATGAAGGGAACTCAAAACTGTGAATCTCCAAGAGACGTAGAGCATTAATCCTCCTGACTTTATCAGGTTCTCCACCAGTTCCTCCTTGTTTGGACTTATGTCTACCACCTCCTAGTCCCTTCCAGACACTGCCAATGTCTCTGAGTGGTATGACTACATTTTTGTGCTATGAAAATCCCAGAGCCTGGCTCCCAAGGGAATCTTGCTATTGAAAATGCAGTGTCGGTCTTCTTGGGTTTGGGTTTCTTGTTGTTCGCCTCTGCGAGCAGTTTATTAAGTAATCAAATAACAGCATAGGAAATAAATAATGTCTTGCCTCATAAGGGCTGAAATATGCAAGTAATAAGTAAGCCTTCTTAGATTTTACAAATATTTAATAAGTCCAAAGTAATACAAAATATGTGGCGACTAACTCTTGGGTGAAAATACTTCGGGATAAAGCACACTGGAAACTGGAATGGTTTGCTTCCTGTTATGTACAAAATGGCTGCAAAGGAGCTATTAAAGTCTCTCAGATAAATACAGTTCTTTGTGTGTTTGTTTGTTTCCAGTTAGAGGTATCCAGTCACTCAAAAGACCATGTGCTGTATAGCCTCCGCAGGGTTTGCTTTGTAGTACAGATAGTGCCTAACCACTACTTTCCTCTCTCTTGATCACTAACGAAAACAGACCATATAGAGATGAAAGTGTTCTAAATCAGTGTTCTGTGTCATTTCCCACTTACTTTGCACTTTTCTGACAGCTGAAAGGCTGCAATAAATTGAGTGCATGCACACCCACAGAGAATGGCAGTACAACCATAACCTAGCATCCCAGGACATGTATTTTCTTCCCCAAGAAAAGCAGGGGGTATCTTGGTGTTCTCTACTGTGATTTTAACATTTTTGATCAATACTATTTTTTTGAGAGTTGAGTTTTCCTACTACTTTTAAAAAAATCCCAGAACAACATTTTTAACTAAAGTAATTGAAAGTAAATCTGATACTATAACTAAGTAACAGGTTTATACTAGCACATATAAAAATAAACATCAGGCATGCAATACGAGAAGATTTTTTTCCTCTTTTTCTCCTTTCCTTCCTTCTCTCTTTTCATCTCTTTCACTTTTTTCTTATTTCCTTCCTCTTGCTCTTTCTTTCTTCCTTCCTTCCTTCTTGCTTTCCTTCCTGCTTTCTTTCCTTTCTTCCTTCTTTCCTTCTTTCTTTCTTTTCTCCTTCTCCTTCCTTCTGTCCTGTCCTTCCTTCTAGCCTCCTGCCCTCCCTCCTTCCCTTCCTGCTCCTCTTTCATTCTCCTGTTCTTTCTGCCTTTTTTTTCCTCCTCCACTTCTAATTTTGTTTTGTAGGTAGTTGGAGATCTGTTTTATTTTAAAACAATGAAGAAGGCAGAATCCCCTGAGGTAAATTCATTGAGTACTGGGAGGTCTTGGTAACACAATTGAACTGGCACCAAATCAATAAAAACAGAACAGAAGAAAAAACAATAATTAAAACATTCTGTCAAAAAAATGGAGCAGTAATTAAAAGATGCAAACTATTGTTTTGCTACACTAATTACATTTTAATTTTCAATAGCTTGCTGAATAGTATAAAAGCCCATGCCTATAAAATGTCCCAGTGACAGTGCTCTTTCTGCAACTAGCGTGATAACAGTGTTTATGTGCTGTAACAGAGTGGTATGTGCTTTCAACTCTGTGTGGGTGAAGCTAGCTTCCTTGTAAGATAGCATGACAACAAAGTTTCAATTTTTATTTTTTTTCTGCTGTGGAAAATTATTACTCAACACACAGAGACACACAGAGACACACAGAGACAGACACACACACACGCAGACGTGCGCGCACATCTACACGCACACCAACCCAGGCTCAGTCCGAGGGAGACGCGGCTCAGGGCACTTCCACTGACCTTCCCACAGTGGGAATTCTGTGTGTGGTGCAATAGCGGGTTGTTGGCCTGCGTGAATACTGTACTTAGGTTTAGACCATGTTGTTTCCTTCACATGTTATTGGAGGATGAAGAGAAGAACAAATTGAATTTTCCTATTAATATACACCATTTGCAAACCTAACACATGCAACTTCTTAGGCAGGGTCCTGAGGACTTTTCTCACAGAACAGTCCTTATAGATTTCACTGGTAGATACCCAAACATGAAAGCAACATAATAAAGCCCATATTCTGCACAGTTATGAATCATAGTAGTCCTGAAAAAAATTACGTAATTAATTTAGCCGCTTTTGAGGAGGGTTTGCTTTTGAGAAATTTCCATAGGCAGATTTACGAAACACTCCAAATCAAGAGTACGTGTAAAGGAGTTTGTTGTTATTGTTGTTTGCAGCAGCTCAACGCAAAGTCGAGTTACCCAGATGACTCCTGGCAAAATCTGGATCCATTAGCTGCAATCTGTTTCTCCACAGATGTAGTTTACACACTCTGCCTTTCATATCATCTCATTTGAATGACAGACTTCTTCCAGAAACAACATCCCATGTGTTCAGGCATGCCCCAAAAACAATAGATCCCTTCCATCAAAGTGAGAGCGGTGGGGAAATAATTTCTCAGTAACTAATCCCTGGATTTCAGATGTATGAAATCAATGAAATGCCTCAGTGTACGAAAATGGTCAGCACTGCCAAACAACATTTCACAGCTGCATAACTTTTCTACATTACCACTTTAATTTGACGTTATTTCAAAATAATGCAAATATACTATTTTATATTATGAAAAATAAAGAAAAGACTGCACCAAATGATGGAATAAAAACAAAATCCTTCATACTACTGCAGTCAGAAGCACAAATACAGAGGGCAATGTTTTTTAAAGAGAAAATACTGAGCAAATATTATCTATGTTTTTGCCAGTTCACAGTTCCTTTCATACCCTCCTAAATTAACCTCTCATTTATGTTTATTCATTTCCATTCAGCTGATAAGGTTTCACAAGGTATAAATCTGGACAGCATCAGCCCATTGTCTGGAAATATGTAAAAATGAAATGCAAGCGGGAAGCGAGGGTAACAACATTACCAAAGCCAGAGTCATTCACATTGTATACAAAATCTGTATATTTTTCTAGGGAGTGAGAAGATGATATTAATCACACCAACAGCATTGGTACCTTTTGAAGATGGGAGCTAACCAGGGGATTAGGACAGCTAACTACCATCAATAGTACCATTTACACCAAGTTGAAAACTGCAATTACAAATTTTCACACACTAAAGTTGCAAAACCAAAACAGATACAAAGCCCAGAGCAAAATCTGGGGGGAAAAAAATAAAAATTAAAGTTACAATCCTCTGGTCTAAAAAAACTACTCCCTTATCTTCTGGGAACAGCCCAAATTGAAGGGGTGTTTACAATGATGCAATAATAAATTGCTTCAATAATTATTTCGTGGACACTGAGTATTCCCCAAAATCCCTATTATTGTAATGCTAGTGAAATGTCCCGATTTACTGAAATTAAACAAAAACAGATACTTATTTAGAATTCCTGTAACTGCTACAACCAGTAAATGTATTTCATCACTGTGATTGCAAAAACAAATACCTACCAGAGAAATGCAGTTCACAACAACACAGAACTGAATGGAAATAGAAATGTTGTTAATGTTACACTAATGCTCATGGCAGAAGTATTTGACTGAAGAAAAAATAAACCAAAATAACTGACTGAGGCTGAGCCATGGATGATTCTCAGGGAGCAGTTAGCTGAGAAGCCCCTGTGCAGTAGCATCATCACCAGAACAGCTGCCAGGGCACAAGGAGGTGCTGAACAGCTCAGGAGGGGAAGGTGAGACTGGTTTTGGACACTAACAGTGGGGCCTGGGGCCTGGGGTCTGGGGGCCACAGCAAGAGAGAAGGCAGGGATGTTCTTATGGCCTTTGGTAGGACGCAAAAGACGCAGGATGCCAGAGTCATGTCACCTCCTCTGCACCACCTGGATGGAGCCACCAGCATATCCTGCAAGTATTTTGCCTCTCTCACTCTACCAGCCTCTGGCAATGTCTGACTACTGCAGATACAGCCTTTTTACTTCGTGTATGATATACACCTGTTCTAAGGGGGAATGTTGCAGCAGCACCAAAGTCATAATTCTCTTACCACTCCTGCATGCTGGGGTTACTGAAGGATAGAAAGGAAAACAAGATGTTTCCTCACAGCAGACAGAGCATATGTGGTCAACTTTATATGGTCAAGAGTGGAAATCATTCAACAATTGGTACTTGTGGTAAAATGTTCACACTCGCAAGTTGCACTGTCTGTTCTGGATAGGTCACTGGATCCACCCTTGGGTACTCATTTCACTTCCTGAGAAGACAGGAGAAAAAGCAACATCAGGGCACAAATCTGTATTTACGTATTCCTCCCGCACTTGATTTTTTTGAGCATACAAAGGCTGTGGTTTCACAGCTTGGCAGAATAGGGGTATAGCCATTATAACTTGGCAAGCACCCTAGAGACAGAAACGGGCTGCACTGAAACCAGCTGAAACCTGGCCCCAACCAGATTAACTTCTCTACATTACCAATAAATCTCTGTGTCAGGTATTGTCCTCTCAGCTGGGATGGGAATGCCATTGGCAGCAGGAGAGGACAGACACGCTGATGAGCCAGTGTAGGGCTGCTCTCATGTTATGTGCGAGTGAGCTGCTTCCGTTGTGTGGTCAAGGGTCCGCGTGTTTTAAAATTAGGTTTCTTTCAGATCCTCTGAGTGACTTTTTGAGTTGGAGATGATGATGTGACATAACCACAAACAGCTACTCACAGTGTGTTTTGGATTGTATTTCCTCCTGCTGCAGATCTTTCTGCTAAAGGAGATGATCAAGGCAATTGTAAATACATGAATAAAACTAAGACATTATTACACCTTGGAAGCATGGCAATGATAGCCCTCTGCCCTCATTTGGGTAGTTGTCTAATGCTAAAGCCATGAGTTGGGTTTTACACAGCAGGCCCACAATTCTGTCGGTTCTGTGCTGGTTGTAACAAATACTGGCTGATGGAATCAGTCTCTCCCTATTGGAAATCTAACATTTTGAATTAGTAAAAAACTAATTAAGCTAGGTCCAAAGGCTAAAATGTACAGCTCTTTTTGTCTGTGAAAATACAGTAAACAAAAGACTAGAATTCCCACATGTTTTCAGTACCCTCCCTAAACATACCTACCTTTTAATAATTTCTCTCTTTTACCACACAGTCCTGTGGCAACTCAGGAGGCCTTCTTTAAAGAATAAGGCAGCGTAGTGTGTGTAAGGTTACACTATACTGCACATTTATTTTCCCATGGAGCCCAGAGGGCTAATGAAATCCTCTCTTCAGTCTCTCTACTAGAATTATTATGTATCTCTATAACAGATGTAAGTCTGTACTCAGCAAAATGTCTTGAAACACTTTCTGAAATGCTGCATGACACAGGCAGAGGCCTGCAGAGAAAGAGCAATCTCCAAAGATCCTCGTGATCCCAGCAAACAGCCCATTCCTAGGAAAATGAAAAACCTCGCACTCCTTTCCCCTCTGACAAGGAAGAAATCCTTCTCTATCTCCAAACAGTGAGAAACATCAACCAACCTGCTGTCCCAGTTACTACCAGCAGCAAGTCATTGATGCTGCAGTAAAGAATAGGCTTCTCTTTCCTCTTCTCTAAGTTCCAAAATACATCCAGACAATCTTCACACTGGTAAAAATGTTTTTATCCTCACCCTGTTGCCTGTAAAGTCTGACGTCTGTGATTTGAGCTTCACTATCTGCAGAATCAGATGCTGAGATATCCCAGATAACTTTCATCCCTCTCTGGCTCATGACAGCAGTGGTGAACCCAGACTGATCAATTTAGGGATTAACGGACTCCTATTCTGTGCAGAACAGCAATACTAATGGCCTTGACTTGGCATGGAAATTAAAATAAAATGAGACATTTTGATTTTTCTTGCTTAGACAATTACAAAGCAGGTGGGAAGTGGAGAGTGCTCTAATTCTACCCATATTTTTATCTTACCACATTTTTGAGTCTCTCCAGCAATTTGTTGCAAGAGCAAAACCAACCATGAAGTCCAACATCTAGCAGTATCTAGATCATACAGTGGGCAGCTTCACAGGAAGCAAGTGCAGGCTAATTGGACAGGATTTGGAGAAGCGTAGCAAAAATGAACATATGGTACAAGGTCTATGTTCAGAACAGAGAAAAAGGAGGCAGAAGATCTGCCTGCTGCCACACAAAGTTGTGCTCAAGCACAGACCTCAGATAACAGGTTTCAGTATTTGCAATGAAACTACTAGGTTAAATAAATGTTAAGAACATTACAGAGGATAAATTCCACAATATGGTGAATAAATTCCTATTTAGTTAATCCTTAATTGCTTTCAAACTGAGCATTTCAGACTCTGCTGTACACTCCCCTTCTCTGAGTGCATTGACAGTGGAAGTGACTAGTAAATACAGACACTGAAGAAGAGGAATTGTGGCTTTGCTGAAGGGTATCTCTTTTCTCCACTGTATAGTCAAGGACATTAGAAGATGCCCCTTGAAATGACTGGTCTTTTGGCTTTATGAAGTGAACACAGTGTTCCCTGTTGAAGAATTTGTGGCCTGACCAGGAATAACAGAAATACTTAGAAAAGATGATGTTCTCTTTGAAAGAGTAAGGCACATTTCTTCTGAAGAAGAATTAAAATATTTATTTGAACTGTGGTTAACATTTATCACCTCTGTGACAACAATAGCAACATCCTCATTTTCACTTCTACAGCCTTACAATCAAAAGCTCATTAATTGTGAGCGAACATCTTTTGAGGTTTTCAAATGGCAGAACACAGCAGAAATAGGTGAGGTCACAGGCTTATAAAAAGGGGCAACACTGCCATGCAGAAAGTGCAGGCTGGCTGTTTCGCCAGCAGCCCGTGTCAGTTCCCACAGTTTAACAATGACAAGCACTGAGACTCGTTTAACAACAAAAGAAAATGAACTCTGCACGGGGGATCCTCCTGTGGCATTCACTGCAATTAATAACATTAGAGACACTCTATTATTTTATCTTCATCATTTGTGAAGTCGTAACTGCACATACTCAGAGGCACCGCTCTGCACCCACTGCTGAGGCACAGCTACCCCTGGGCTCTACCACAGTACATGTAAGAACAACAGGACAAAGCAATGAACTTCTGCATTCTATATTCTCTACAACTATAGCCTAGAAACACACACAGCAGGTCACATTCAAATATATCTAAAAGTCATTCCTGGTGCATTTATGAGTGTTCAAAGGTGCTGACTCCTGCTTTATGTACCAAGAAGGTTCAGCATAGGGAAAGGGCCAAAAGAAAAAACCCTCACAATTTTTTCAGCCTACTATCCAGCCTTTCTCTAGACACAAATTATTATTAAGATTTAGTTTAATACCAACTTTTCCAATAATTTTTTTCCCATTAGAAAATGGAATGAAAACAGCAAGCAGCCTGCAGGTAGCAATGACCTTTAGTGACTACAAAGTTAATCATACACAGAGAAGAAATAATGTACTTTGTTTTTTGGTTTCTGTTACAAGTCCTGTCTTGCCTTCTTTTTATTTTTTTTTCCTTTTTTTGGATGACAATCCTGCCTTTCCTATCTAGCATCATTTATTGACACTGACACAAACATGGAAAACATATATTAGGTTTTGCAGATTGTAAGGCAATACAAGGGAAGATAACATGCAATTATTATGAATTTATTGTTATAATCCAAAGGGAGAGGTGCCAGCTTTAAATTTTTTTATTGTCATTAAAAATGTCTCACAACAAGCTATGGCTGCTTTAGGATTAGGATTCTGAGATCTGCCTTTAAAAATATATAAATATATATAAAATATATAAGTATGTAACTAATGCAGAATAAAAACCTCTATAAGAGTGGATCAGATACAAAAAGCAGGTATTACTTTTCTCAATGCAAACACGACTTATTCAAACATGTACCCTGTTAATACTTGAAGGCAGAACAAATAACACAGAAGACATATTCATCAGTTACCAGAAGACCTATTCACCAGTTACCAGATCCAATAGTCTATGGTATTTCTTATTCCACCATTGATTCCACCATCATTAAAAGGTTATCTTGATTCCACCCAAATTTTATTTTGGAGTTCATCCAGTATGAAGTGTCTCTCACAGTTATGATGTAAGTCTCTTCTCCTCTAAGAAAACATATTTCCTCCTGAAATATGTGTATGTGCTTTCTAACTTCATGTAATCTGCCTGATTACGTAAGCAGCCCACCTGTACCTTCACTCTTGAACATTACAACACATCCTTTGCAGCAGGGAAGCTGTAGGCAGTGATTTATTTGACCTGTTCCATTCCCAAATTTTTTAATTCGGGAGTAAATGCTGTCCCTACAGTTTACTGTCGTGAAGTTTATTTTCTTTAGCTTGTTCAGGAAGGTCTTGAGTTTTGCAGTATTTTGTTGGCTGTCTTGTTCTTCTGGCTTCCATTTCCCAGAACCTGATTAACACAGCAGCTCAGATGTGAGGGCACTGAGCCCTTTTCCTCCTTTCTAATGCAACTGCACTGGTTACAGAGGTAAGAAGTAACTGGACCCAGCCTAGCCCTGGCTGCTGGCTGCCATCCTCCCTCCCTCACCCCTCTTCCTGACAACCTCTTCAAAAGCTCTTACATGCACTCCTTTAAATGTTTCAATGAAAATAGTCTGGATCAACAAAAAATTGCTATTTAAGATTATGCAGATCAGTATTGTTGATATTCATAGGGAGGTCTTCACATCTGTAGCTGACTTTGGGAAGGCAGCAATGTTTGCTGGCAGCGGGGAAAGGTGCTGCAGAGCTTCTGTGGGTTCACAGAAACAGAGAATCACAGCATAGCTGAGGTTAGATATCTAGAGTTGATTTGGTCCAACCCCTTGATCAAGCTGGGTCACTTAGAACAAGGCTGCCCAGGACCAAACGTACGGATGGTTTTTGAATATTGCCAAAGAGGGGTACTCCACAGACCCTCCACTTGGGCTGGTACTCAGCTACCCGAACAACAAAAAGATGTTTCCCGATGTTCAAACAGAACCTTCTGTGTTTGAGTTTGTGCCTGTTGCGGGTGTCCTGTCAGTACAGTGAGCCTGGCTCTGTCCTCTTTGCACCCTCGGTTCAGGTACTTACACACATTGATAAGATATGCCTGAGCGTCCTCTTCTCCAGCCTGAAGTCATAGATCTCTCGGCCTTTCCTTACAGGAGTGCTGCTCTAGTCCCCACTTTTGCTTAGAGAAGTTTTTAGCAGCAGCAAAATTTGTGCCTCTGCCATTCTTGCTCCCTTAATCATCATAGCAGCTCTTTGCTGGCCTCTCTCTGGTATGCCCATCTCTCTCTTGTGCTGAGGATGCCAGAAATGGAGACAGTACTCTGGCTACAGCCTCAGCAGTGCTGAATGGAGGGGGAGGATCACCTCCCTTGATCAGTTAGAAACACTTCTAACACAGCCCAGGACAGAGTTCACTGTCTTTTCCGTAATGTGAGATTGCTGGCTCATGTCAACTTGGTGTCCACCAGGACCTCCAGGTCCCGCTCTGCAAAGCTGTTTTCCAGCTGGTCAGCTCCCATCATGTAGTGGGGCATTAGAATAATGTGGATTACTCCTTCTCAGGTGTAGGATTTGACAATTCCTCTTTTTGAACTTCATGAGGTTCCTGTCAACCCATTTCTCCAACCTACTGGAGTCCCTCTGGATGGCAGCATGGCCCACTGGCACATCAGAGGTTCAGAGCCGTCATTTCTTTAGCTGGCATTGCTGGAGCCAGAAGACATGCACTTGCAATGTGCAATCTGCAATGCCTGTGCCATTCCTAATGCTATCATTTATTCTCTGGTGTGTCAGTAAATTCTGCAGCCTTTTCCTGGTCTGTCTTTGTACTACACACTCTGTAACAGAGTTTAACAGGTATTTAAATGCACACTGGTTTGTACGAGACATTCTGGCAGTTAGGGTATTCTTATGTCAAATAATATACCTGGTCCATTATCAAAGTAGGCAGAGGTGAAAATAAAAGATTTTTTTCCATATTAGTTCATTTTTTACTGGTTGGAGTTGATGAGACGAGCTGGGAGAAAGACTTAGGGGGCTGAAAGGCAGCAAAGAAGTGTTGAACCTGGTGACCTGAACCAGGCCTGCCACCCTACAGTCTCACCAAATATCATCAGTGGCACAAACCACAGCTTGTCCTGCACAAGTTAATTAGGTAGTAGGACCTGGCACTTGCAGCAAGTTTCACTAATCTCTATGCCCACTTCTTTGAGCAGAACTGAGGCAGAACAGAGAGCTGTACTCTCAGGATATAAAACAAAGCCATGTAGCTTCTTGTGGCACTGCCCTGAACCAATCCTTCATGCAGTGACTTTTACATTTTCCTTCCAGGCCACCAGCTGTCAGATGGTAACAATTTCCATCCACTTGCTGACGTGAGCTGGTTTTGAACTTTAATCCAGTCCATGTCTTAACTGTGGTGGCAAACACTTTTTAACTAAAAAGAGCCTTCAAAACAATAAAAAAAAAAAAAAATAAAACCAACAGCCCCAAAACAGCCCTTGCTAGCAGCACAGCTTTTATAAAAGACTTGACAGATGTAAACAGGCTGAGCAATCACATAAAGGAAGGAAGCAGCCATTGCGTGACTGCACATGGTTGCTGTGACTGGGGCACCTGGATATTGCTCCACGCCAAGGCCAATGCTTGCCCCAGAGAGCTTCCAGCCTGCACTCACCATGGGGCACAAGATAGATGCTGACTGATGAGGGAACACAAGGAAACAATGAAACAGTGATGGTCAGCATGAGAAGCAGTAGTCTCATCATTAAATCATCTCCATTTACTTTCCTAATATGCTAACATTTACTGCCACACACAGAACTCTTCCTCCCAGGCAGTATTGAGTGCCTTCAACTCCCAGGGAAGTCTGTAAGTATGGAGAGACGTCAGCATCATGCATGAGGTGCTTAGCATTGTGCATGGCAAAGCCTGGAGAGTCAAATCTTGGCTATTTTACATACTCTGGCTTAGAGCAACAGTCACCTCTGTAATGGAAAATTATTATAATACAATAATACAGCTGGGAAGAATTGGCCATGTTTCTTGGACACAAACAATAGTAGTTTCTTAGTCAAATATATATGGGTAATAGTTAAAACATTGCTCTTGCTACACTTCTGAAGATAATTTCTTTCTTAAAAGTCAGACCTTCACAATAGAAAGAATAATACTGCCATTTTCTACATGAATCTTTTCTGCTTGGGAGGTGGACAAGTCGCTGCAATTTCTAGGTATTTTGGTTTGCTCTTTGCATGTCTTCCATGCAACTAGTTTCTTAAGTTTTCTTTTCCTGAGTGGTGCTCACTGTGGGGACTCAACTGGTCACTTTTCTGTGTTCTCCCTGATGCCTGGTGACACCCTCACATTGCAGATATGCTGTCTTCACCTTCTACTCATGATCTGGATAGTCTCATTTCCTTGCTGGATAAATTTGGAGTGTTGAACTGTCTGACAAGTCTCGGAATTTGTAATAAATTGATTCTACTTAATACCTAGTATTTTTCTATAATTGTTGCCATTGTCCGTGCTTTTGGTGGATTTATTAATAATAGGGCTTAATCAAGCATATTAACTCTAGATTCAAAACTAAATGGTTGCAAATTAATTTGAATTACAAAGATTAGCCTTAGGAAGGAAAAATGTGGCAAACACCACAGTCTTCTGAGCTAACCGCACCTTTTGGAAATTCCCAGAGGAGCTGATTCACTGGAATGACAATAACCCCCCGCTTCTCCCCCCTTCTTTCCCCCCCCCAAAGCACATTGTTTTACAGGAAACTTAATAAAACTCAGTTTGTTAACAACAGTCATTAGAACTTTACTGAGATTGCTCATGCTGATGATAATCTTTGAAAAGTAATTTTTTTTTCATTCCAGCGGGATTCCTCTGCTTATTCACACCTACCGACTGGTCCGGGAACCTACCCATTTGTACATCACTGATGTCACTGGGAATTTTCCTGTTGGGTTCAGTAGGAGCAAAGTTTATAATATCCTGAAAAGTAATCGTAACAGATTAGGCACCCATTCTCTTGCTCCTTGCGCATTCAGTTTCTAGCAACAATAGTTTTAATTTCTCATTGCGAGGATTTTTTTTTTTTTAATTACATATTATGAGTCAAAGGATGTTGAATCCAATACTCCGAGGAAACAATGGGGACAGATCCTTCACCCTGGCTAAGTGCCTTTTGTGTCCTTCTGTGTGGCTACTTTAATTTGTACCAGAGGCTAGCCATCCGCACATGCCTGCACATGTATACACATGGGACCGAGCAAGCCTGAAAATCAAGGGGAAGAAAGAAAAATGTTTTGCTTACTCTTTTAACTTCCGCTACCTAGCTTGAGATTCAACATACACACACAGCATGGAACAGGGAAGGTTTTAATGGCTAAACAGAAAAGGAAAATAATCACTATTAAATTATTAGAGTAGTAGGTGGCTCGGGGACACTGCAAAGAAAGTAGAAGGAAAGAAAGTATTTACGATGGCAACAGAGAATGATCAACACTGCAGTGCTTTGCCTGACTGACTTAGTCAATCACAATTCACGAACAGACACTTTTGACTGCAATGGCCCTCTCCTTTTCATTAATTTCCACTCTTGAGCTACTTTCTTTCCTGTGTTTATATTATGGCTCTGCTAAACTGATTAGTTTTCCTGGCTGCAAAGCTACAATGCAGTACCTTGTAACCTAGTACTGTACCCCATATATGTGTCACAAGTATGTAAAATGTGGTAGGAAAGCAATATTTTCTACAGAGAATCAAAGGAGCAGTGTTAGCTCTCTGATAAAATCATATTTACATACAGTCACAGTTTCGTATTAGTCAAATGTCTTTCCTATCTTTCAATTAGGAAAGCAAAGACATTTGTCCATTTTAGGGAGAAGGACAATTTTAAAGCTGGAAAAGGTTGGCAAAAACCATAGCTCAGTTGAAACTACTTTTGGGAAATTCCCAGAATGCTGAATCACTGGGGTGGGCAATTACCACCCTCTTCAGCTGAACGATCAGAGATTCTAAAGAGAAGAAATGTATGCATGCTTAAAGAAAGGAAATGCATCTTTACCATGACTGTTTGTTTTGAGAGTAATTCCTGAGAAATCTTTTTCTGTTCATAATGGGTTTCTTTTTCTCTTAACCTCACACTCACCAGGAACAGAACTAACCACAGAGATTTCTAAAAGTTTATCAGTGATCCCCTATTTTCCCACACCAAAACACTTTCTGCTAGGCTTTTCAACCCTGGGACCCAGCTGCTGGGCAGGTTTTTTTAATGCCATCTAACTCCCCTATCATGTAATCCCTTAAGCATATGCATTATTGCATTACCTGAGGAGGACTAATAAATCCAGACATCCCAATGAAGCCAACTACTTGAAAGCTAGCAATTTTGGAGCCCCATCTTCTGGAATATTATATCATGCTGAAAATCTAACATATTTTTCATATGCATCTACCACACTCCTTAAACAGACAAAACCAGCAGTGATTTCTTTGATAGGATGCTTCCCCAAGACAGTGTTCCTCTAGTGAGGTCCTCAACAGTGGGAGCAACTTGCACCTCTAGTTTGGGTTCAACAGCCCTGTCCTGTGAGACAGCAAGTGCACATCGCTAACACAGTAGAAAAGGGCTGGATTTTGACATTTTTCTCAGGCCTCAAAAGTCCTAAGAATACTCCCCTTTCATTAGTCTGTTAGATGGTACAATATTTAATCTTCCTGTGGTCCTCCAAACCCAAGTGATAAGGCCTTTCTGTAGAGATAGTGCTTTAACAAGCAACGTTTTGCTGTTTCTCAACACACAGGCACTGCTTTGATGGATAAATTCCTCCAGTCCCCATCCTTCCACACGTTAGGAGCTTTATTAAAATGGAGAGGAGCACAGCACAAGGCATCACACAGGACAAAACAGAAAGACAAATTTGGGAGAATTTCACCTCTACACTTTCCAAAACAAACCAAATCCAAGCATGGAAGATCAAGAAATTTAAGCAATATTATTTGGCCATTAATTCTTGCTTGTGTCTTACTCGGCCAGTTTCTTCCATAGCCTTCGTTGTAAATTCCCTACGCAGTTCCCCTGCAATCTCCACACCTCCTAGATGAGAGACTGTGCACTCAGCACTCCCCTGAAGCCCTTCCCACATGCCACTTGCTGGGCGTCGGGCCGATGTCAGCAGCGAGCTGCTCACCGAGCGGCCGCGGGTGAGCTGTGCTCCCGGGAGCGTGTCTGCACGGCCTGTTGGACCGGGGCGCGCTCGCTTTCCTGCTGACCAAAGACAATCCAAGCCGCTCCTCACAGCGCCCTGGTTATTCATTGCCGCTCAAGAGCTGGCAAGAGGAGCGTCTCACGGACGTGCTCCCTTGTCCTAAGGGGTTGGGAGTGTTGCGCAAGAGTTGTGATCCACAGTCCCTGTCTGTGACCAAGCCATCAGTCAGAAGGCAAATCAGGCTCAGGTTCTGTCACTAAGCATGAGGTACAATTCCCCAAACGTCAGCTGATTGAAAGGATCCAATACAGAGCCTCTTGCCCTTCAGCTGAGGGAGAGATTCCAGAGTCTTCAGAACGCGATCCAACTCACCCTGCCTCAGAGAGGTGTCTCACGCAGGAAGGATCAATCTTTCTTCAGAGCTACTCATTTCCCGAAGTTTATTGGAGCGAGAGCCTGGACAACCTGTTTAGAAGGGTCCCCACCTTTTTGCACTCATGCTGCAGCTGTATTAGCATCGGTGTGTGTGTGTGTGCTTAGAGTGAAAACAAAGGTGATGGTTAAAGGGTTTTTTTCTAGGCGGTCCGCCTTTCTTTTGCTTTGAAAGAGCTGGTATTGCAGTGAGACACTCGAGAGTGTTGTAATTCAATGAGATAGCCCCACACCCAGTCGACTGAAAGTAGTTGGCATTTAGCCCAGTGACTGGCAACATCCCTTAGGTGTGGTGATATCTCTCAGTATCGCCCCACCCTGACGTGTCCAGCATTTCATTAGCACGGGCATTAAGGTCCAGTTCTACTACCCTTACAATGAGTAAGGGTGGCGGGATCTAGGTCTAAGTGAATGAATATTGCCATAATTGCAGCGGCATTTGTAACCTCATTATGCCAGTGAAAACTCCAAATCAGAGCTTTGAGAATAAGGAACTAATTGGCTTGAAACAGTTTCAGTCTAATGACCTCTTGCCAGAAGCTCAACAGTGCATTAAGGTTTATACCCAGGGTTGGTGAGATTAGTTTCAATTTCAGGTAGTGGGTATCTATCCAATTACTCTCCTCCTCCTCCTCCTCCTCCTCCTCCTCCTCCTCGCTCGGCTCGAGCACATGGCATTCCTTCTGCTACTTGATGTGCTAAGCAGCATGTGAGTTGGCAACTTGGGCTGAAAAAG